>JAEBDU010000114.1:1589891-1672964 GCA_016802625.1 Heliconius numata
TCTGTCTGTCTGTCTGTCTGTCTGTCTGTCTGTCTGTCTGTCTGTCTGTCTTTTACGCAATCAGGGCCAAACCGCTAATTTAATTGTGATAAAATACTCATATAGAGATACTTGAGGGTCTCGGGATGAACATAGGATACTTTTTTTTCTCATATTTGTAATATTTTCGATATATACCAATATATTAAAATAATTAATTTGACATGCAATTTATTCCGCCATGTTAATAACAGTCGTCGCTACGCGTTGCTAAGCAACGGCTTGCAAAGTTTGTTGTTTTAAGAAAACGTCACCCAAAGTGAGTTTGCTTAATGCATACATGGCGCGCGCCGATAGATTTGTATACATTAACAAAAATTAGATGATTTCTATAATTTGATATTCATCCTTATGAAAATAAATATAAGAGTCACTTTTAGCATTTCATCTAGATGGAAATTATAGTTTACGGTATAACATTCTAATAAATAATTAAGGAGATGTCACTGATTCCAAATGACCTAGCCTTCGGGCGGCATAGTATGAGTATGACCGACGCGAACGGGCAGATGACTTTGATGATTTTGTAAATTTTTATATATTTTCGAATTACTATTAATTTTTATTTAATTATTTGCTGCTCATAATTAATTTATCTCAGTTCGGTTATCTATACAGATAATATAATATATAAATATCGTAATTTTAATCATTTGTGATTTTATTTAATTTTGTTCGCAAAAATTATTAATTATTTAATATAGAAAAATTTAGGCAAACTTTGGGTACTTTTTCTAATATTGAGAATTTCCTTTAGTTACTTTTACTTCTTTTGTTTGTTCATTTCGGTTACTCAGATATTTTTTCTAATAATAAATCTCCACTTACTATTCTTTTTTAACTTATTTTAATTATTTAGGCTTATATTTTCTTACAAATTCTATTGAAAACCGAAAATAATTTCATAAATATATTTAATAAATAATCGTATAGTTCTAGCCGTATAGTAGTAGCCGCGAACGGGCCCACTAGTATTTTAATAAAATCAAGTCATAAAGAAGACTTTTTTTAATATTGTGAAAATATTTTTTCCACTTTTCGCCCATTGTATGGTTATATCTCTGACAATATGATATTATGTTTATACTATATGTAGGTAGGTATACAATATGGGTAATTATAGAAAATTCACTCATTCTTTTTCGGCATAGAAAGATAGACACAGGAAACCTATTAAGTGTTAAGATACTCCATTGTCCACGTTAAGCCCATTTTTTGAGACATTTCATGTTGAGTAACGGAGCTCAACGCACCGCTATGTCTGATAGAGCGGGAAAATGTCTTTAATTTAAACCTGATCATTCCCCGAAGTGAGAATTGAACCCGTTTAAGAGTCACGATGTGCCACTGCACCACGAAAGACCTTATTAACAATAAACAGTTTCTCTATAATAGACAGTGGTGACATCTCTAAATAGTGCACAGATTTAATGCGCCAACAATAAGACATACATTTAATTGCATATAATAACATTTACGATCGTTCTCGTTAGATGTCGGATGCCAGCCAACTTTGTTTTGGAGTGCATTTAGTGATTCGTTAAAGCTTTTATGTTTTAATATGGCTGACTGTACTTAAATTAATATTATTTAATTATTTAAAATATATAAATAGTCGAATAGGTAACATGTCTATAGGGCAGATAATGGATAAGAGATAAAGGCTTGATGACGAATAATTGCTTGAGAAAAGAAAACAGAAGAAAACACCGAGAAGCGAGCAAGGATTGGTAGGTACAGCGAAGCGGCCCTTTCCTTTAGTTATCTACATGTGTGTGTGCTATAAACGCGACTGGGTTTGGGTTTGATACTTACTTGAGAAAATGAAATATTTATTTAAATTTATATTTCCATTTCTTCGCTCTGGTGTCGAGGAAAGCGTGGCGTTCAGTTCCGCCACTCAACACGCAATGCTTCCAGATGTCGGCAGAAAATGAGGAACGGAGTGTTAACACTAGCTCCCTCCCCAAATGTTTTATGGAAATAAGAAGTAAACTTTTATTTTACTAAAGTAAAATCGGTGTCGTCGTAAAGAATGGTTCGGACAGACTTAAATTAAATATAATAAAATATATGCTATGTAAAACATTATACCATTTATTTATAAAGACAATAGGATCTTTAGGGAATTCTACAGCACTTTGTTAACTAGCTGCATATAATCTTATATAGGCTAAAGGCACATAATATCTTGATCTCTCACGTGGTTATCATTATTTAATAAATATTTAAGGAGGCTCCCATAATACAAACACTATTTTTTTGCCGTTTCTATATCTATAGAATGGTACGGAACACTTCGTGGGCTATTTGGTTTTTATTATTTGTGAAGTGAAGTGGTGACCAAAGGATTTTTTACAACTGCGAAGGATGACATCTTGTTGGGTATACCCAAATACTACTTCTTTGCATCTATCATATTTCCGAGGAACCCATTACTTCCTGTTATTTTTGTGAGCTCTCGCAGCAAGGCAATTCAGGACGATATCGTTCTTCTCTCTTATATTATGGATTAAATATGTTAAATAGAAATATAAATATTTTCCAAATTGAATTTGAATCCACTACAATAATTACATGTTACGTCGTGATTGCGCCACGATAGCGAAATCATAGCAATTTTCTTATAAATGCATTATTTTCTTTGTTTCTGTGCATAATTACACAATTCTGGGCAACTCTTTGCTTGATTACTCATCAAGCTATAGTGATAAGTCATGCAAAGTTGCTCTTTGCATTAACTTGATATTTTATATGAAATAAGTTTTACTTTTGTGAAATAGTTGCTATCCTGTAAATTAGAAACTAAAGAAACCTTAGAAACTTTCCTGCATAACCAGGGTAGGTAGAGGGAACCTAATATTAAGATATTTCGTTCCTCACTCTCCATTAAATTTTCTGAACACAAAAAAAATAGGTCATTATGACTAGTTAAAACATTTTGAAAACTGCTAGACATAGAATTTGTTAAGACAACTAATTGGGCCAAGATAACGTTATCAGTGGCGGTTAAGCATGTGATTATAAGAACAATTGCTTAAAAAACATATATTTTACTTCCATTTATGGTGCGAATAGACATCAAGACATGCCTTTTTTATTACACAATAGAATTCTAAAAAAAACATATTTACTCTGTTATTTTTAACATAATCGTTAATTAATTAAAATTTTGAACGTAAAAACAACACTTAAATATACACAAACACTCTTGGAGTATTTTTTTATTCTTATAATTAAAAATAAACAAAGTATAATAAAGTTTAAATTTAACTAATCGCCGAGACTGCAGTATGATAACCTCGTTATCAGTTGCGGTGGCACTTAACACTTCATTGCTTGCGTTCTACTCGAGCCAGTTTCTAAGAAACTATATTATACTTTATATTATAGTATTTATATATATTTACATATATTTTTATTTTATATTATATTTCTTTTTTATTATATTAAAAAATATATATTAAGTAAATATTGTAGAATAATTTATTTCTTTTTGAAAAATATTTGTTTATTTTTTTTATTTTTATTACAAGACTTTTCTTTAGAAATTCGTATTACTGTTGTAATTGTTTCGTGGATAAATCTGTATGACGAAGAGTACTTTGGCTTCTCTCCAAATCTTGTTCTGCTGTATCCAAAGCTATTTTTACCTATGCACATGGTACTTAAATTAAATTTTCGGTAATTGGTAAAAAATAAACGTAGTTACTTCTCTATCCCATTAAGGTATCTCTAAGTATATTTTATAATTATATTTAAAACAATATGCTATTCAATATTAAGTACAAATGATTATAGAATTAGTAGTTTTCGTCTTATTTTCGTCTTCATTGATTTTAATTTATATTTTTTAGATTACATAATTTAGAAATATGAATGAAATAATGTGTTTATAAAAAAAAATTGGACCTGATAGTTTTAAGTATTTTGTATGGCTAGTGGCGTGTTACTGCGGCGGTCCAAGCGACCGGTGCAGAGATCGCACGGTCAGATAAACATTGAATGTGTAATAGCGTCGGGGCGCGCTATCGTATTTTCCGGAGGCTGTCGAAGCTCGCGGCGGCAGTGCCGCAGGCGCGCGCGCACCGAAAGCATGTGCTCCGCGCCTCCGCGATGTACATAGAACCGGCCGCGTTCCGCGCACAGAGCGCAGAGTCCCTCGCGCCCACTGAACCCGCTATCTGGACGCAGTGCTTACCCTCCCCATTGTTCGCAGGCAAGAAGGCCCCGCTCAAGACCTTCGAGGAGCTACAACCCCTCCTCCAGCAGGGCCGCAAGCGCGAGCTCAAGCTCTTCATCAGGGAGAACTCGTGGCCCATCAACAGCTCCATCCGCGCCGCCCTCTGGCCGGCCCTGTGCCGACAGCACCAACATGGCAAGTCTATGCTCGACGGATTCTACTGGGACATGGTTACACAGGTCAGTGATCTCTCATTATGCAATATTCGTCGTCACAAGGTTGCCCACTCTCACCGTCTAATATATAATTCTTTTAACCAATAACGCTTATCTCGCAAAACGGCGTACTTAATCTGCTGAAGGTCACGTGAGTTTAGTTCGCTCGGCGCCGCCCAAATGTTTGTGATATTTCGCGCACTCTGATAACGTCTCGCGAAGGTCGTTTTCTCATTCAGGTAGGTCTAAATTGATAACCAATTAGGCATAACAATCTCTATAGTAAATGCTTGCTCGCGAAATTCTAAATAACTAGGTACATCTATACTATTCTCAATTGACAATATAGTGTAAATTATTTTACTTGTCGGGACAAATAATGGAGTTTCTGTTTAAGTTGTGTGCATAAAGTCCTTGGCCAGCGTGTCTACGTGACTGAAAATTTAAAAAGAAATTACGTCTCACGGAGGTACCTATCGTACGAAATATACATCTACACACTAAAATAACGAAAGGATTTTGCTTTGTTTTAAATTCAAAAGATAGATGTTGATTTGTTTTTTATATCCTTTATCGATGAGATAAAAAAAAGGATGTTTCTTTGGATAGGGAAATTAGAAAGTAGGCAATATTTTCGGTTCAATTTAATTTTAGGGGATTAATTACAAATAATATGTTACATTAACAATTAATACACAAATAAAAACATTTTTATTAAAAAAATTAAACCGGCTTGCTTTATAAAACTTGAAAGTGTCTCCACGCGATCGGAACACATTTGGGCGGTCGCTCGAGTCCTTGCGTTCGACATCAACGTGCGCGCGTCCACCGCGCCGGGACGTCTCTCGCATCACAATTAGTTACGACCAACAATGGCCCGCCGATTATACACCTGTTAATGAAAATTACTTACTTTTAGTGTTATTGTTTTTCTATATTGCCACATTTTCTATATAAAACCATATATAAGATTCTCATAAAGTCGCTTAGAAATACTTAAACTTCTTAATTGTCGTTAATGTTGTTCATTAGTTTATCTTCTTCGGTATATTATTATGTTGTTTGTATTCGAAATCCAGTCTAGTCATAATTTTAACGTTCATCAATGAATTATTAATAATTAATTTAACTGCCCATTTGTAAATGATTTTTTGTTGTTTATATTATTTATTTTTATTTAGTTACATTATAAATCTTCAGTGTATCTAATACAATTATTTACAAAGCCGAGTATATGCTAATGCATTTTGATATGAAAAATATAGTTATCCTCTAAGAAACCGTGCAAATATTCACAAAAAGCTTCTATCGTAATATAAATAAATATATTATAACGTCTTCCTACAATGTATCGATCGATACGTGCATCTTCTTCAGTAAAAAGCAAATAAACATTGTAGGAATATGTTCTGGTGGGCTGAACGCGGAACGTTCTTGTTATTATTTCGGCGCACGCGGTTGGCACGGCGTCAACCGACCCGGTTCACCTTCAGGTTTGCGTGCGAACATCCATACTGCGCTGAACAGGTGGTCAGGGTACCTTATACCATGTATGCAGGAGACTTTTTTATGTTTTGTCATTTCTTTCTTCTATTTAGTGACATAAAGCTGAAATTTATTGACGCAACACTCTGTTTTCTATTTTTTGCCTTTTTAAAGGCATCGTTTGTTAGATTTATGGCGGAAATTAGCCTATTATTTAAACTGTTTTGAAAAGTCACTGTATATTTCTTGTTGCCGTGTCGAATAAATTGTAATCATTTCTATCGGAAACATACAAATAAAGTGCGTCACGTTTCAAGTAATTTAATGGTTTTTAAATAGTATTATTTGTCCTATATACCTACCTCCGCTCATACGTTATCTAGGTTAAGGTTACGACAATATTATATTTTGATAACACTTTATTAATACATATTCTTAAATCATTGAGTAAAATTTTCGCTATGGAAAGTTTTGAATGTAATATGCTAGGGTGAAAATATTATAAGTAAATATATGAAGCTGGCAGTGTGTTCGTTGTTGAGCCGGTTTACCTTCGTCGTGCACCACATGTACGTACAATTTACAGTTGCACGAGCTTGACCATAAAACAATATGCATGTATTCCAGATTTCGTCCGTAATAGAAACGATGTATTAAATTGAATGTAGTATTATTATAGATTGAGGCTGTCTCGGCATCTGACTGTACACACGACGGTTGTGGATTCGATTCCCACTCGAGGAAATAATATATTTTCATTTTCTTGCTGTCGTAACAGGCTAAAGCGTGGCGTTGAGTTCCTCAACTTACAACAGTCTCCAAAGTTGGGCGCAAAGTGGGGGACGGAGTATTTCCATATTAGTTTTGGGAATAAGCGTGAACTGATTTTTTTAGTAGATATAAAAATATGTAGATATAAAGATAGATAGGTAAAATCTGTCATAATTTTTTTTATTTTGCTAAGTGAGCTAATTTTTTTTGTTCTGACTTTATATAAAAAAATATAAATATGTCTGAATACATTATTCTTTATTCTTTGTTATATATAAATTATATTTCATTTAACAATTTGTAACATAAAATAAATCTAAAAACACCTGTTCAGTACTTATTCATAAACATAAATACAATTCTTGTAGGTAATATATATGTTATACATATATCTTTCTAATTTTAATATCAATACGACAAAATGAATGAATCAGAACGGAAAATTTTGTTTTCCTCAACGGAAGTAACCAGTGAAAATCACATTTGTGACATATCTTTTCAGTGCCATAAACAAACGTCGAGGATGAGTCAGTTTTCAGGATTCCAGCCACGTGGCGTTCGCGAGGCAAGCATGATGCTCGCCAAAATTCCGGTTTTCTTAGAAGGAATGCCACTCTTAAAATATACACTACCATTTGTAGAAATCGATGACATCATATATTGTTTATCTTTCACTTCCCGGTCTTGTTAATGCAATTTGGCGAACATCCGGATTTTTGTAAAGGTTATACGTATTTGTCACCTGCTTCTATAAAGCTTCACATTATATAGTACCATTTGTAGAAAGGTGTGTAGACAGAATTCAGTGTTAAGACTCTCTTTTTTTTTGCCAAAATTGACATTGACTGTAGAGTCGCGAAACTCAAAGACGCTTCTTGTATTCTTATTAGGACGAGGAAATGCAAATAATTTATCATTCCGACCCGAACCTACAAAGGTTCATAGGTAATAAGTAAACTTAGAAGAACTGAGATAAAAAGATCTTAAGATGTTCTATAATACTTATAATACTTTTTAGCTCCACGCTGTATCCTCGCACTTTGCTATATACATTAGTTTCCCTGCTGGGTGGGCAGAGAGAACATGGGAACCCAGTGCCTAGACAATCCATTCCCATTAAGACACTTTCGTTTCCCATTTTCCGCCGAACTATCGAGGCATTGCTAAGTGGCGGAACTGAACGCCGCGCGTAGCCTCGTTACCAGAGAGAGTTACAGAGCAAGGAAATGAAAATATTTCGCGTCGCGTTTACTGTCGCATGCTTGTGTCCCTGCCCCCCGACGGCCTCAAATACATACCTACATATATTTTAATTATTATGCGAGTTTATGCAGAGCCTATTATAATAAACCGTTTGTCTTTATGTCGAACATTTTATACCATTAGCCTTGCGCTAATTGCAAAATAGACAACAAAGAAAATGGCTATTTTCCATATGGTCGGTATGTCCGTTGTTTTGCAATATATGTCGGATTGGAATTACTTGTCAGTGGTGCACCCATCTGGTGTGGTGCCAACGACTTACGCGCCTTGACCTAGAGGTATGCCGAACTTCATGTCTAATAATTCTACTATGTCTTTCATATTTAATTTACATTATATAATAAATATGTTGTATTTGAATTCTGCCACTCAACACGCAATGCCTCAGGAACTTGGCAGAAAGTGGAGAACGGGGTGTCTTAACTCTAAGATCCCTCTACCTACCCTTCTGTGTGCGGGACATCGCGAAGCTGATTTTTTGATTAGATTTTATGTTGTATATTAAATTAATATTATTAATCTACATTGTTATATTATTACCACATGGATCGTGCTTATTTCGCAATATGAATATATTATTGAAGATCTATTATTTACTTTACATGCTATTATTTACTTTACATACAACCTTTCAACGTTCGCCCACGCTATATGTGTTAATGTTGTGTTTCTAGAACTTTCTATCATATTTAGATGAAACACTGTATATATTAAATATAATCTTTTTTTTATAACTTTATGCTGTTTCCCGCATTAAGTAGGATAGGCAGAGGGAATCCGCCCAATTTCCGAGACACTACGGGTTTGTGGCGAAACTTAAGGCCGTGCTTTGGCAAGTTACCATATCGAGAACATGAACTAACTCATTTCCTCGAGTAGAAATCGAATGCATAACCATCGCGCTTACAGTTAGACACCATGCCCCAATAACACGACGGCCTCAAAAAGGATTTATACAATCCCGAAATTTGTACGAAACACTCAGTATGGGAATCTCTCAGCATTTGATCGGGATTTTTTTCTTGAACTTGTATTGTATAGACGACTTCACTAAGGAGTTTTTGGCCTTCCCCTCTGTAATGTCATTACGCGAAATCCGATTATACGTACGGTTGAGACAATTTATGTGATCGATGCAAGATAGAGAAGATAGAGTAAGAAGGCAGGTTTTTTTACTCTGGATATTTTTGTTGAGTTCTGCCGCTCAACACGTACGCACGTTACGGAAAAGTAGGGAAGTACGCAGGATACAATGTAAACTTTAGGAAATATTATTTAGAAAAAAAGGCACTTCCCGAGGATATCTAAGAATTCAAATCCATCTACTTAAAAATATATTTCCAATCGATACATTTTGTTAAACTTATGAACCACATGCACGAATACGTCGAAAATACAGTAGTTCACATATGCAGGCCACAGGTGGCGTGTGTTTGAAATAACTTTATAATGCGTTAAATTGTTTATATATAGAAATGCATTTATTTTATCATTTTCGCGAGTGGCATTCAAGGGCACCACTTCATATATTCGATGAATGGAATTTTATCGCGTTTCTTGAGTTGGTTGATTACTGTAATATTGCTATTATAACGTATTGGCTTAAAGCAATATTGGCAGTTGCGGCAATTAGACCTTCGTCATCTATAAACGTATTTTTATATGAACCTTGCATGACGCAGTCAGTGATATGCCGAGTAGTCATGACCTATAACAATAACGTGAGACGTAGTTACGCCTCAACTTAATGGACAGTTTTGTCTTTTAATGTGTGTTTGTTGATGTGTTACATCTTAACGCGTGACGTTCGTTTCGTTTATATAGAAATAAACGACAAATTGATTCGAGCATTATCACCAAACTTTGATGTTATATAAAATTCACGACAGCCGTATTATTGACTAACATAGCATTGCGCGCGAGCAGTGGCCACGAGCCAACTCCAAAAATAGATGTACACTTTGCTTTTCTCACCTACAGTGTGGTCACGTGCGCGGGCGGGATTACTTTTATTTTACATTCTGTATTGCAATTCGCGAACTCAATTTAGTACAGTTTTACTGATGATTCAACGTTTCGTGGACTGATTTGTTAATATTTAAACTTAAATCCTGTTTATTTTTCTCTATATATATATATATATATATGTACTTTTAAATGCAAACAAGAAAATATTATTGAGTAATATACGCTCCAGTAATTTTGTCCTTGGCGGAACAGCTGATCGCGATTAGTCGGTACCTTGGCTTTGAAATGACGATGTGACTAAGCGTTAAATCGATGACAGGAAGTCGATAGAGGAGCAAGCAGGCATTTCCTGCACTCGCGAGGTTTCACATACAACTTACTCAATAACCTTGAATGTACGGCAATTGCAAAGCTTCTGTCGTGCCAAATATCTTACTTAATATATGTGTTTCGGTTTTTTTGTATAAAACTTAATAATATCCATAATTATCAGCTTTAATTATATTTTTATATTTATCGGCTACTTAAATTAGGCTTATAACTACAGATAATTTTGTATTTATTCAAAGAGTCCAGGCTTAACGTACCTGTTAATTGTATTGAAAGGTTTGGTTTTGCATTAGCATCGGTTTATATGAAAATGTCTGAACTAAACCAGGCAGCATACTATAATTCATACAAAGCAATAAACAAAGTACAGGATGGTTATAAAACGAGATACCTACCTATGGGTAGTTAATCAGGCTGATTTGCATTACAAAGGATCTTTTATCGCAGCAACTATTGCACATCTCTAGTAGATAATAAAGCAGTTTGCAATTACATTAAAAGTAATTATTGTTTCTTTATGTTTAAATTATCATGTTGATTAGGTCGTGTCTGATAGTTTGTGCGTTTTCCCCTAGAGTTTTTGGCGGATGTCGAATGCCTCTGCGATGTAGAAAATCGATCCAAGATTTGTGATGTTTAATAAAATTGTGAGAAGTCTGTTTTTAAATAAAATTGTTTTTATTTCGCTTAGTTGAACTACACAATTATTTATTTACTAATCATACATTGAAAACAAAAGGTTTAAACAATTCAATAAAGTTTTTGTAGCAATGGTTAAGGAAAGTTTGTCAAAATACGCTTGTGTAAACGGCTTTTCAATAGATTGAGATTAAAATTCTAATTATACAGAAACATAGGCATACCTTCACAAGTTTCAATATCTGCAAATTTATTGCACATTTATGACTTATTTATTTAATTTTTATCGAAACACTTGATAATAGTTGCTTCAATTACGTGTGACGTTTCACTTTTAAGTTAATTAATTTCTTCGCTACTGCATATATTATATGTGTTATTGCAAATAATGTATTTTAAACATTTATTTGTTTATACAAATGTAGGGGTCGATAAGTAATAAAATAACAGCGTGTATGATGTCATGCTGTAAACGTTACTTGCGATTGTAATAATACAAATTTTACTGAATGAAAAATATTATAAATACACGTAAGTGCATTGTTTTTAGTATGCACAGTTGATTTTTTAGTAGTTTTACTATTTATTTTTTTAGCTTCAAGCTGTAATATCGCATATAGTAAAGTAAACTGAATGAAACTTAATGTTGAGACATTGCGTTCTCTACTTTCCGCTCCATTATCGTCACAATTCGCATTGGGTGGCGGAACTCTATCTTCTTACCAGAGTGAATGAATGACTATAATTCACTTCTTCAAAAACGAGGAGACGAAGTGTCTATGCGGCAACGTCTTTCTATGTTACTGTTGTAACTGTTATTCTCAGAGGTACGTCAGTTTTGTATTCCTGTAAGCAGAGGAATACGTATAATGTTGAAATTGGATTGAATTACAATATGTATTTTAAATTACTTATCTGTTTAAAATATTTTCATTTAAAATGTAACGTTTGTTATGAGATATGTCTTGTTGTTCAAGTATGATTATGACTGCAGTTGGAAAAGGCGCAATTAGAATCTATCGAGTTGCAATGTAATTTATTGTTTTGGCACAACCACCATTGTACGATGACTTACATACTCATTTCATTTCAATTTGATTTTCTTAAAATTCAACACATGTCCTATTCTTATTACTTATACTAATATGTCCTATAAAGATTTAAACATATTGATAACCTGCTTCTTTTTAAGCCAAATAAGCTATTCGTACAAAATTGATCATCTTAATGCTATTACATAGAAACAGCATTTTTTTCGTTTTCTTAGTTGTTTTAGCCAAAATATAGACATTAGACAAGAATATGAATGGTATTTTTACAAACAATGGCACCACGTCGCGGAAGTCGTCAATGATAAGATGCTTCATATTCAATTTATTTAAAGCAATGCGCCGTTGTGCAACGATCCCTGGGCCGGCGCTCGTGTACGCGTTCGAGCACAACGTGCGTTACGTAACGATCTATCATCCCATACACCTATACCCTTTTATTAGGTCGAGCTGTTCTAGCGACTGCTTGCCAAAATTATACTAGTTTTGTAGGTCATTTTTATATTGATGAAATTTCCGGATAGCACATAACCTGATTAATCGCGATGAAAAAATGTATAATACTTAAAATACGCGATCTGATGTACCTATCATTCAAAATGTATAGTGAAATTCAAAGATTAGACCTAGATTATTAGAGGTATATGACCTCTCTGTTTAGAGACGACCATATGAGTATATAAAGGATATATACAGTCGATATACCTACAAGAACGAACCCTGAATGCGAATTAAACTCACAATTTTTTATAATAATCAGAGGAGATGACAAGAAAATCATTTCCATTCAGTAGTTTTTGAATCTTAATTAAAATCGACGACTTCCACTGTCTGACATGTAAAAATTACTGATCTAAGGCTCATTAATTTTGGCAGTCCATTTCGTTGTAGTAAAAAAAGAGTATTCACATAGAATTCTGAACTTGAAAACAAGAACAATGGGATGAACAGATATTAAAAAATATAATTGTTTTCGCGATATCATTAATATACAAACAAAAACGTGTCGTCATTGCAAAACGTGATCTGAAGGGAAAAAACATAATAATTTATAATAAAGTAAATTCTGGATGTGTGAAAATCTATTAAGAATATAAATGATCAATTGTTAAAACTTTCATAAATCTTAATACATGTTTTAATTCATTGACCAGTTAGTTTAATGGAGTTATTATAGATTAACTTTACAGTGATGATGTTCCAAGAGTATCGCTACGCTCAAATATTTGATAAAATATTTCACCCTAAATTATTTGTTGATATACACAAACCAATTATAGTAGATTGAAGTTGTATTAGGTGAAGTGCCAAAGTAGAGTAGACAGAGAGAATATAATGCCAAAACACTCCGTTTTCTATTTTCTGTCCAATTTCATGCAACATTGTAGCTCGTTTAGATTACCTCAAGCTCCACGCTGTATTCAGCACACAGTAGAGTATACAAAGTAACAAGGGAACCTAGTAAAAACTATTCGTCCCCTATTACTCAAGTTACGTAGAGTTTTATCATATCAATTTCATTTTCTACACACGCGTGAACAAGATGCACAAACTGTTCACATACTGTTATAGTGCATTCAATAATTGCAGATAACCCCGGGCGCTGGGTGATATGTTACTTAATCACTATCAATCAAACATGCGCGGTAAACAAGCGCGGCTCCCCGGGGTTATCGGGTCAGGACTGTTTACAGCGCCTGCTCTGCTGCCCGCTGCTGATACGGAAATTGTCCTTTCTCATTATATTACGTATTATTTTAGTAGACATGTTCCTATGTATATTTGTACGTGCTTTTATATCATTTGTTCTATCGAATTGGAACAGTGGAATTTTCTTAGTTATTCTTGGTGGAGACTGGTATTGAAATATTCCACTGAATGGAAGATAGTTTTATAATGTTTGAAAGTTATTTTTTGTAATGCTTAGGAATTTAGCACCATACCGCTTATTGCACATTGTGGCTGGCATCCAAAAAAAGACAATTTCTAATCGTGGTATGATTTTTTATTTTGCGTAAATACAGCATTGTTTGCAGACAAAAGTGAGTTTTTTAAAATAATGGAAGTATCATCATCAATTTTTAATGGAGAAAACTTGGAGTTTTCACTTACATATTATATTATTTTAATAGTATCGATTTATATTAATTATCCAATTTATTTACCTATTTTAATTTTTAATATGTGAACACAAGACGCACGCGCAACTCAACCTCAGCTAACTCTTTATGTTTATGTAAATCACGACGGGACCTTGTTTTTTGCCACAGTAACTCGTTCTACTGCTTATTCAACTGTCACTCACGAGTTTTCGCGTAGAGCCTATGCTGCTTGGCTTTGAAGTTATTTATATGTTCTTGTGACGTTCTATAGGCAGGCTAGAAGAAAAATTTAAAATAACTAGGGTATTTTAGTTTTTTTCTTTTATCATTCACTTGATTAGTTTCACCTAGATCTAACTATTAATCGTTGTATAAAAGCTTTAACGCTACTTTGACCCATTTGACGTGCGATTTTTTTTTAAATTGCACATTTTCTAAGATCCGATGAAAATACAACATTTTTATATATGTAGTATAAACCTAACCGAATAACATAGTTTTTTCCAATTAAAAAAACAATAAAAAAAAACTAAAATTAAACTCAATGCCCAATAATATAAGCGTTTTTGCAATCGATATTCGACCGCGAAAGATTTACAACTCGTATGTACATAGCTCTGTGGTAAAACACAAAGTTATTTCCAACGGAATCCGCCTTGTGGATTTGCTCTGCCAAAAATAGTATCATCGATCTTATCCGTGAGGGAATAGCGTCGGCAATGTATTTATTTAATCTGTGGTTAAAAGCAAAAATACATTATTTTTTGTTGCCATATAGATTATTTGTTTTATCTTGTCATAATTAATAATGTTTCAATTTCTCTAATTTTTACAGAACATAATAAATAAATGAATAAATTTTTATTTCCAGAATATAAGACTTATAAATTACTTAATTTGGCTTCATTTTCAACTATTTTTTTCACCTACTTCATATTGTTTCTATTTTGGACCACTTTCGAAGTTTGTTCAATTCGTGAATGTTAACTCAAATTAATACACTACTACTTTCGATCCGTTCGATTGACTCGAACGGTTAGTCTATTAATACTTGCCGATTTCTTAACAAGGCTTCCCTACTTCAAAATAAAAGGCATATCAAATTCGCAATTCGGTCGGTCCATTTTATTCAATTAACCGTTGATTGGCAGTGTCAAGAGGTCGCGTCGAGGTTGTGTCCGCACTAATTAGAGCCTAAGCTTCGCCCACGTGCTCGTTGTCTACGACTCTATAATCTACGTCTGTTTACATTGTTTGTGTCAGTATGCGAAACAACGTTTAAGCGAATTGCGTGTGAGCTAGTTTTTATTTATTTATATCATTACTTTCGATACCCACTGTATATTTAAAAAGGCCTGAATCTCATAATATTTGGTTAGAAAGTGGGAATCAGGAATATCTTAATGGGAATGGAATGTCTTATTTTTAGCAATAGATCCTCAGGTTACGTCTGCCTACCCTGTTATTTGCGGGATACAGCGTGAATAACGATTCTTACATGTAACCTAGTTTTACTAAATTATAAATACTAGAACAACATGTAGTGTAATATTCAGATCAAAGTTATTATCAGAACATGCGTTGAGAGGCACTCAATACTGCTCGTTCTTATCCACCGTCAAGGTTGAATGCATTTGCAACAGCAAAGCTATAACTGAAAGCTGCTATCTTATAATGTAAGACTAGTTTTAGTTTATATATATGTAATTTAGGTATTTATATATAATATATTTTTTTTATGTCTTCTTATAATTAAAAATAATATTAACTGAAATATTTCTGTGTCCCACATATTATTCTTTAGTTCAACTATGCATTACAAACTATTGTGTTATTTTAAACTATTAAATTAAAACATTTAAACTATTAAATTAAATTACTTTTAAAGAAGAAAAATAATAAAATATTCATCTCATATGCTGTACAAATGTTAGTTGGACGTTGTTTTGCCCAAAGATTATAATTGCCTCATAACAATAAACAGCATACGTTACGTATAGAATATAAGATATGTATGAAAATAATATTATTTATATCTTCATCTGTTCCGCTGTCGTAACAACTCCCGAATAATTGCCAAGAATCTGATGATTGATCTGATCGCTTAAAATTGTTTGCTCTTGAGTTAAGTGTAATAAGGAATTAGTTTAATATAAAACATTGTGTATAACATCACAGGCATTTGTTAAAGAATAAATATAAACCGGTTAAGTGCGAGTCGGACTCGCCCGCGAGATTTTCATACTAATTTCAAGATTACAGGTCAACGGAAAGTACAATATAAAAAAGTTGACAAAGCATAGTAGAGTTTTTTTTGTTTGAATTTTGTCCCACATATAGCGCGGCAGGCAGACTGGTTTATTTCCGAATTGGATACATTACGTGTTTAGTGGTAGAACTCAACGTCGCACTTGGTATTTCAAAAGCGAATACCTCCTGGTCTGATTATTTTTCATGTTTACCTACTTTCATACGATAGATGAAAACGTTGTCTTAATTCATAACACAATGCAACTCTCTTTCTTTTTCGTTTATAAAAATATCCTGACGTGCATCAAGTTATTTTTAGAATACAAGGCCGAACATAGTAATTATCTTAAAACAAGTTCTTAAAAATCCAGACAGAATTTTTATAGGAACAGTCCAGTGGTACAGTAGCAGAGTATGATTGTTATTGTGTTATAATTTAGACTTAATTGTTTTTTTTTTTTGCGTAATTTTATAATTCGCGTAGTTAATATCGCGGCTGTGGGTTCGATTCCTATTCTGGTAACAAGGCAAAGCGCGGCGTGGAGTTTCGCCACTCAACACGCAACTGTTTCCCCTGCTTACCCTGCTTTGTGCGGGGTAGGGCGTGAAGCTGAAAAATGTAGTTTATCAACATAGTTTCCTTTAAAGGTAGAAAAAATGAAATTAGGTAACATAGAGAAAACTGCAATTAATTATAATTACAATTTATTATTCTTAGCCGTTGAATACATTATAACTTATAAGTGGCCTCAAGTGGCAAGGACGACAACGAGACGGACAACGTATTAATTTATTTGTTCTCAGTCATAACTCACTTTCTTATTGTTCTAGTTCATTGATATGATTTTATGATTTGTAAACTCTTTTACGACTCTACATATTTGTAGTATTTTTATTATATTATTAGTATTAGATATTTTTATGTATTAGTCGTAGCTCAGCGGCACGGTGTCCGACTGTAAACAGGACGTTGTGGGTTCGAGTTCCAGTCAGGGGATGGAACTACATATTTTAATTTTTTGTCTCTGGAAATAAGATGTAGAGCGGAGATTTGAGTTCCGTCATACCACACATTATGTATTGAAAACTGGGCGGATAAGTGGTGAATGTCGCCACAATTATTATGTTATATTACCAATTAAATTAACAAGAGTTTTTTTAATCCTAAAAAATATTTTTTATATTTTAGTGGCAATTTATTTAAATATCTCTATAGGTATATAGTAGGTAACTGGATACTATTTATAACACATGTCAATTGTCGTGTCCAATGAACATCAGCAATAAAAATGATTGCTATCTTTATTGAAAGATTACTTTTATTATGGAACGTTGTATTTTTGCCTGAAATTAAGTGCGGTGGATTAATTCTGTCTCTGTAATCCCGGTTACAATATAACGTCTACGAAATGGACGACAAATATATTTAGTTGACCCCAAATACATGCAGATTCCGCGAGATAACGACCTGTTTTCATCCCATTTTCATTATTTCCTATTCTATACATTGAAAAACCTAGCGTCGGTCATTGCTCCTTGAATTTACGCAACTCACGGCCTTTTTAGGGAACGGTAAGGTACATTTCTTTATCTCCACAGAGATTAGCGTTCGTCGAACTCATGGTTTTTTTGGCCAGTAGTGGCACAGGGTCGCAAGCGTGCTACTGTTAACGCGACAGGTTGTGGGATCGATTCCTTCTCGAGGAAATGAAATATTTGCAAGCGTGTCAAAGCATGGAGTTTTAATGGGAACGGATAGTCAGATGGAACACTAGGTTCCTAGGTTCCTTCTGCCGCCTACCTTGTTATGTGCAGGATACAGTGCGAAGATAAAAAACCATTTTATAACTGCAGGATTTTTTTTTCTACTTTAGTTTCGCCATACTAAGTAATTATGTAATATTTTTTTTATAGATTGAGTCGAGTATGCGCATTTAATATACAAGTCAAAGGAAGTTATTATTCAAACCCGTAGATTTAACGTTGGAAATTGTTTCACTACATATAATTATTCTCTTATGCTGATTGATGTATATCCTGCGCATAAATTGATGGTCTAGACATATTATACAGTACACATACTTATCATATGCCCTTTTGAACGATTTCCAGCTATACTTTTCTTTTATAGTAAATGTCAATTTTAAAATTGATTTATTTGCAAATAAAAAACGTAGAGATTAAGTTATATTACCTTAATCGTTTGCGTTTCGTGTATTTTTGTTATGATCGTAAAGCCAAAAAGTGCAAAATTTTCCTCCCAGTCTTTAGTTAATATACAAAACATCTCGACGAAAACATAATCTTATCGTTGTTCAACAAAATATTGATCTAAAGCGTCTGTTTGCACAGCTCCGCGATGATATTGCAAAGATTTTAGCTCATTGCACACTGTTTGTGTTTATAATTGAGCTATTTTTGAATTTTAAAAAATGTGAGAATTTTTTAGTATGTTTTCGTATATTATCGTTTCAGGTATATATCGCATAGGGAACCTGTAACCTGTGAAAGAGATTTCTCATTCTCTCCTTATTCTTCTTTCTTCAAAGTAAGAGACGACTGTGTATGAATCGGAACCTTATGTTGCAGTTTGTGTGAAAGCAAATAAATATTTCTATAATGAATTATTTAGTAATATCTTCGTTCTGGTAATCTATGCGCGGCGTAGAGTTCCGCCATTCAACACGCATTGCCTCAAGAATTCAAATTCGGTTCCCCCTGATTACCCTGCCATATGCGTGAAACTGAATAAAAACTACCATCGACATTCAGATACAGCAACTTTTCATTTATGTTGACAACAATAAATGGATTTTCTTTTGTTTTTTATAATAAAAACGCAAATTAAACAATCGCACATTGTAGCTGTATGCGTAGGGACTGTTTCTAGACAAAATGTATAATTTATAGGAGCGGGCCAACGGAGTCGACCTTGTCGGTAAAGTGGATAATCACGAGTGGACTTGCGAATATGTCGACGGCAGATTGGATAACTGATTTAAATGTGTTTATGAAACCAATTTGCGAGGCGGATACGAGGCACGATTCGTTGTTTTTTTTAGAAAAATATTCATTTTTAAAATTCTCCACTGCTTACTAATTGTATACAGTTTTTCGGTAATTGAAATGTGTGTACAGTACATTTGTTGTACGACTTGTACGTCTCGCCAGTTATGCGAAGTCAAATATTTGTTGTGGAGATATGGTTTTGGGTTCTTTCAACTTTGTTTTTTTTTGTGTGGCAGACATTTTTTTTATTTATTAAATGGTCAAAATTTACTGTATATTTTCTAACCGAAGTGTTTTTATTTTCTACAACGTTTTAATAAGCTGTCGTTAATTATGACAAGTTTAAACTGTCGGCTAATATAGTACACGCAATGACATTAAAATTCTGTAGGCCTCTCTAAAGTAGCAAGTGCTTGAATTTACCATCGTCTCAAGATTCAGGGCAACAGTTTTTTAAATGACGTATGCTTACGTATTAGGTTGACGTGGCAATTACGTCTGAACTAAAAGGAACTAATATATTTCCTATCGTATTTAATATGACTCTCTACTTTCACATAGTAATTATAGTGCTATTAGTTCAAGCAATTGTATGTTTAATTAAAAAAGTACTTATATAGTACCTATTTTTTATAATATATTTTGTCGTAATAAAAGAATTCAGCTTCTTAATTCCATAAACAGATTTTGCGCTATATACATTTTATTTTAAACTACCCTCATTTGTCAACAGGTGTTCGGCACCGTGGAGCTGCCGGAC
This sequence comes from Heliconius numata, assembly GCA_016802625.1. Lineage (NCBI taxonomy): Eukaryota > Metazoa > Arthropoda > Insecta > Lepidoptera > Nymphalidae > Heliconius > Heliconius numata. The sequence goes on from JAEBDU010000114.1 coordinate 1,609,955, forward strand.
AAGCCGATCATGCTCCCCCCATTTGTGGAAGCGACTCACTGTCTCGGATACCACCTGACCCGCAAGGGTCGCGCGGTCGCCGACCGCGTGGTGTCCGTGCTCGGTTACGCCTGCCCCGACATCACGTACAGCCCCAGCCTCTACCCCATCACCGCTGCACTGTTGCACTTTATGCCTGGTGAGTTTTGAAAATAATATACCTACATATATTTGAATTGTATGACCTACAGGATTGTAAATAGCTCAATTATTATATTTATTACTATTTCAATTGACATTTAAATTTTATTATCTATATTTTATTACAATGATAAAATTCGAAATATATATAAAAAGTTGTTATTCAGCAAAATTACAGTATAGTGACGAATCTTATCACGTTACGATGTTTACAATGATAATATAAATTTTAGCATCTGGACTCGTAAACATGCTATCTTGACACTTGAAATTTGCTTTGGACTTTATATTAATATCAACGTTTAAATTTTTAACACAATGAATTTACGTTACAGTGTTCTTAATTTAGTTCACTAATTTGTATGATACGTCTTAAATTAAGAGATTAATAACCTGATACAGTTAAATAGTTATAACGATGGTAGTTTGAATGGATAATGAGGATTTCATAGCCGCGGCTCTCTAGATTAATGAGTCACGTCCGACCGAAATGCGTTAGCGTAATGCTAATATACATTATAAATATTAATTGGCTCTAACAAGTGTATTACTTTAATAATCTGGCTGTCACCCACCTGGCCGCTCTCCGTTTAGTTATACAATGTTTGTAATATTTAGTTTTTTTTTGGTTTAATCGAGAAACAACTGGTTATAGTCATCAGCCTACCAATTTAGTAGCGCAGCAGAGGCGTCACAAAATTTACAGTCGCTCTCGGCTTAATTCAGTAATGAGTGCGGGGGGCGATAATTGAACTCGGCAATAGGCAAATTGCTCGGGACTGTCCTGGTTGATGCCACGCCGCTTGCACAACCGAACTTAAACTGTGCTCCAACAGTATAAATGTCAATATGTCTTGTGCATGGATGTATCCATCTGTATCGTATCCTATCCTATCCTATCGTATCCCAATCTGAACTGAACTGTTCCTCGTTACAAAAGAGTCGGGAATGATGTCTCCCAATATCTTGTAGAGTTGACGCGATCGCGATTAATAAAATACGTCGGCATATCACAGTTCCACTTAGCGTCTGCCGTGTTGTCAATTTCCTATCTCTTAATTATCTTATACCTACGTCTATCATTAGCTGGGATATAACACGTTATATAAGTTCATCATATTTTATAAACGCCTTTTAGTGTTGGAAAGTGGCACTAAGTAAACCTTTAGTGGAAATTAATTACATTTTAACCGTTTAGAGTTTTAGACTTTCAACAAGATATAATGATAGTAGGCTGTTAAACGATCATTGTTGTTATAATAAAAACAGATTATTCCTCCTTCCTCTTTTCATTTATAACGGCATGTTCATTCTTTTTTTCTTTATTGGCTTGTAGATATTTGCAAAATATTAACATATTTTGGTTTTTAATGTAATTGCAACTGTGTATGTACATAATATGTAGAAATATTAAAAAATCGTTTTGTTTAATAAATATATACTTAGGTTATAAAATCTTATATTTTATAACTATAACTAACTATAACTCTTATAATTATAACATATCATAATAATAATATTTATATTTTAATATATTACATTTAACAAAGCATTGTTATTGATATTGGTCAGACTTTTTTTTTATCTTATGTCCGTGACACTGAGTCCTCGTTATCGGCCGCAGTCGGTTCCAACTGGATCCCAGTCAAGAGTTCACGTAGCTCTGTTGATGTTTTTGTGTGAAATGTCACTGTGTATTCGCCGCTTAATATAAACCGCTTAATATACGCTTAATATAAACGCCAGTATATCTACTAACAAACAATGTTTCTATGTGTTGTCGTTTAGTTTTTTTTTTCTATAAAAATATAGATAATATAAATATCGTGGTTGTAATGTTTTAATGTGTTTTTTTTTTCTTTTTACGCTATTTATTTATATAAGAGTCAAATAGAGTTTTAAAGTCTCTAACAGAAGTCTGATGCAGATCTTGCATGATGTGCATGCATTTTATATTTATTTTTTTTAAATATTGCTAATTCTTAGATTACTGGGTTTTTACCTCCTCCAATGTTTGATAGGATTAATCATCCGCAAATAAGGCAACACACCACGCATGAATAAAATCCTTTTTATTCATTCATTCATTTAACACATGTCAAAACCATTCAATACTTCGGTCGCATAGCTTTATTTTGCCAATACCGCCTCCTGTTTTACATTTCGTTTGTAATACACAAAGGCTGCCTTCATTGAAGTCAATTGAAACCCAATTTTGATTCGAGCAAAGGTCGAAGGGTTGGACAAAAAGCCTGAACAAAACCCCCCCATTACATGTTCGATAGCAGCTCGTTCGGCCGTAACGAGATCTCTTCCTGCTGTTTTTTTGCGACGCCAGATGCCTTATTACACTTGTGTCACGTACTGCTGCTTCATTTATGTCCTTGAAGCTCTTTTCGAAGTGCTATTCTGTAGATTTTGTATTAGATTTTTTCTTTGCTACGTTGTTGATAGTTTACCGTAGGTTGTGAATGTATAGAAAATTGGTTTGTAAAAAGTTTAACCGTGTCGTTTACTTAATGAAAGTTTTTAATAGAAATAAAAAGAGTAGAATGTTTTGTACGAAATTTCGAAAATTTGTCAAAAAATGTATAAGTAATGAGGAAAATGAATAAATGAAGAAAATAATGATTATATGAATACTTGCAATGCAATCTCTAATGTGAAATGAAATATATATATTTTAATTTATGTTATACTTTCCATAAATTAAAATATGTATATTAAAAACATATATTTCATAATAACTATTAAAACTTGTGATTTGTCGCGTGTTAATGCTCCTTAAAACATTGGCTTGTGGTATAATAATTTTAGTATAAACTTCCATTTATGTAAGATCGCGTGTTTAAAAGGTACTTATTTGATGTTTGATAACAGTAAAAATATTTTTCTTGGGTTGCTTTTGATTTTAATTTTGTAGTAAAAAATATATAGCATGACTATCGTGGCGCAGTGGTGGCAATGGTTGCGTCCGCTCCGATTTCTTGCTGAAAATGGAGAATGGAGTGTCTTGGCATAAGGTTATCTATGCCCAACCAAATTAAATAAAAATACAGCAATAGTCAAAGTTCCTACTATGTATGAATACGTTAGATAGTTAGACTTAATTAACTTTTTTATTGTTCTCAACCGCATATATCCTCCATTATGAAATTGTCTTGACCCAGTTTGCAAGGTGTAAACTCTGCGGATAAATGACTACGTGACTACACGCCACGCCCAACTTATTTTCTTGTTTCTATCTTAATATGTTCTTGCTTCTATATGCCCCGATGAATTCCATACATACGAGTATAACATAATGTCTATATTATGTCTATATAATACAAAGTAAATTATTTACTATTATATTGAGATTACTTTTTAATTTAGTTGACTTGTTATGTTGTGGCGTAAGTAAGAGGCTTACTTGGACAACTTCCCTAGGAAATTCCAACTAGTAAAATTTAAAGTTAGTATTACTAGTTCTTTTTTATATTGGTCAACATGTTTAAGCATATTTTTTTCAATAACATCATTACAAAAGAATGCGGAATTGAATCTTAAATTTTTTGTTACTCGAATCACGTGCCAAGAGCTTCCTTTACAAGAAAAAAATAGAAACATTCTTTATCTCTATCGTGCAAAGGAAAAACTAGTATCGGGAAAGCACGCGGTCGGTAATCATTTTTTGTTGTGTGTCGACGCGCAACTGATTCATTGTATAGCTTAGATCTAATGCCAACTCAAGGACGGACTCTTTTTATAACTTTTTATATCACGCATATCCTATCGGATTGTTTTTATTTAACTTTATTTACTTTTTATTGTACACGAATGCTCAAAAATCAAAATATTCATTGTATATACCTTGGCTATTATGAATCTATCAAGTGGGTTCTAATGTTTGATTTGCGCTAAGGGGAATAACCTATCTTCATTTCCCCAAACTGATAACAAGATAAAGCGCGGCGCTAAGTTCCGTCACTCAACACGCAATGTCTTGTGGTTGTGAAACGTAAAGTCTTGACAGTACGTACATTCCCTTTGCCTACCATGCCATATGCGCAAGTGTGAAGCTATGAAAACCCTTAGTAAGTAATAGGTAATTGTCTTGTCGGTTCCACAAGGCTCGGTCTTCGGTTTTAAAGACATTTTGATTGTGAACGGCCCTTAATAAAAATACTAGGAGAATCGTTATCCATAGCAATTTTAGTTAAAATCACCTTATTAGATCGATCTTTTTGTTAATATTTTTATATCCGCATTCAATCCAAGAACTAATGCCATGCGCTTATCTAATATAGATCTATCTTCGTCTTATAATAAAATTGTTATTGATTTAGTTAATGCCTGCTTCTTTTTTCAGCTGTGATATGATAGTTTGTTTACAGTTTTTTGTATGTTGATATGTATGATCCATTAGCGTGTAAGACGTTTTACATTATATATTTTTTTGTCGAAGTATCTATATTTGTAGAGACACTGTAATTGAATAGTCATGGTTTTGTAATTTGGTGATATAGACTTGTCGCTTGGTTTATTATTAAACTAGTGGGCCCGGACGCGGCTACGCCCGCGAAAATATAAGCCTAAATAATTGAAATAAGTTAAAAAATAATTATAAGTGGAGATTTATTATTAGAAAAAATATCTGAGTAACCGAAATGAACGAACAAAAGAAGTAAAAGTAACTAAAGGAAATTGTTAATATTAGAAAAAGTACCTAAAGTTTGCCGTGCGCAAGTACTAAACATTTTTCTATATTAAATAATGATTAATTTTTGCGAACAATATTAAATAAAATCTGAAATGATTAAAATTACGATATTTTAAGTGTAACATCGGTATAGATAACCGAACTGAGATAAATTAATTATAAGCAGCAAATAATTACATAAAAAATAATAGTAATTCGAAAATATATAAAAATTTACAAAACCATCAAAGTCATCTGCCCGTTCGCGGCGATCATACTATACCACTCGTAGGCTAGGTCATTTCGAATCAGTGACATCTCCTTAATTATTTATTAGAATGTTATACAGTAAACTATAATTTCGATCAAGATGAAATGCTAAAAGTGGCTATTATATTTATTTTCATAAGGATGAATATCAAATTATAGAAATCATCTATTTTTTGTTAATGTATACAAATCTATATCGGCGCGCGCCATGTATGCATTTAGCAAACTCATTTTGGGTGACGTTTTCTTAAAACAACAAACTTTGCAAATCGTTGCTTAGCAACGGCGGTTGTAATAAACATGGCGGAATAAATTGCATGTCAAATTAATAAGTATTTTAATATATTGATATATATCCAAAATATTACAAATGTGACAAAAAAAAAGTATCCTATGTTCATCCCGAGACCGAGACAGACAGAGTTACTTTCGAATTTATAATATAGGTATGGATGAATGCTAATTTATTGAAATAATTTTAAGTTATTGTGATCTGGAATGTAAGAAGACGGAGTGTCTTAACACTACGCTTCCTCTAATCTATACTGCTGTACGAGAAATAACCTGAAGCTTTCAAATAAAAAAATACTTTATATATTTGTAAAAGATATAAAATGAAGTTTCACACTAAGTTGTTGTTTCTCTTGATAATAAATAATTAACAATAATTATTTTTTAATAGAACTTAGCATAGTACTTAGTAGGTACTATGTATAAAAGTGAATATTCTATTTAATATCTGGGTTTACTAAGTTTAATCTTCGAAGTAGGTCGAGCAGTTACTAAGCTGGAAACGACGAAATTATGTTTTAGCATTGAGACCTAAATGCGACCATTAAAACATAGCTCAAAATTGTACCTACGTTATGTTAGCGATAAAAAATATTCATTTTGATTTAGATTCCGTTATATTTTAGTGTTGAAAATGAATAATTCTAGATATATGTTATTAAAATTATAAACTTGAGTTACAGAAAAAACAAAAGAGGGCACTTATATTAATTTTCACGTAATCTGTATGGGGTAGGAAAATGGCTAATGTCCTAGCTCTACATTTCGTTCCAATAACGGTTAAATAAAATAAAATGAAAACATACCGAACTGATAAAAATAAAATATGTTTCGCGTAGAACTTTATATTAATAATAATAATTTTATAATTACTTTTGAAATAAAACATAAAATTCTAAAAGATATTTCGCATATTTTTTTAAAAGCCTTTGCAAATTATGAACTTATTCATAATATTAAAATGCTCAAAAGGTCGTCTCTAAAGATTCAAGAGGCGTACTCAGAATAAAATTCGCTTCGTTTGCAGCCTATTCCGTCCCTCCGGGCGTCGTTACTGCTATATAGGTCATGCCGTCCTCCACGCCCTCTCGACCTCTCGGTTTGATTATACGCCTCTACTTGAGATCGAGATATATTACACTCGATAATATTATATACGCATCTTATCTAATATAATACATAACAAAGTAATTCCCTCCAATGTAATTTGTTGATATGTAAGAGGCAATATGATTAGGAGTAGTTGCTAAGGTGACTTTTTTGTTACAGTATATTTCTATTTGGTTCATTTAGTAGAAGTGATTATATATAAAGCAGATTTGGCTGAATAAATCTAATTGAAAATCACTCTGCTCTCCACTTTTCGTCTATTTTAGTGATATGTTCTATTAATTTTAAATTAATATACATATATCTAAATGTTCAAATACTTTACAAACCGAGTCACAATGGCGTCTGTGAAACAAAAACATTTGCTTGGAAATATAGCTATTTTCGTTGCTTTATTAATATTATGTAACGTTTTCACTAATGCTGGTACGTTTATTGAGTAAGTAGTTAAATCGAAATGCGATTGGCCAATGTTACAAGTCACGTGAATTACTATAGAAAATAGTTGCGACCTTGGAGCCACTGAATCAAAAGAGAATTCCACTTGTGCATGTATAAACAGACGCCGCCGGAGTCGCGCCGTACATCAAAGCTTAGGTTAACTGCTCTCAGACCGCAAATGGCTGCCCTCTGTTTACCGTGCGCAGGCGCATCGTTGTCCTAACGATCATATCATATGTTAATTTTGTATTATATATACATTAAATTGTGGCTTTTATTTTACTGATATAATATATATGTTTAAATGTTTGTTCTTTTGTAATACAAAAGTTTTTAGTATTGTAACGTTGGTTTTTTTTGTAAATATAGAGTGAATTTCATATAGATATAGATATAGTTGTATCAAGAACGCTAGTTATAGTAGTTGCTCAATTCTATCAAATGTATACAATAACGTCCCAAGTCATCATCAAGACCATAAATAATGATTAATTATAGAAAATGTATATCTTTTACACATATAAAACTAATAAGGAAAATATTTCTCAATATAAAGATTTTCATTGTATCCTTTAATTGACTATAAACTGTGTTTTATGATCTATATAATTAAAATGCAATTGCATACACTGCAACAATATTACATGAACATCTATACTGAAACTGTCGAACTGTCACGATATCTGAAAATAGACACTAATGATTCATTGATTCCAACGAGATATTTCTCATTATTATGAATGTGGGTTGTTGGCCTCAAACTTGCAAACACAAGGACAGTCACGTCTGTTTTTCTGTAATAATATTTCATATTTTTTTATCTCTCTGTCTACTTTTATGGAGAAATCGAGTCATCTTTTTGTTTGTTTAGTCGATAATGTTTAAGACTGTAATGCACGTGCTCATATCTAGCATATTATCATGTTAGGCAAGTACTGGTATTAAATCTCTCAAGAGTTTGGCGTGCGGCAACGTTTCATTTTTGTTCTTCTATACAAGACTCCAGATATTTATATTATTATTTCATTTTGCATTCTTTACAAATAAAAATGAATGATGATTTACCACCATATTTAGAGCGTAGGTACGATCCTTACTTCTATATATTAGTCATCAATACATATTTATATGAACTATAAATGGTAGGTGTATATTTGCGTAACAGTTCTCTCGTACGCCAGGTGGTAACATTGTAGTATTTTTATGTTCGCCCATTACGGTTGAGGTCGTTGCCTTATCATTGACAATGGTATGTGACGGAAGCTGGGCCGGTGGTGATTTACTAACAATACTGATTTAAATTTCTGCTTGTTATATTTTTTTTTGGCAGGAGAGTAAAGTGTTTAGTTTAGATATTATTTTAAAATTATGCTTTTAGTTCAGAATGTAAGGTATTATTCTTGGTTGAATAAAATACTGACTCTGTATTAGACCCTACCTGCCTACTTCCTATTTTTGTCTGAGCGAATATTTTGTATATGTTATAAAAACAACATTCATACGTTATAATTATACCTAAACGACGAAACAAAGCCCATAATCCTCGCCGTATACAATTAAGTACATACATTTGTAGGTAACTTTTAGCTTCATGCTATAACATGGTAGGCATGAGGAGAGTGTTAAAAAATTCCGTTCTTTACACATCGATCAATTTTCGAGACATTAGTGTTGAGTAGCGGAACACTACGTTTTTGAAAATAATTCTTTTTTTCGAGTGGAAATCGAAGCTTCTTCAGTCATGAAAAATGTTATATGTATAATGAAAATTACATACAAGTATATAAGAATCGTTAAAGCTCCATGGATTTCTTAGATCTGTTTTTATGAAGATATTATTATAACTAAAGCAATTCATATGGACCGTTTTATTTAGTATCTGGTCTCGTTATGAATTTTTACGCGTTATTTATTGCTGTAATTTCAGCACATCAAATTTTATAATGCAATTTGTCATTATAACATGTGTTGTGGTTTTATTGGTTCTGGAAACGTTCACGATTTGCAATGGAAATAGAATGGAATACAAATAAAAAGAACATTTTCTATCGTATGTAGGTATGACTATAAAATATCACTTATAATAAATGTATTTTAAAAATATTCATTTATTACACTGTTATTGATTTTATGGTATTGACGTCATTCTGACATATTTCAAACTCGGTCTGAATGGATGGAAATTGGAGAAGAGGAGGATGCAATGGTAGGTTCTATTTTGCCACTCAATACACACTTGGCCATCTTTATATTATAAAGTTATAAAACAGTCTTTTTGTAATTTCTATTAATTTTCCGTGACATGTTATTATATAAATTATCATTCTTTGGGTTTTTATAATATATATTTAATCTCATAAGTAACATTCCGATAAACTTGTTGGCATATTTTCAATAATTAATTATCTTTGCCAATCAATAATGTGTATATATCCTCTTTCTCAATAGTTAAATGTATCAAGCAAATTGCGAAAATTACCTCTTTGTTTGCGTTCATTAAAAGCCTTACTTAATTATGTACCAACTAATTTACATTATTGATTAATATTTTCATTAGTATTTATATTTATTACTAGTTTAAAAATCTAATGTTATTTATATAGATGTTGTTAGCATTGAAATAAAAGAATAGTATATGAACAATGTTTATATTAATTGTATATAGGCAAAAAGCTGAAGTTATGTATAACGATCAATTTCGATCAATTATAATAAAATTAGACTTAAAAGTACAATTATACATATTGGTTTTATGTTGGTTTGTTTAAACACAATGAAGTTGCATCAGCTACCACAGAGAAGGGTGTGGCATGTGCATAGGTCCGGTGTCACTTCTATTACAGGCTGTGACACCATCTAATACGTTTAGGTCATTAATCATATGCTTGGTCCGATTAAACGGTTGAGGTGTGTCAAGGTCATCTGTTGTAATATTTCGTATTAAATATGTAATTAAATTTTAAAAAATTAAATCAGCTTCACGCCGTATCCTGCACACTGCAGGTTAGGCAAAGCCTAGTGCTAGGTACGTTCGCTACTTTCCGCCGAATTTCAGGAGGCATTGCGTATTAAGTGGCGTATCTCGACGCCGCGCTTTGCCTTGACACCGGAGCGGAGAAATTTAAATAAACATTTCATTTCCTCGAGCGGGGATCAAGTCCACAGCCTAGCCTCAAAGTACGAGTATGTAATGTCAGAACATTATACTCTTAACAAAAGATGATGTATTTTTTAGATTTTTTTAGTTTCACGCATCGAAACGCATCAGTGTAGATAAATTCCGTTTTTCTATTTAGCTTAGCATAATTATATATTTGAAATATTGAAATTTTACTTTGTGTTTATGAATATGTATGTACTTATACATAATAGAATTTGACGTTGAAAAGATGACGAGATAGGCTAAAGGACGTTCACCTGTGGGCAAACGTCACGCATGTCTATAACGAATTTAGCACCTATAATGACTTTGTTAAGTAGTTGTCTATTACACCTCTCTCTTCACATTGACATTTAGACAGATGTTGTTCATTTTAACAGTTATATTACTTTAGAATTAAAAAAATGAACCTAAACTGGCAACAAAAAAATATAATAAGTAAATAGGAAAAAACAACAGATAATTAATAGAATAATATATACGAGTTTTTATCCATTTTTGCAGTTAATTCGGTTGTAAATAGATATAGTAAGTTTATAAGCAAAGTGCAATTGTGGTTTGCTCATTAGCTGTGCTGTTCCGCACATGTGATATCTCGTGGCGGTCGCGGCGCATCTGTTTATCGGTGTTAATTGCTTGATTTACGACGTTCCCGGCGTTTATATCGTGTTTCACATTTTCATGTACCTATCTAGTAGGTTAGGTAGGTACCTACGTATCTAACTACTTGTAAGAAAGTCGTAACTATGCATTAGCGGTAATGTCTTAATTGTATTGTAGTCATTTACCACAACTACTTTTAGGGAAATTCAAATAAAAAAAAAATGATTTATTCGGAAATTGATATTGTATGGTTTGATATAATGATTATTTGTTTGAATCATAGGTTAGTAAAACTCTACAAATTTACTTTTTTCGATTAAATATTTTTAGTCCAAGAAAACTTTTGAAAGATATGTTCAAAAGTCATGACGTAATAAACATAAAGGCAATGAACATATCTGGGTAAGGATTAAATTTATTTTGATAATAACAGCTTAGTTTTAAGAAATATCCGCATTTATTGGAAATTCTAGTAATTAATAGATAATAATGATTGATTTTGAATAAACCTTACCTACTTAACACATACAGCAGGGTTTTATTTATTTAGAATTCATAGGTATCATCATGCTAAAATCATGTGACAAAAACATATTTTTTATCTTTAAAAGATATCAAGTATGTAGGTATAAATTATGTGATAATAATCTTAATTAAAATGAAAACATATTGACGTTCAAAAGAATAGTCGAAACGAGAGTTAATTAAACAAACTACCAATTTTTTTATATACTGGAAAGATAAACGCGGGTTCGCCCGTTTAAACTTATTTTTTGTTCTATCCATATTATGCAAAAACTTTAAATACATTTTAGCCTGTGTTATTCTGATGTATCGCCTATATTTATTGTTGTAAAGTTTCGTGTAAATAAGTTCAGTAGTTTTTGCGTGAAAGCGGAACAAATATTCATATTCACATATACGAAATTAGTAGGACTCTCTATTTAGTTTCTAGTTTATTATACAATTTTCCTATAAAACTGTAAACATATGTAGCCAGACGGTGCGTGCGTGGGCTTATCTGTGACTATAAGTTATCTACGTCATGATCTATCTCGTGGCGGCGGAGTGTTTCACGTTCGATTTATCGCTTACGTAGGTACCTTATCGGACTATAAAACTTACGTAGTGATCGTGGATTATATATTTTTTATAGTATTTTATGATAAAGTTATGTAAGCTTTTCCTGTGGTTTTTCCTAAAAAAATACTGTTGTACTTCTACTTATGTATTTGTTCTTGTTAAAAGTGTAATTTTTTTAGTTTCATACTGTATCCCGCACGCGGAGGGAACCTGACCTAACCAAAGATTGCTAAACTGAACATATACTTACATAACTGCATATTTTTTAAAAAAAAATCTACAAAAAAGAAAGACTCTATTTAAATTATTTTTGCTTTAACTTATAAAATGGATAAATACAGGGTGTATTGGGTATATTTGCTAGCAAGTTTTATCAATATTGATTTATTTGTCCATATCATTGGATATGGATGCTTTTTATGACTGTATGTGTATATATACTTTATGACTTTAGATAACTATTTACTTTTTTAATTTACATGGCTCTCTGGCTTTCTATAATTTTATGTGAATTTATTTAATTCAATTGTAAACTAATAGCGTCTGGGTAGCGTGTACGTGATCACGTACACCAACTGTATGGATACCTTTTTAAATAAAAAGTAATCTAAGACTAATGCTTAGTAATACAATACTATAATTATATCACTGATATTTATGAACATAAAATGTATTTTAAAAAAAATAAGGTAAATAATATCGTGCTTAATTCTGACGTAATAATATTTTACATGATTATGTTAATTTTTTAGGATTTACACTGCTGTATCATCATTGATATCATTTCTTGATAAATTCTTAGATAGTGATTCATCTATATAAATATAGTTTAATGTATATTATAAAGAGTGCGTGACAATATGTTATTTTTTTTAGGAAAATTTAATTATAAAAAAAATATTCAAATTATTTGCTTTTATAACGTATATAAGTTTATATCGAATTTCTCAGAATTGGTATATGTAGTATAGTATTTTTTCTTGAAAGCCTTGCAATTGAATGAAATGATTTTATTAAGTTTACGTTATATTGGCAAAGTAAATTGCCCTCAAGCAAGCAAGGACTTATCTATAAGTAGTTTACCTTCGACCCATATACAACTTAGTAGTTGTTATTCTTTTTTGTTTTTGAATTCTTATTAAATAATATTGATATATATGCATTAATCTGTTTCATAAATCTTCGTATATTAAGAGAACTAAAATTTAGAATATCTAGAGGGGTACGCTCACAATAGCCAACACCCACTATTGGATATGAACTTCCTCCAGGGATCTCCACAGGAATCAGGCTGGTATTGCCCGTATCCATCGGCTTCCCGCGACCTTGACCAGATTGAGGGCATACCTGATAGGCTTCCGATTCCTGCCCGCAGCTTACGAAACGTGTTAGTCTATTTCTGAATTTGACTTAATTCTGTTGAGGAAATATTTATATAACTATTTCTAAAGTATCGTACTGATTCTAGTAATTTTTAAAACTCTTTTTAGAATAAATTTTTAAGACGAATTCTACGATGAGTAATTTAGTATAAATGTCTATTAGTTTTACACGTAAGTTTCCACTTTTGATTATTTTAGTGTTTTACTTATAACCATGACTTGACAAAATCTAATATAACTTAAACTTTTAATTTTTATTATGTATCAGATATAAATAATCTTACTTAAATATTAAAAACTACTTCTATAACATTTTTGTAGAAATACCTACTTATTTTTTATATTTATCGTGGGGATTATTATGACAAAATTAGTTACTAATTAAAATACATGACTATTTTTTCACAGGTTTTGTTGATTAATTTTATTTCTGTTAGGCATTTTTAACAAGTCATAAAAAAATGTCATATATATATAGCCTCTGTTATTTCTTCCATATATGATAATAATATTCTACATTTCCTTCTAGATTTTTCTATTTTATAACCACAACACTAAGTCTTCAACTTGCGTTTTACGACGACCATATCCCGCTGAATGTTTACGACTGCCAATTCGGCGTTTACGCAAAATTTATTATACTGTTATGGACATTACCACAATGCCTCAAAGTTGCAAAGACTGTGTGTAGAAAGTAGTGTCCAATAAAATATTAGTGTATAATAAAAGAGAAAAGACGCCGTAGATAAGTTTGTTCTTTTTATCTATGTATATGCAACATGTAACGCTGAAAACGCCGTAGATTTGATTCATTTCGCTAGGGACAGGACTAAGTATGCGAAGTTGACTGCCAACCTTCACTAGTTGGAGAGACACATTAAGAAGAAGAAAAACACGTAAATTTGGTTTTTCATTTCTTCGCTCTAGCGCCAAAGTCTGGCGTTGAGTACCGCGACTCAACACGCAATGCCTCGAAAAAACGGAAACGGAGTGTCTTAAGACTAGATTTCCCACTGCCTACCTATGCCTAATGCATGCGGTATACAGCGTGAAGCTGATTTATTTTTTATTTACCCTTAATTTTTTATGTGCTTGATGGAAATGTTGAGGAAATTAAATTGAAAATTTTATACGAAAATCCCAAGTGAAATTCCACGAAATCAGTTCCTGTTTTCTTTTATATGTATATGTGTTTACGGTAATTTGTTTGTACCTTCGAAATGCACATTCGTTTAGATTTTAGAAGCTAGGTATACTTTAGCAAGGTGTGAACGTAGCTTGCATTCAGAGGCGTATGTTCCAATTTATTATGTTTTAACGAATTTGAATGAAAAATATTTAAATTTACGTTTATTCTTCTAAAATGCTTTGCTATTGAACATTATTTATTCTATTTATGTAGTCGCTTCTCCTATTTGTAGTATATTTATTTTTTATTTATCTATTTATTCTCTGTTAGTCTATTATAGCTAGTCTATATGTAGAATTTATTATAATAGAGTTGGTACTTATATATCGAGCGGAGTCCCGCCGAGGTCACCATTCCAATTACCTCCTCCTATTGTACAAAAATAACTTCAATAATCGGCCTTTGACCCACTGTTAGATATACCTCTAATATGAATGGTTGGTTGGTCCTTTTGTTTTGTGCCTTTAAATTTTGATGTCGTTTTGTATAACCTTATCAGATTACAAACTCGTATTTAAAAAATATATTCTTACTAAATAACGAAAATATTCCGTTATATACGTAAGTAGGTACCTATTTACATTTTTTTTTTTTTATCTTCACCTGTTCGATATTTAATAAAACGATTTTTGAAATAGCTCTACAATCCAGATTACTAAAAAGTAATATTATACATATATTTTATATATACTATTGCATTTTAGAAAAGAAAGTATGCCTAATTCATTTCTTTGCTGTGGTAACAGCGGATACTCCGTAGCCTAACTCTAGGGTCCCAGGTTCCCTCTACACATGTAGCTATATATAAATAGTGATCTACATATAGACACGCTTATACGTATTTATCCCGGTCCCATTGATTTATCAATATTGCGCACGTAAATCGACTGACGCGCCCGACTTTCTTTGCCAAGGACTTGTTTGTTTCGATGTATATTGTTAACATACTGCCAAGTTCCTATTATTAAACGGTGCAATTTGTATGTAGGTATATTTGTCCCCAGTGTCGTTGCACTCTTATTTTGTTATGTCATGAAATTGGTCCTTTTTTTGATATTATGTGGGGTAAATCTATGTATGTATAAAGTTTTACATTAACAAATATATAAGATTATTAGTAAGTAACTAATGAATGGTTTAACAGAGATCAAAGAAACGAATATACCTACATATTTATATACATACATACGAGCTGAAAACAAGCCTGTTTTTGAGTGAAAAAGCCAATGGTGCACTAAAATACAAAAAAAATAAATAAATTATAAACACTCCTGCGAATGGGATTTGAATCGACACGTCACTGCTCTATCACGACGTCATTTAGCAATCATGTTTATTGTGATATCGTATAAAAGTATACTATCTCATCTAAAGCCTTTATTTTTTACATACGTTGGTATAAAATGCATTTATAAATACTTACATACATTTAGTTATAATAATTTGTTTGTTTGTTGTAATTTGAAACACTATTTACTTATTCCTCGAATGTGTATTATATTAAGCTTTTAAAATAATTATTTTTTATCCACTAATAAAATATTACATAATGTTGATTAATTTCTAATATTTTATGCTTCTATATAGGAATCAACCTACTTAGCTAGCTGTATTTTGTACTGTTTAGCATTACTTTCTCCTCTAAAGATGCTAATTTACTGAACATCAAACGATGCATAACGGTAGTGATCGGTTTGTTCGTGGGAGACTTTATTACTGTTGCTTGGTCATAACATTGTTAATATGTAGTTTTAGAAAAACTTCCTATCTTCACTTTAATAATATTGTTTCCAATTTTAAAGCATTTTGGCACGTAACGTATGTACAGACAAAACCTAATAAAATGTTTATCTCGTAAAAACGAAATTTTATATAGAAATGGCTAATACATTGTCTTAGGATGAAACAGGGTGCGACCAATAAAGATCCCGCAGTACTTACCAATAAACACCAACGAGATAGCTTTTATGTGCCAATCAATCAGTTATTGCTTCGTCTCGTACACGTGACTCGCTCCTTATCAGATAAGGGGCCATAAATATAATGTCGTAATGTTCATATTAATGTCTGTATATATTTTGGAATTTATGTTCGACTTGTATATTACGTGTTTGTTCTAATAATTTATTGTTATATAAATCTGTCTGGTGTTCGTTTGTATATTAATTCTTAATATATATAGTCATGACTCTGCGATTTAAATGGTTTTCTAATATGCGTTCTTAGTCTTTTTGTTTTGTAAGTGGATTTCAAAATTCAATATTTTATTCAAAATTTATATAAACATTTAATTAAAAATTATGTCCAAAGCGTTACGTTACAAATTATGTCCAAAGCGTTGAAATAGGTTCCCTCTTCCTACCCTGCTATGTACGGCATACAGTGAGAAGTTAAAATAAATGTATTTAATAAAAAAAACTAAGATTTTATTTCAATGTTTGATTGAAATGTTTATTGAAATAGTTGTAAAACCACCTGAATGATTATCGAGATATCAGCTCTGTACCGTTTGCAGATACACTTGTCTAGTAAACATTGTGAGAGCAGCTACTGTAAATATATAGACTTGTTTATTGAAACTATGTTTCCGCCTAACTTCAACTATTATTACATTTATTTATATAGATATGTACGTACACTGAAGGCGGTACCGGTAGGCGGACGAAACTAGCGTTGAGAAAAAACGTTCTTTCTTTTCCTTCCAAATACAATATATTATAAAACGTTTGGCAGCGTAGTGTGCCATATTTTACTAATATGACTATTCCACCGAGTTGCGATCGAACCCGCAACCATCGTATACACAGAAGAACTGTACCATACTAATTTAATTTAACAATAATAATACTTACTAATTGCCTCACGGGTAACGGTGGCCAAGTCAGTTCTGTTAACTGCCAAAAGTGACGTTCTCCCAATGATCGCCTATTGAATTATATGGCATTTAAGCGTGCCAATTAATTTGTTTACGTTTTTAATAGCCATTCGTCACTGTTGTTTTTGTATAGGTAATACTGTTTTTTATTAATGATCGATGGCATTTCGTGTTTTAAGAATTTAATGTAACACCTATGTGTGCAGCACCTTTTACAATCATTGCTCGAGTTAACAATGGACATAAGGATACATTCCCCTGAACATATGAACAATAAAGTTTAATATATTTTGATGAATTAACTATTTTGAATTATATAAAATTTTAATAAAGAATTTCTGTCTTCAACTTGCTTTAAAACAGTAAGGTTGTTTATAAAATTAAATAAATAATTTTTAAAAAGCCTTACTTAACACTTATTCGCTCTACATTGTGTAATCAACATAATGTTATATGTTTAACACGTTATGCATAATATGTGATGTCACGGAAGACGGCAAAGGGTAAATGTCACTTATAAGGAAACGAATACTTGTTGTTTAATTGCCGAGATTAATGTTGCGTAGGTACTTATGTTGTAGGGCTTTGTTATTGTTTACTATTTAATAGAGTCGACTAGAGTAGGATTTTTATTATCACTTGATATAAACATATTTAACACTTGTTAAAGATGGTTTTTTAGTTTTACTGTGTGGTTGTTATTAAGTTTCGTGACATTGCGTGTTGTGTGGCAGAACTCAACGCTTTGTCGTGTTGCCAGACCTAGAAAAGAAATATAATTATTTATCTCGATTGGAAATCGAACTCTCAACTTAGTACCATGCCGTCTCACTTTAGATACTGCGTTATTACTAAGGCCTAAAAGTTTTAAAGATTGTCAAAATGAAATAACTTTTAAATATTTTATTATGTATTGCCTATTTTCAAATCATGACACCAAATAATGTCAGAGTAAATAATCGGATTTTAAAATGAGTTACCTCAGAAATCTCTAACATCGAATATTAAGCCTTGGTAACCTTAAATTTTCAACTTTAAATATTTCGAAATTACAGCTACACATAAATTCCATTTTATTTATTTGTAATTGCATACAACAATACAGTATTGACCTGTGAACTTGGTGATTTGTGACTTCTTTGGAACATTACTATAATTTCTATGCAAGTACTCTTACATAAGTGAATGCGACAAACGTTTTCAAAATGGATGAACTATTACGTCGTTTGTTTAACATTTGTCATTTTTAGTATCTATCTTTATATGTTCAAAATATCAAAATAAATAATACGCTTGACGTGGAAATGAAAATTTAATAACTCCAAGTGAGAATTGAACTCACAATCCTGGCGTTTCCACTCAGACTCTATGCTCTTGTGCCACAACGGTCTCTATAATCACTATAAAAGCATAATAAAATAAATTCCAAACGCAACATCCTGATATAATGCAATAATTCTACATTTACAGCGCCATTAGCAATCCTTTCTCTAACTAGATTTTCCTTTTTGCACCACCCCCTGAGAGCTGCGAGAGCGCTTTGTTCTCGTTTCGCGTTGAGTGCTATAAATGTATTAAGAGAAAAGTGAATTAAATGTACGTTCATATTGTACGGAGAGAGAACAAGCTGCACGTTTTAACTTTATTTCATATTTTAAAAGGTTTGCAACACATTTTTCTCCGTAATAAATCTTTCCTATGCTTTCGATTGTAAATGTCATTGGGTTACCTTAACCTAGTGTTAAGACACTCCGTTCCCCATTTTCCGACAATTTTTTAAGAAAGAAAGACGAATACAATGATAAAGAGATAATTTCAAATATTTTATCGTCGTCAATTTGAAATGAATTTCTTCTTTTGTCATCGTTCAAGAGCGTAACGTTCTTGACATAGTAGCTCTTATCTAGTCTCAGCTACCGATTTAGTAAAATATAAAATACATTCCTTTTAAATAATATGATTTCGTCCAAATTTCTCATATCGCTTAGTTCGCTCCACGCTCGCCTGGTTTGCAATCAGCCTCAGTCACTTCACTGATTGAGTTCGACGTGTTTTAGAATAGGCCTCGAGCGTTTTCATGATTACTTCAATTACTCTGAAATTGATTTGTGGAATTTCAATTTTCTTTTATAAACGTGAGTGAAAGAGAGAAATCTACTTTTTAATTTATTATTTTATATTTTGTTTTAGTTACTTCTAGTTAAAAAGAAATAATTTATGTGATTTTTAATAAAAAGACCTTGGCACAAATAAAATATGACTGATTTGAGAGAACCGAGTAATTTTACCTTACATCTGGATTTCTGTTTACACTTGTCAATGTAATGTTTTATTTCCAGAGATCGCTCGTAAATAATGTTGTTTTTAATTGCCTCCGAAAATAATTTTTAAATATTTTTCAAGTAAATAATAATAAATTTTCTTATAATCTGTTTGGAAAAATAGCAGGCGCTGTCAAAGAAAGAAGAAATAATATATGGATGATATGATGAATTGTAGCTCTTTAACGATTACTAACTTACTAATATAAAATTATTTTTATTGGCTTTTACATTTAAAAAAATCTTGCAAATTAACGAAAAAATTTAATCATTATACAATTGAAAATATAGTAAGTATTTTACTTAGTAATATTTTGTATGTATCTTATTATTTCATTACTGATGAAGTTTATATTTTATTTTCAGAGGAAGAATGCTACCACTGCATGGCCAGCTTGGTCGCGTCGAAGGAGAAAATGTTCATCACACAGACGAAACTCCTCAACGAAGTCACATGGAAAACTGTCATGCAGATCGCTAAGAAGCACGCCGTAAGTTGGCTTTTTATGTCTCTTCTGATAATCAATATACACTGTTATTATACAGCTGTACCTGCTGTACCTGCGTTCAAAGTTATCACTTATCAGCTTATAGTTACCAATTCCTACTAGAGGTTTCAATAAAAAATATATTATTTCCATGTAACCCACTAAACCAGGCGAAGTCGTGTGTAAAAGCTAATATAATATTGCGTTTAGAATAGGATAATTGCGATAGCAAATTTAGTGTATTAGGTTTTTGTTTAATTTGTAGATTTTATTAAGAATATAAATAAAATAGAATAGGTACAATAATTATGATGTATGTTATGACAACGTTGAAGCAGACATTTTTTTTAAATAATTTTACTTGAACATTTATTACCTTATTCAATAAAAGTAATAAAAGTAAAAGTAATAAATATTAGAATTATAAAGTTAAGCTGCATACATTGTAATGTTATAACACTTAGGTATAAAAAATCTATATCCGTTTAATTAAACACTGTCACATGATATTGACAGCTTATCACAATTTATATTTGTATACCGCAGCTATTTGTAAATATTCGTAGATGCCATAAAATAACCACACCCGTCTCCCTTATCGGTTACCGTAATATGTGCGTACTGCTCAAATTGTATGAAATTTCTCAATAACAGTAAATTTTAATTGAGATGTGTTATTGTTTATTATAGATTTCAAAGTTTTCCTATGGCGTTTTTATTTCCGATAATTAGTTTTAGTTTAAGAAAATTTATAAAAAGCGGAAAACTAATTTTCTTAACTCTAGGTTCCCTCTGTCTTAAAAATATTAAACTGGACTGCCAAAAAGTTTAAAAAAACCATTGTGATGACATTAATCACGTGATTTTTTAGCATATTTTAACACATTTTATTGTAATTGAAGTGTTAATCTATTTGCATTCTTTCATATAACATAACATTTTCCGCCTAATATTTATTGGGCAGAAAATCTGAGCTGAAATCTATTAACATGATATTTTAGTTAACTTAAACTTTCTAAAGAATATAGCAGTGTAATACTTGCTTGAGGGAATCGCGTGACGTCCTCCCTATAACAACGTTGTTATCAGAAACATTCTAACAATTCTCTACACACGCGATGGTTTTGTAGAGTTATTTCATAAATTAACTTTTGTACCCCATTTTTTATGGATATTAGGGAAAAATGGAAATATTATTGTCGTTATCATTTACGTTAGTTGTTTATTTCAATTATAGCTAAATGTCGAGTTATTTCGAATCGAAACAGGCGCCAGTCAGTGCTCTATATGTCCTACGTAATTTTTGTTATTGATCATTTTTAATCTATAATACAAATATATTTTATAATCTTTATTTTAAAGCTTATCGTGATGTAATAAGCAATCAATAAATATAGTCTAGTGGTGTATTTATATATATATAGAACTAGCAATTTATTATTGATCCTTTCAACAACAATGTAAATGAAAAATGAATATGCAATATTACAGAATTGATTAATGGCAGTCAATGATAATGCTCGCTATATATTATCTGTAACAAATTTAAAATGTGTTCTATTATTACAATACATTGTATTTGAATACTTACTGTGTGTTTTTAATTAAAAAAGTAATATTTTTTTTATAATAGTTTCAGTAATAGCTTCATTTCAGACTTCACTTCATGTTAGTTAGACTTCACTTCATTAAAAATATAATGGAGGATAAAGGTTAAAAACCGATCGCCATTACGTAAATTTTTAATAGGTGAACCGAGGTGAACGACATCCCACATCGATCGTCTAAAACTAACCCATTTGTCCCATACTATGAGAATTTCCACGTCCATTTATATTTACTTGGGTCACGTAATTACCTACTCTTTTGAATATGTAATAAGCAATTTGTAATGATAATTTACTTTCTATTGATTGTGAAGCTCCTATAAATAGAACAATGCGGCTAATTTATTTACCCGTACAAATTAGGTAAACAGAGGTGCCTACTATATAAATTTTGTTCGATGGGTGTGCAGTTTTTAAAAGTATGTGGAAAGTGGAGAAATAATTCTCAATTTTTCCAATTCTAAATATTATTTTGTTACAAATGAGTAGGTAATTCTCCACGAATTTAAAATCAAATATTAAAATTTTGTTTCTGATACGAACTTTATGGTGGTGCGGCTAATAATTATCTAATAATCTACAGGTTTGGTTGGTGGTTGCCGATTCGATCCCTTCTATAACATTTTCATTTCCCCGGACTAGTAAGATGAAGGTATTAGGTTCCACAGCCCAAAAGGCCATAATATCTCAACAGTAGATTATATCAGTTCCACAAAGATTTAAGAATATTTTCTTTTTCATTTCCCTGGCGTCCGTACAGCATCGCATCTTGTTGCAGAAGTCGGCCGCTCAGCACCTATCGCGGCTGTCCGGCGCGATCGGTCCCGAGCGCATATACGCGGACTGGCAGTGGTGGATACTTGCAGCTCTGCCTTTCCCACACCTGGTTAGAGTGCTGGATTGCTTCTTCCATGAAGGGATTAAGGTATTTTTAACTAACATATGTAACGTTTGTACCTATTTTCATCGTACTACTATCCTCAAAATCCCCTCTCGTTCCTCTTCCTATATCACCAATTCCTTTACAGTCATTGCTGCTAAGTTATGGAATTCCCTCAAACATTTTAAATTTCTGCTAAAAGCACACTACTTGGCTCTCTAATATCTTTCACTTTTTTTTTCTTGTACGTACAGTTATTTTTTTTTTCTTATATTTATCATCATATAAATATTGTTTGTTGTGGGCCACTCTTGGTCCCCTCAGTCTTCCCGTTATACTTATATGATATATAGCGTGAAGCTAAAAAACAATATACATTAGCTACCGTTTTTGAACTAGCAATTGTATATTTTATAACACAAATAACCATTTATTTCTAGGTGTTCTACAGAGTAGCTCTCGCGATTCTCATCCTGTTCCACAAGCACTCGACCAACCAAAACTCCGAGTGGTATGTTGAAGCGACCAAGAATGGAGTGGATCACGCCATAGACAAGTTCTGCAGGAATATGCCCGCTTCGCCTACAAAATTACTTAGGACCGCTTTTAGCATAAGGGCTTTGAGGTGAGTAGTTATATTTTTAGGTTGTGCTTGAACTATCAATTTTCTATCTCCGTAATTTAACATTATAATATCCAAATCCCTTACTTGTTGCAGCTCCCAGTACATATCGCGTGTTTTCATCAAAACGGAAATGACATTAAAGTCCAAGCAAGTGATAACTGGATCCCGTCTCGTCCGGTCCAGGTCCTCCGACAACCTGCCCACGAGCCAGTCCCAAGTGAACATACAGATGATGTCACACACGCTCACTATACGCGAGGTAAGAAAAAAACATTAATTTAGACATACATTTAATTTTACAGCTTAATCTGCAACTTAAATGAGTTTTCAATTTTGTAAGTCAAAATTATTACAGTTTTCAATCCAATTTAGATCGAACCAACGCTTAAGGGACTACCTCTTTTAAATATTGCTTTGATTGCGTAAGTTGTTTTTAATGTAATAAATTATTTAGTTTATATAAAATTGTAATAAATGATATTATATTAATTAGTGCGCCTATTGCGTCCGTATTTATATTTATAGTCACCGATCTAACAAAGGCGAAAATACTTCTAACGACACCAGCACCTAAGACGTCTACATATTATTATATTATGTTTATTACCCTGTTATTTAATATATGTGTATTAGAAATCATTTTACTTGATTTGCAGAGAATGTCTGAGGAAACGTGCAAACAGATGGTATCGTACACAACATTAGGCGTGGCTTTCGCTTTTCTTTCTCATACAATCATTCGATTGAGACTCTAACACGACTAACTTCAGTTACATCGAATTACTATACATGTTCGATGACGATTCTGTTGATTTCTTGTATAAATACATCCCATTTCTCCTTTCCTTTTGACGAATCCTTGTATTTTTTGTTATTTTTTTCTATCAGTGTAGCCAGATTTTGTGAATATCTCTTATGTTGTTATGTTGTTTTCTATTGATGTGTTCATTATACTCCATCATCAGACAGAAATACATATAATACTCAACGACCAATTCGAAGTTCATTGCGCTGGCTTTGAATGAATATGTTACTATTTGCGTACTTTTAAATGTTTCAATGTGTTGTTTTTTTTTTTGTAAAGCGTCCAGAATTTTAATCGATTTTTGTACACTTTAATATACGTTTAAGTTGATATGTTTGGAGGATATGGCATGCGTGTGGAGATTGGTGATATGTATCTGATGTTTGCGAAGAGCAATATGGCTTGTGATGATTAACATAATAGGTCTATAGATATAATAGTGATGTGTCGGCATGTTATCGATTGTTTTGTGTGCTAACTCTGTGTCGATTTTCCTGTTAGGGCTCTCACTCTCCGGGCCCGCGCGCCCTATCGATGGGCGTGTATCCGATACAAGCGATCAAGTCGCAGATACTTGACCAGAGCGAAGTAAGATTAGATTAGTGTCGCCTCCAGCTTGCGACCAACAATATCGATGTTTAGATGCACCGCTTGCCTGTTAGGTGGTTTTTTTTTTTTCATTTAATATTGAAGCAGTTAGCTTTTCTGAATTCGTTGAATTTAAGGTCGCTTCGTATTTTTATTTTGTTAATATGATTGTTTATTTTTGCATCACTGTGGTAAGTGTGCGTTCAGTTGTGTCAGATTTTATTATTTCTTTTGTTTTCTCTTATAATATGTTGTTGTTATATTAGAAATATATGAAGTTCATGTGTATTTGATAAAATCTGATCGACTTTAGCTAAATTTTGCATGTTTGGCCCGATTATAATTTGATTATGCTAGTGACGTCATCTTCCTTAACTAAAGCTAAATATAATAAATTACATGTGAAGCCAAGAAAGCAAGACCGCGCTATTTTAGTAAAATATATTCGGTATCATAAATACCAACATGCATCAAGAAACAACATTTTGATCTCTAAAATTTAACTTTCAAAATATTTATTATCTACCCACACATACGATACTTCGATCCAATAAGTCCAACATCATATTGTTACAAGTCTTATTATTAGTTCAACCAAGATTGTACGTATGTAGAAATATATAGCTGTCATATACATGATGAACTTACCATTTGGACTATAACAAAGAGATTAATAAATAAAAAATATTTTAAGCGTGTATGTCATATAAGGGGCGTCATTCCACAAAATTCATACAAAGCACATACAACATACATTCATTTTAATGTAACAAACACTTCAAAATATTACGCTCATACATTACTTAGTAAAAATATTTGAAAGTTTGAATTGTAATTTTGTAATTGAAAATACATCAAAAATATCATTTTCATTATCTTTTTTCGTCTGTTCACAAACCATTGTATCATTTTCATCATCACGAGGGAGTTTTCAGAGTCCACGCTCCTCCCACCTGGCCCTGTGGTTCCCATTCCCTAACGCAGTGTTCAGCGATCAGCGCCAGCACTCGTCGGACCTCCGTCAGAAGGTTCGATAGGGTTCCATTGATAACTTGGGGGTTGATTTGGTGGCTTGTTTAGATGATAATGTTTATATCTCTCTTTGTTTTTTTTTTGTTTTGCATTAAGTTATTTTGTTAGTCATCGTATTATTGCCATTTTAACGTTTTAACATATATCACTTTTAATTTAGTTATAAATGTTATTCAATTTTATAAATTTAACAGTATATTTTTGTTGGTATTATTATATATATTTTTTACTTTTTTTTAATCATTGGAGAGATATAAACATAGTAATACAATTTAACGTCACCGCACTTATTTCGGGTTGCAAAAGGAAGAGGACTAAAGACACACTCACCATATTCGTTCACAGTATCCTATCATAGAATTATGTTGGTCTTTTTATTTTACTGCTAGCTTCTTCGTTATATACCGTAGACAATTACGATACCTTCGTTTTGTCAGTAATATTAGTTGGTTTAATTTATATGGAATCATTTTCCATTATTAAAAGATGAAGAAAATCAAAAATTTCTAAATTATATATTCTTCCTTAAAATTAATAATTTGTTATTTACGTTTTGGAGTTTAAATGGTTTAAATGATTCCTTTACAATATTAATTTCGTTAAGTAATATAAATGCATGTAATGTCGTACGTCTGTCGATATATTTACATTCTATATAATAAACTACTTATATCGTCCTCGTGTTGTATATGTTTAGATGTTCACTAGCACTTGACACTTGTAGCCGTCACTAATATGACACTATTAATATCTACTGTGCCCATGTCATAACGTGTTTGTTCTGTGTTAGTTTTACGTAAATTGTTTATATTCCGTAAATTTTTACAATTTAAAGTCATTGTATTTTTTTCATATACCTACTATTATGATATGACATTTTATTTTCTTTATATTTAATAAAATATCTACTAGTTTGTAATTTTTAAGTCAGTTACTAGAAATAAGTTCGTTTTTTTAATTGAAGGCCTTCATAGTACTTCCCTTTTTTGAATTTTTACTTCATGACACTTGTAGATTTACTTTTTTCTTGTCACTAGTACATTAGTTTTTTAACGTTTCATTTTAAATAACTTTCAAACATTACAGTTATACAGTTCATTAGATGCGAAACGCATTAATATGAAATTAACAGATTTTCTATAGTTTTTTAATATAATAACCATTTAGATATCAGTTTTAGCATGTCATTGTTATTTTAATCATCAAATCTGAAGTTTAATACGAGTTAGCAATCACTAGCTAGTGTACTATCGTATTTAAATTTAATTTTATAAATATTTCTATGGTCCGAATGTATTACAGTTGTTCACACTATGGTCGTGGTTGCCGGTTCGAATCACGATGTATCAGCCAGTACTTCTGTACACTACGGAGGAGCACGGGTGTTCGTTGACGACGTTCTACGTGCGCGTTGAGCATCATGAGCCCACGCTTTTGATGATCAAGACTTGTAATAATGAGGTGAGTGACAAGAAATGGAGGAAATTAAGTTTTGATCAATTTAGCAAACATTCGTAAAGGTATATAATTTTGTTTGGTATAAGTACCTATGTTGATAAAAAAATATTTAACTTATTGATATAGATTTTTATATAAATTATATAAGATAAAAAATAAGCATTCTTAAAAAAACCAGCTGAGATTTCCATACGGTGGTATTGCTACAAATATATAATGTGATGCAAATAATTCAATACAGACTTCTGCTGTTCTAAATTGTGATTAATCTAAAAAACTTCAATTGCCTTAAATACTATTATACTACAAAGGAAAACTTTGACATTAATCTATTGAATTTTCATGACAATAAGGTGTTCGGTGCATATTGTTCTACGCGATGGTTTGAACGCAACCAGAAGGACGAGCGCGGGAACCGACAGGCTTACTTCGGCACCGGCGAGACATTCCTCTTTAGGTAAGTGACTTTTTTATATTTCTATATAGGCTAGAGCTTACAACTTTAAAACTGTAAATTCATTCTTTTACACATTAAATTCACATTTTTCAACTTCAAATTGTTCTAATTTTTGTTATTATTAAAAAAACAGCAAATAATTTAATGTACTTGCCGAAGGACACACAAACACGAGGAAAAGGCGAATTTGATGCGTAAAAGTAAGGATTTACAATTTAAAATATATATTCTTATATATTCAAAATTTATGATTTTTTACTATTTCAATATAAAAAGCGGTAGATTTATTAACAGATTTATAAATTTTTACTATTTGTATTTTTTTTATTTTGTGTTGTTTACCTCTTGTTTTTTTTTAAAAACGTAATTTTTCAAACTTAAATAATTTACGTAAAAATGACAGTTATTTAGCATATTACTGTTGCGTTCGAATAACGACTTAATAGTGCTAAAAAGTTATTTTCTTATTCTAAATAGCTATATTATGTAATATTATCTAAATAACATAATATATAATCACTTTAGACGGCAGTTGTTTTTAAAAGATTTTTACTTTTTTATATATGTTTTTGCGTTGAGACGTTCCTTAATAAAAACTCTACAAATGTAGTTTTTTTTTTATTTGGTCATTGATCTGCTTAAAAAAGTGGAGAACAGAATGTCTCTCACATTGAGTTATCTTTAAGTTTCCTTCATAAAACATATTTGTTTTTAGTTTCTATACCTACTAATTAAATGAAATTTGCGATTTTTAAGTGTCACTTCATATTGGTCACTTATTAATTATGATATAATTTTTCTTAAATAAATGATGATGATGGCTGAATTTATTTTATAAAATAGAAATATATTATTTTAGTTATATTCTATTACTCTTATTATATTGTATTGCTTAATTTATTATTAAAGTGCTTTATATTTTTAGATCGCTTTGACGCTTGTAACAGTTGGTGGTAGATTCCGTGAAAAGCTAATTTCTTTTTCATTTTACTGTAACATTTACGTAATAATAGTTTTAAGCATTAGATTTATTTTATTTTTTATAAACTCTTAAGATATAATTTTGCAACCAAGTGATGTATTTTATTAAAGAAGATTTTAAGAAATTTAAAAATGCTATTAAAAAACAACAAGTTAAAAGTAAAAAAGAGAGAATGCATTGAAGTCTTTTATACAAAATATATATCACTTGGTATATTATGTTTATTTACTTATTCTTGGGCTCTTCGGGTAAAGGCTTTTTATTTTCGGCTTTCCACTACTCTCAGTGTCTACACCTTATGACGTGTCTGACATTACTTGCTACACTAACTTTACTTCATATCTTACATACCACCTGCATATTATTATTACTGATATGAGACTTTTTTCATAGTTTTATTTATGTACTCAAATTCTTAACACACTTTTGCCTTTGGACGATGATCATTTTTTCTCTTTTTCAAGAAAGACAGTTCACGGTTTTCGGTTCTGCCATTTATACACAATGTCTCGAATTCAAATGAAAAGTGGGGAATAGAGTGTCATAACACTTCCGGTACCCACCCACCCAATCCTTTAATTAAAATATTTGATTTTCGTCCCGTATCATAAACTTATGACTTTTCAATACTTTACCTGTCAAAAGAATATTTTACTTTTCCTATTTATCATGAACTTTACACCTTTCAATACTTATTACAGATTAATAATGAATTATTAAATACAAACCTATTATGTGATTCCAAAGTACATATTAAGAAAAAAATATTGCAGAGGCATTGTTTTCCAATATCGAATAATTGTTTTTATTATACACACTTATCTGTTTATATTTATCTTATACATTATAATGCTATATATATACACTCACACAAATTGCTTATCGCCTTATATTTATTCGAGTACGATCAGGTACCGGCTTTTTAGAACGCTTTAATATCATACTTAATGCTGCCAAGTAGTTAGTTATATTTTTTAATTAGTTGCTTTTAGTTATAATATTTAAAATATAGTAAAAATACTATTTTATTTAGTTAATTTAAAATTTTGGTTGTTTGCCTGAATTTTGACATAATTTCTTTATTTAACCAATTTTGGTTACACTTCTTAAGTTTTAATCTTATTTCGTTTTAAATCTTGTCTATACATTATTCATTTCTATAATTGAAGAGCTTGTCTAGTACCTATCATTAAATTTTCCTTTTAGATTTTCTTATCTATTTTTTGGCAATAATATCCAAATCTTTTTCCAAGAGTTCATTCTATTACCTGAATTTCTAATTTTGCTATTTCTAATATTATTAGGAAATCCTTGCATAAAGTGTAAGTTCCTCGAATCCAAAATATATAAATTAGTATTCAGAATATTAGTTTTTTTTATCCTAATCCCAATTGTGTGAATAACAAAAATAGTGACAAAAGACCCCACCATTCTAATACCCTATACAACATAACACAAACATACATACATGAGTTCGCTTACAGCCTTTACCCGGAGCGCGCCAAGTATCCGTGGGTGGGGTGCTCTATCGGGGCGGACGGGAAGGGCGAGAGCGTATCCCACGCCTCCGAGCTCTTCATGGCCGCGGATTCCAAAATGATCACCATCGGAGGCGGGTTAGTACAAATTACTATTGATTTTTCTGATTTTCTTTTTAGCCTACATCCGGTTAGGGCCAAGTACCCTTGGGTGGGATGCCAAGAGGATTCCAAAGATGAGGGCGACGTGAAAACGTCTCATGCCAATTCTCTCTTCATGGCGGCTGATAATACCATGATAACTGTTGGAGGAGGGTATGTTTTATGTGTTGTCCCCAGGTGAAATGTTGTTCAGTACAGTTGACGAGTCGTGGTCGTGGAGTGAGCTGTGATGGCCGCTCATATTTGATTTTTTTTTTTTTACGTAATTAAATATTTTTACTCACGTGAAAACGTAACTTCAGGGCGACCACGTTTCTTTGACAGTATTCTACTAATGTTGTTTTGAATTATGTGTTGCTGAAAAGTTTTAGTGTGTCACTAACAAAGTGTACAATTTCATTAGTGTCCATCATTGAATAAGAAACATATATAGCGAGATAACATTATAAATTATAACTTTACACTTTAATAAACGTCATTTTCACGAAATGCGGCGTTAAGTTCCGGCATTCAACACACATGTGAATTTAGAAGGTAAATGGAGAACGGAATGTCTTGATATTAGGTTCCCAATCTCTACCCAGCTGTAAAGGATAAAGCGTGAAGCTAAAATAATTTTAAGAAAAGCAGCTTCTCGCTTTTTCCCGCATAATAGGATAGGAAAAGGATAATGCTGAGACATTCTGTTCCCCATGCACCAAATTTTTAAGACACAGCGTACTGAATGACAAAAGTCAAAGTCGTGTTTTGTCGATTAGAGCAGGGAAATAAAACAATGTCTAATAACCTTTTTATTATTTCCAGTGATGGGCAGGCCATTTGGATGGACGAGAACATAAGGTTCGGCAAGACGGACCGCTGCTCCACGTTCAACAACCCCCCGTTATGTCCCAGCGGTGACTTTGAAATACGTGTGCTAGAAGTCTATGGCTTTTCCGGAGCTTAGACTTTTAGTTGGGTCCAGTGCGTCTAAACGAGTCTAGATTTTGGGACTAAATCTCAATAGCAGATCAGTTTCTATTGCCAATGTCACGTTGAATAGAAAAGATTGCATATTAAACAAAGTTTGAATTTTAATCTGTAGATCTAGGTCTCAAATAGACAAATGTCAGTGTCAAATTTCAACCAAATATCTTGACAGTAAATATCTCGTAGTGATGTGACCGCAGGACCCGACTACGTTAAACAAACATCGATAATTGTTACGGAGTGACGTAATCTCGATCCCGTGTGATGGTCTCGCCCCTAGTGAAACGATCGATGCAACGATTATTAATTAAAAGTATTATAAATTAAGGTAAACTCATCAAAAATATATATATTTAATTTCGTTGGACTTTGGCAGTTCATTTTAACTTTCGGAATAGCGCGCGCGAATTTTTAATATACGTACAAATATGTATTATATTTTTTTAATTCGTATACGCCATTTTGACAGGTGTTGCCGTGTGCGGTATTTTTATCGCGCTTATTAATTATTATCTGTGAAAATTGGCCATGTTTGTTAATGGGCTATATTATAGATATTCGTTAGGTATAATATTTCGTGTTTTTAATATTATTGTGGAGTCGTATGTTCCCTTGCCGTCTAGTAGACTTGTGATTCGCTTGCTCTTATTCTAGGTGCATTGTTAATTGTTCGTAGTCATGCAAAATTATTGAAAATATTTCAATAGAAGTGGATACTTGGTATAAAATAAAATGTTATTCATAGGCGTCTTGTCACGTTATTTAACAAGAAAATATACTTTATACAATATGCATAAAATACTCAAAAAATTAAATTCTAAAAAATGTTATTAAACTTTGAAATCGATTAAATTTACTTTGTATAACTACGTCTAATTCTAAAAGTGTTTTATCAAAATCGATTCAGTGCATTATGTGTGATATGATTTTTTTATCGCTCCATATAATAAATAATATAACATGGAGAAGAATTGAAATGATACTCGATAGCGAGGAGGTCATGCTTTTATTATGATCACGTGAATAACTTCAATAAGCGTTCGATGTCGAATGAGTTTTGTGAAGTTTTGCCCGAGGCTTAAAACACAGCTGTCCTTTGAAGACAACGAATCGGGGAAATTAGGTTGTTTATTATATAATATAATATATAAATCTATAATAAGTACAAATGGGTGTTAAACGCAGAAAGCAATATTACGACTGTGAGATTGTGAACATTCCAGTGAAAGATCAAATGTCAGCCATATAATGGGACGGCCGTTGAATGAACAAAATATACAAGTTGTCAAATTTTCGGAGGAATATGGGTGTTAAAATGTTGAACTGGATCGGACCTATTCTGCGAATAGACTACGATAGACATTTCGAAACAAACGTCAGATATTATTGTATGTACTATTTACACTTGTACGGATTTATTGGAGACACTCGTGTTCATACACAGACACTAGATGTATACATTGAGCATGCCGTGTGTAGTGTCGTAGTCTATTCGTATACAGCTATGTATGTATAACGATCGTTCTACTATAAATGACCCAGATGAAATATGTAGTAGGATCTTGAACGCAAGTAATCGACTATTGGATATCGCTTAGCTTGTCTTCTACACTCGTCTTTGCTCACAAAATGTACCAAAGAGTTAGTAGTGTATGGGCAAATGTTTGAAAATTTCATAATAACGCGTAACTTAAAAGAGTGTTTTGGTATTAAAAAGTAAACTTCGTATAAGCATATCTTTTACTATAATACATATCGTATATTGTTACATATGTAGATCATTACAGTATCGTTCGATTGATTAGTTTGGTGGAATTCAACTTCGAACATTTGCCTATATTTAGCGACGTTTTAAAGTAAAAAGAGTATATAAATTTATAATCTGTTGCGTATTTACTCTATGGCATTATTATAGGTGTTGCCAGATAATACATTTTTTAATAAAACGGCAGCTCTCACTATAGACACTGCCACTCCATGCGTCGTATAGTATTATTTTGAAAAAAAAAACAAAGGCTGTTATCGATGCTGTTGTGGCATAGGCGTGTGACTTTAAACGCGACGGTCGTGAGTTGGATCCCTTTTCGGGAGAATGAATTGTATTATATTTTCATTTCCTTACTCTGATAAAGAGGCAAAACGCGGCGTTGAGTTCCATGAATCAACACGAAATGCCCCGAAAATTCAGCGGTGCTTGGGAAACTGAAACTTGGGTATCTTATCAGTAGGCTCCCTCTGTCTGCCTTATGCGGAATACAGCGTGAGCGTGATACAGCAAGAATTTGAAAGAAATGTGCCAAAAATGGACCATTCGGATCAATTTGCTGGAATGGTAATGTCTATAACGTATTTGCTGAAATATTTACAAGTTTGTTGTGTGGGTGTTTTCATATCTCGATGTACGTGGTCATTTTTATTTAAGTTTTGTAA
This sequence comes from Heliconius numata, assembly GCA_016802625.1. Taxonomy (NCBI): domain Eukaryota; kingdom Metazoa; phylum Arthropoda; class Insecta; order Lepidoptera; family Nymphalidae; genus Heliconius; species Heliconius numata. Next base: position 1,643,502 of record JAEBDU010000114.1, read on the forward strand.
TTTATTTGTGTATAATACAGCCGAAGTGTCGTGGCCGCTGCGAAGTTAGGCTTTTAGAACTGTTAGAACGTTTGCGCATTCACACTCGACAAGAAAATGGTAAAATTTAAGAAAATTTCGTAGAATCCAACCTGGGCAGCCATCTATAACTAACTTCTGATAGGCCACGACTCGTCGACCGTACAGTAACTCGGTAATTGTATAATTTAGATGTTTTGTCACAATTGGAAACATATCCGAGGCGAGTACAAAGCTTGCGTTCACTTTGCCTTTGTAAATATTTATTGCGGTACACTTTTAATTGTTCTTAGTGTTTATTTTTAAGTGATTTATATTTCGTTCTATGTTATTGTAGAGGCGGTACTGTGGCGCGTTTGAAGCCTAAGATTTGTTTTTAATTTCAAATTATTTATATAATTTATATTGATAATTAGTTAGGTAGAGAAACGTTTATACTGTATATTATAGTTGACTGTTCGTTCGGTCGTCGATGTCTGGACTATATTATTTGTTAGCTTACTTGTTTGGCGTGCGCTGGCAACACATCTTACTTTATTATTGAGTAAGTCTTGCAACATTTTTATATATAGTGGAATGAATTGGTTGTTTTTTATACTCTGTATCTATTTATCTAGCCATTTAATGGATTTAAGATATTTAAGGCTGTCATTGTGAAACTGGCCTAACTCATGTTTTTTATGAACAGAGTTATTAGTGTATAAAGCTTATATATTTGCTTTTTTATATACACAAAATAATATTTAAAATATAGTTATGCAGTATAATAAAAAATATAATTTATGATACGTATTTGAGTATGTGTTGCCAGTGTCACGTTTGCGTTATTGCTATTAGCAATTTATCGTTAATCGGTGTGGCAACACTGATCTAGTCTTTATCTTGTTTTTTTTAATTATTATATATATAAAATAATATAATATACGATTACTCGTATCGGTTAGTTAGTGTTTACGTTTATAATGTAAAGTTATTAATCTCCGTTCTTACAGTATTTGTGATTTTTTTTGTATGGCAAGCGTGTCATTGTCAGTCGTGTCAGTCAGTGTCAGTTAGTGAATGAGTGAGTGAATGCTCTACTGTTACATTCGAATAGTTTGTCCGCTTTACGGTCGGACTCGTTTACTGTAATCTAAATGTTGCTTTATTACGTGTATAAAATATATAATCCTGTATATGTGGTTGTTTTATTTATTTTTTATTATTCTGCTTAAATATGAAAACATGGTTCTTGGGCTTCATTCAAATGAAGTAAATGACTTAAGACTTGTAGTAATGTGTTTTATGATTTTTTTTATTTTATGATATTTCTTTTGTTATAATTTGTTAAATGATATTTCCATAAAATAAAGAATAAGAAAATATCAACATAATAATCGTATTTCATGTGGAAAGAATATTATAAATACAAATGCTCTATATTGGGCCATCGTGACTGAGTTTGGGTAGAAACATGATTGTTATTGGTTCAATCTCTACTAATAGGAATAAATTATTTTCATTTCTCCCCTCTGGTTATACAATGTACGCCATACACTGTACGCTGTTGAGTTCCATCACTGAAGTACTATAATTTGACAATTACCTACGCGCAACATCTTAAATTTCAGCAGATAATAGTGTGATAGACAAAGATCCTCTTTACTTATCCTGTCATGTGGGATATAGTGTAAAGCTAAAAAAACACTCTATAATCAAATCAATTAGTGCTAGTCTAGGGAGGATAAAAAAACTCTAAAACATAATAAGGAATTGTGAAATAATAACATAATTAGGGTTAAATATTTATTCATTCCCTAATTAATATATGATAAAAAAATTAATTATATATTACTAATAAAATGGCAGGCAAATTAAAGTTATTGACACATCACATTTTTTCCAACTTTGTCCATTAAAAGGCCTTATAAATTGTAATTACATTGAGTATACGATTAAGGAAGGGAAAGGGAAAGTATATAGATAAAAAATTGTTGTCTCTGGTAACAGAAATGTAATAATGAGTTCCACAACACAATTTCAGACATGAAGCAAAAGAGTCAACTTTGAACTAAATTTATACTCCATTATACACCACTTCATCAATATATTTGAAATACATAATCACACCAATAGTTTAATTAAAATCATAAAACACTAGCAGTTCTCAGTTTCTTTTAACCTAGTCTTATAATTTAAGACTCGATCACAAACAGATTTCCACAACTCTTTGTCCTTCACCATACTTGACATATCATCAAAATCTGATCCAATTTCATCCAGGGCTTTAAACAAATGCATATTACTACATTTATCCATATAATTAAAAATTAAATTACTTAATGATATTTTCATTTGATTTGAAAACACTTGTAGTTCTTCTTTATCATCATTTTCAAAGCTTGAACTTCCATTTTTGTCAGATTCTGCTATATTACTCAAAGTTCTCCACATGTTATAACTTTGTTTAAAGAACTTTTCTAACCCACACATGCCACTTAATTCCAATTCCTTTACAATTGTTATACTAGAATCTATAACATCAACTAGATCCATATCAATCTCTTTTTGATTCACAAATTTATTTTCATAGTAAGAAAGCACTTCTGTTATTATTTTCAGTATGTCTACTTTATTTTCACAGTACACTTCATATGATTTGTCGAAGCCTACTAAATTTAATGTTATTTGTAAACTTATTATTAGGACTCGCTCTAGCTCCTCTCTTTCACAAGATGCCTTTTGTTTTATAGTTAGTTCCGTAAATGCTGTTACTAAAGATTCTACAGCTTCAGAGGTTACGAAATGACCAAAGAAATTTGTGCTATGTTTCTCTGTGTTACAATATGAGCAAATTGTGTTAAAATTTTCTAAAGCTGTCACTAAAAGATCCTTGTTTGATGAATTTCTTAGTACAAAATATAGAGCGTTTGAATATCCTATTCTAATGAAAGTATCTATCAATTTGAACATTTCATCCTCTTCTGATAAAAATAAACTACTATTTACAAAACGCAGTACTTGTATTATAATTAAGCTGTCTTCAGATTTGGCATATTCTAGCAACAATGTTAAAAACGAGTTCATTTTTAACAGTTCCATAGCAGCTTCTTTCTGACAACACATATTACCAATGATCCCAATCAAAATTTCGATTATGCGGGGGGAATCTATTATTGGAAGCGCGAAATTGAATAAGTTAAAGACATCGTGTTTTTGTAGAAATAACACGACATCTTTCTCTGCAGTCATGTCCCATAGAGTGCAGAGGTCATCCTCAAGTGATTTTTCTTGTAGTTCTTCTTTGAGAGTGTCTAAATTGGCGAATTTGATTAACAATTTCAAAACAAATCGCTCGCTGTAGACAGTGTTACCTATGACGTCTCCTTTAACATTTTCGTCTTCGATGTTATCGCCTTCGGCAGATGGTTTCATTTTTAAGTGTTACTACAAGCGCTAAGTATTGATTTGTATGAATAAATAATATTCATGAGTAAATTCCAATTTGTTTCAATTTGACGATAACTAAATAAATAACAATTTGACGTGACAGTTTTTTACCAGTGACAAGTGACAACAATGAACGGTTATTGCATTCTGTACCACAATTACAGTATAAAAATACTGTTTACAGATAAAAATAAAATGATTAAATCGATGGTTGTGTGGGGTCCTAAGGTCCACCGCCCTATGCGTGATATCACGAAAATCGAATGGTATATGGAGAACGAAGTGTCATAATACAAGGGTCCCTTTGTCTACCCTACTGTGTACGGGTTTAGAGTAATGCTAAAAGATATAATCGACACACGTACTAAGAGTAACAACTTAATTGATATTTTAAAGTGTTATTCCACACTAGGAAAGAAAAATACTTTTTTAGAAACATTTTTAACATTCAAATTTTTGTTTCTAAAAAAGTAATTAACCGATGTTTATAAATCATTACATTAGACTTTAGTTTCAGGAAACCATTTTAAAGGATAAAACATATATTTATAAATTTATGACAAATGTAAAACATAAATATAAATTTCATATTTATATGTACATTTTAATTTATAAATCAATACTCGGGTTAAACTCATGCGAATACTGCAATAATTACAATAACTTAAGTGCAAGGAGTTAGCACAAATAATAAAACCACTATTTTTCTGTAAAATATAAATTTAATTATATACTCGGTAATTACTTTGGATACAAAAAGCGATATTCCTTTATATGAAAAGGATCAACATTTCTTGAAGAAATATTTGAAGTTTAAAAAGAATCGCTTATTAATTAGAACAAACATTTTACTTTTAACAATTGGCAAAGAATTAAAAAAGTAAGCTTCAAATAGACATGACTGTGTAACATCACAATATATTGTATTTAAAATCTATTCATAATATTTTCTATATCAGAATAATAATAGAATTACTAAAACTAAGTACCATATTGGGTAATATATAAAAACTAGCTATCATTCTTGACTTTAGGTGGTGGTGCGTCGCCATGTTGATCCTGCTTCCTCTTCCTACCCTGTTGTTTTCCTTTAAAATTTTTCCCTTTATTTTGTTTGAAATTCTTCATGTTTTTACGTCTTTTGGACATTTCTTCAACTGTTTTGTCTAAATAAGCTTTTTCTTCGTCTCCTTCGAGTAGACGGAACACAACCTCGGATTCGCCAATCTTCATTTTGCCATCTGTTATTTTTTCATTTACTTCTTTTGCATTATTTTCTTTGGTCATTCTGACCCAGCCCTCAGTATCGCCTACTTTGAAGTCAATGTAGGCAACATCACCACCTGTATTTAGAGAATATATATTATGTAAACATATAGGATTCTTTAAACATATTTAAAGTCTGATTCCACACTTAGATAGAAAAATTTTTTTAGCAAATGTATAAAAACATCCCATAACATTAAAATTTTTGTAGTTTGTTAAAAATATTTATAAAACATTTGCTGAAAGTAAATAGGGACATGTAGTATGTTTCTTAATTTTACACTGTTGTTTCTGTTTGTTTTGTTTTGAATTATGAACGCGATGCCATGCTTTCTTGTCTTATTAAAGTAGGAAAATTAAAATAATATTGTCCTGAGTGGTGAACATACTCACAATTATTTATGATTAAGAGTTATTATTACTAGTGATTTTGAAATGACCTATGTTTATTAAATAGTAATTTAAATTCCATTTTACTTATAATATTTATATTATGTATATGTATATGTAGCAATACTTAGGTGCACACAAATTTATTTAATAAACCTGCATGTGTTTTAGTAAAGCTTTCATTTACCCACTTGTATGTTGTGGCATCACCATGTTTAAGTGTTGTCACTGCGTTGGGAGTGGGTATTTCAATATAAGATTCACTCATTATTAATAAGTGTATGATTTTAAGAAATATGTTTTTTAATTATTTAAAAGGATTTGAAGCAGACTTTTCCATACTAATAATAACAAAAATAATAATTTTGCAATAAAACTATGGTTCTCAAGGAGCGTGCCTTGGGAACCAAGGATTAATAATATCAAATATTTATATATTATAAGGGTGATGTCTAATTTATTTCTAATAATTACAAAAATGAACGAATCAATGTACGAAAATTAAATATCTCCCATACCTAAAGGTGACAGTGCTTCTTTAATATCTTCTCTTGTCATTTTATCATGTCCTTGGCTGAAGTGCAACACTGTGCCTACTGGAAGCTTGAACTCTTCTTTTTCTTCTTTTTCCTATAAAATAAAACAAAATAATTATTGAAAGTATATGAAAAAATATTTTTAAGTTTATAACCTAAAAAAATATTTTTTGTACAATTAGGTTTTTATAAATTTAAAAAACATTATAAAGTATATTAGTTACTATATTCTATTTTACATGTAAGGATGGCCTTAAATCATTTTAAACTGTAGATATTAAGCTAAAAATGTAGTTTATTTGGTTGAACATATCTCAGAAACATATAGCTCAAATTGAAAAATTCTGTTTTTTAGATAATCCATATAGCTGGATTATCTAAAGAACAGAATTATTAAAAAAAATAGAATTTAATCATAGGATTAACGTAATTTTTTGATCATTCTGAAATTCACCAACCTACAATCAGGGTTACCTCTCAAACTTAAAATGTGTCATTTAACTCTTACTTACTTCAACTTAACCATGCCACAATGACACATGTGAAACTTGGTTATTGAATTTGATTTGAGACGATGACATGTCATAGACACACACAAAACACCATAATTGCCTCACATACTTTAAATCAGCAATACATAATTTTCTGATGTAATTGAAAAACAAAAAATATTACTTTATATAAAAAAAATACCTCTTTTTGTTTATGTTTCTTATCTTTCTTGACTTTCTTAGAAGCATGCTCCTCTTGTTTTTGCTGTATATAGTTCTCTTGCCATAGGATGATGAGATCTGTGTCGTTGTATTTATGACCTTTTGTGTCTATAAATTTTTGTGCCTAAAAATAAATATATGATAAAATTAGTCTCCAAATTTATTCTTCCTAACCATTTAGAAAAACAATACACTTATTTATTTATATGCCATTAATCAATATTATAATATTTTATAATAATATGTTTTTTAATATGAATGTCTAAATTACATTAAATTAAACAGTATTAGGAGGGAGTAGGTATTTTTGTTGGTCTGGTAACTAGGCAAAGCATGCTGGTAAGTTCCACCACAAAAATCGGCGAAAATTGGGGAACTCTGTCTAGCCTGCTATGTGTGGGACACTGTGAAACAAAAAAGTTTCTTTATAATATTACCTGTTCCTTAGTTTTAAAAGTAGCAAACACTGATCCTTTGAAAAGACGATTTTTTGATTGCCGATCTAAATATCTTCTCATTATAATATTTTCGACTTCCTCAAATTGCTTAAAAAACTTCAGGAGGTCATCCAAAACAGAATCTTTTGGAAAGCCCTTGGCGTAGATTGTTCTAGAAGATAGCTCTTTGCGCCTCTCTTCGTTCATTTCTGGTATTGGCTGTTCTGGATTTCGTCTCACTTTCTTGTTGTCTTCTGATATCTAAAAAATATATTCTTATTAATTATATGTATTTTAAGTAATTAGAAACAAGAAAAATAATTATAGCAAGATTTGAACTTATGCCTCTTGACTATTTATATTATCTAAAAAAAGTATTTCCTTTTCCTAAGTGTATAATATTACATTAAAAAATTTTTTTTATTAAAAAATTTTAGGCTTTTATATTAAATATCATAAATTATTACTAATTTCAAATTAGCTCACATAAAAATTTTAGACACCCTACTCTAATTACATTTGTTTTGTGTATTAAAATTTTGCTAAATTTCAACTATCAACAGACTTCTAAATTTCTATAGTAATATAATATTTTATAAAATGTCATATACACAATAATAAAAAGTCTTATTAGAAAAATATACAAATTTAAGACAGCAAGACATGCTCTTGCACTTTTTTAGAAACCATTCATGTGCTTGCCACTAAAAGTCCTGGTATGTTGAAATTTTTATATATTTCCAAATAATTTACATAGTGATTTTGAAAATTATGTAAAAAAAACTATAAACTGTAGTTTAATAAAAATAATACCTCTAGTAATCCTGACAATGACTTTTTGATTGCTTTAGCAATAACATCAGTATCTGTAGATAATTTGGCAAGTCTGTTGAACCTTGTGAGTATGTCCAATGGCACCCAACCGTCGTCCAGCGTCACTTGCTGACTGAGGAACTTGTCTCTTGGCAAATTGATGTCACCTACAAAGTAATAAATAATATTAAAGTTACATTGGACAAATTTGGTATTATAGAACAATGGCAATACATCTGACTTTTAATGCAATGGTGATATGTTTGCTCCTAACTTAAGGGAATAAATTAAAAATATTATTCTTGTCCAATATGTTTTGTTATTCAATGTAGAATTTTATCTGATGACGAAAATTTTGCAAAACTTTTGATGACAGAAGAATATGTCTATAATATACATAAAAATTATTTTACTTTAACATTATAAAATATGTCGGGCACTTCAGTATATTACATATTTCAAGAATCTTACATTACATTACATTACATCAAGAATCTTATGAATCATTAATTTCAAGATAGCATAAGTAATTGATACTAATATTAGTTATTAGGAATAAATATAAATAATCTATATTATAACCTATTTAAAATTGTTATGACATACAATTTGTAATTGTTCAGATGAGAAAATCAAGAAAATAGCATCAATTTTACAAAATATAAGATATAATAGAATTAACATAGGGAAGAAATTAGTTACTAATTGACATTAAAACTTCACTTACTGAAGTAATATTCCAACTGCCGTATAATAGCATTATCCAGGTCAGTTTTTTCTTCAACAGTATTTTCCTTGTCGTTTTCCTGCCCATTATTTTGCTCTGTTGCTACTACTTCTTTTTCTTCCGTCATTTTTAGAAAATTTGTACTTGATTGAGATGTGTATATGCACGCGTGCAAAAATTAAGGCGCACTTTATTAATATTAATGCTTCAAAGTTCTACACTGTATCTAATCAGAGTATAGGGCAAATTCTTCTTATTAATTAATGACTTAAATTATATAAATATGAGAAAAAGTGTTAGTATTATAAAACACGTGTTTCTATTATAGACCACATGCAACTTGCAAGCACCGGCATGTCGAATTGAAATTTGAAGTGTGGGCCAATAGGGATGTATATGTTGCAATTTTATAAATCCAGTTAAATAATATGTATAAAATTTATTAAAATTTTATAATCAAAATTTAATAAATTATATGTAATAAAATTTTTGGAAAAATCTTTTTAAAATATACTTATTTTTTTCTTATGATAAATTCAGGTTAACTGAAGTTTATATAAAATCTTAAACAGCTTTAAAATTTCATCATCATGTTGCTTCCGCCTGCTGCCATCAGCATGCTTGTCTTTGTCTTTAGCTTCTTTAACTCACGCTGTTGAGCTCAACCTAAGCTTTGAAAATTTATTTTTTCTATATCTTAAATTTATGTTTTAATTTTACATTTTTAATATTTTACAAAACTTCCTGTGTGCAAGATACAGCGTGAAGTTAATAATAAATAAAATAGTTCAATTATTGGTTTAGGCAATAAAAAAAATAATACAAATTTTAATATTATTAATAACAGAATTTCTAATTTCTTACTAAATCTTCTGTTCATAAGTGTAACAGTTTCACATTTAATATATCAAGACTCAAGCCTATGTCAAAATTTGTTGTATTATTAATCTGTGTATACTGTCATTACTGTCTTAGTCTATTATTGTTTTCAATTGCAAAATTAAAACTTTAAAATAATTCATTCAACATGTTTAAACTTTATTTATAACCTAAATAAAAGTTAAAAAATATAAATATTGATAATCCAAAGTTTCAAATCCATTTAGACTTATAAACAATAAAAATATATTGTATATTTTAACCTAATATATTCATGTTTTATTATATTTACAATCATGGGTGTACGAGGTTTGACTACTTATATTAATTGTAATCAAAATACTATTATGAAAAAACATTATTTACACGATACAAACCTTGTCATTGATGGACACAGTTTATGTGCTCAACTTTACAGATCTATTAATAGTTTTTCAGCGTTTGGAGGTGACTATGACAAGTTCGCAGCATATGTTAGAACATTTTTTAAGAATTTGCGAAAATGTAAAATAACTGCTTTTGTCCTATTCGATGGTTGTCACGAGAATAAAAAACTCAAGACAGTATTTACTCGCCTCAGATCTAAGTTGCAGAACTGTAGCCGCCTAGACCCAGTTACTCAAGATAGCTTGCAAATATTTCCACTTTTGTTCAGAAATGTGTTCATAGAAATACTTATAGAGATGAATATTAAATATACAGTATGTATCTATGAAGCTGACGACGAAATAGCATCGCTAGCTAGACACTTAGACTGTCCAGTGCTTAGCTATGACTCAGATTTTTTCATATACAATGTTTCTTATATTCCATTTAATTTATTGGAAACAAAGCCTGTAGCTATAGAGGAGGATGGTAATAAAGTACATGCCATGGAATGTAAACTATATAAAGTACAATATCTTTGTGAAAATTTTGGTGGAATGAAAGAAGAATTATTACCATTATTAGCGACTATGTTAGGCAATGATTATGTTGAAAAGAAGATTTTTAGGAAGTTCTTCTCTCAGTTAAAGTTACAGAAAAGCAAAAAGAAGAAGAATGATCAACAAAGAAGTATACATTCTTTGTTTAATTGGTTTCAGAATGAGACTTTAGACTCAGCCATAGTAAAAATTCTAGGGAGACTTAAAAAACATCAAAAAAATAAAGTATTCGAAATAATTAAAAATAGTATAGATGGATATAAGAGTAATGACTGTCCATCTTTGAAATATTTTGGTATGTGTGAGGAAAATTCTTCAAAATTTGAACTACAAATGCCTGACACAGATGATATTGAAGACTCAAATGAAGAAGAATCAGAAAACTCAGAAGATGAAAGCACAGACAATGAAGAAAACATTTCTGATTTAAATCAAAATAATATTCCTGTATGGTTTATAGAAAAAATCAGACAAAATCAAATACCAAAGGAATATTTAAATTTATATGTACACAATCTATATTTATGTAACCCACAAGCAGAAGATTATACGGACACAGACAGCTTCCTAAGTGCATTACCATTAATAAGATATGCTTTTGACATTATGACAGACTTCTCTCGAGATACTTTTGTATATGCTGGAAGAGAAAATTGTAATTATCGTAAAACACCTGTTAATAGGGAACATAGTATTTCCCAACTATTAGATATACTGTTTCAAAATTTGACCCAAACACAATTAAACTCATATTTCTATCATTTTTTTGATACAAAACTCCCAAATTTAGATTGGGATTCACTCAAATTATTGCCAGACAATTTACAATTGTATATGATATCTTTACTTTGGTGGACAGCCAATTGCAAAGTCCCAGCTAATCATGTTCTTAGTCTGCTTATGTCTTATACTATGTTGGAAGTGATTGATGATAAAACTGGCACTCCTAGAGGCCATTATCATTTTAATAATAGACATGGTAAAAAACTGCAGGAATTGAAAGAAAATAATACTACTGAAGTTAATACAGAGCTTTTATTTAATAAGAACAAAGTTCAATATGACGATTGTCTTATAGCTGCCAGCATTCTTTTAAAACATTTTGAAATTGATAGTAGTATATTGAAAAAACCGAAAAGCTACGATATTAAGAAAATACACTCATTTGCTCAGTTCCAGTCAGTCTTACATCAAGTTAACGCATTAAATATTCTTTGTGGAACACCATTTGAAACTACAATTTATTCAAAATGTTATAATGGAACTTTTGTATACAATATAGCATTGAAATTGGAAAATCAATTGGACTCATTGAAGTTTTTAGAAGATTACTTGAAAGGTGCTTCCTCTGTGCTACAATTTTATGAAAGTCTTTATTCTATTTATAATAAATTAAGGGAAAAAATGAATTTATCAACTGTTGTGTGGTCCGGGAAGAAAAAGAGGGGTAGAAGAAATAAAGTACAAGATGACTTGTCATTTACTGTTAAAGAATTTGAATTTGAAGTTAAAATATAGTGTTTTTTTATTAAATTTAATTTGTTTTTTTTCTGCTTAAGTGTAATCTTTGTTTTTATAAGACTATATTTCTATAATAGTATACATAGATTTCCCCAACATTTATTTTCAGCTTTGCACGATATTCTGTATATAACCGGTTAGGCAGCTGGCAGAGAGAACCTAGTATCAAGACACTCCGTTGACAACGTCTTGCCTGAATTAGATACATTGTGTGCTGAGTGGCGGAACTAACGCCACATTTTGTTTTAATATGTCTCAATGTGATAGTGTTCAATGGAGACATGCTTGAGGCAGCTCAATAAATATTTTTATTGCTCGCATCTAGCCATAAAGTCAGATAGAGTTAATAAATACCTACACTGTTTGTTTTTTTCATCTAAATATATTTTTTATGCAACATTTTTTATTAAATATAATTACGAGCTTTACGAATTAACCAAAACATATTATCTAACGAATTAAATACGCAGTATCATAAAAAATAATTATTGTAATAATTAAATAAATTTTGTAAGGTCTTTATTATTTATGTTGGACGCTACAAAATTATTCAATTTCTCGCTAACATTATAAAGTAAGGGCACTATAGCTATACTTATAAGAAAAAACAATATCCTGGCTGGCCAATTTAGATAATTAAAAAGAGGATATATTCCCACACCGAATTTTGCGAAAATAATGAAAAACCAAATGGTATAAATTATAACGAACGTTAAAAGAAAAAAATGGCCGACCAAACGTGGCGGGTAAGTTTTGTATGGCATCAATATTTCGATAAACATGAAAATTGAGACTGTGGTGTGCATAAAGTGGTTCACAATAGGTGGATACAGCTTTTCTATTTCCTCCGTAACGATCCAATCTTTATTTATTATGTACAAAGACCAAAATGTAAATGAAACGTACATAGCTACGTTATAGGCTATGGGGAATAGGGTGTCTTTGATCTTCCTGATAGGTGGTCGTTTGGCTGTCTGAGCGTTTGTTCCCATGATGTCGTTCAAAAAGGCAATACTGAAGTATAAAGTTTGCAGGATCTGTAAAAAGATATAATGTTATTAGTTTTGTTTTAGCAGCTTCACGCTTGCCGCATAGCAGAGTAGGTGGAGGGCATGGGTGTAGGAATAGACTGGGGCACAGACTACCCAGGTCTAATTTTCTTATTAATATTGACACTCCGTTCCACACTCTCTGCCGAATTTTTGAGATATTTCCCACGTTTTGAGTGACGCTCTGTCACCATATGAAAAATTATTCTTCGTATTGAATATATAAGTATACCTACACAATAATAAAGTTGTACAACCAACCAGTGCCGGTTTTAGCACTACCGGCGCCCTGGGCGAAATTTTTTCGGCGCCCCCTAACTACATTTCAATAATATCCAAAGAAGGGAATAGCTATCTATTTAAAAAAAAAATGACAAAAACTAATAAAATTTCACTTCTTCTAGCCTTTCTATCTGCGACTTTGTTTTTTTTTTAGATATCAAAGACGACGATGACTTTGAATGATGAAGCGCCCTAAACGGGCGTCTACGGCGCCCTTTTTATCCGGCGCCCCTGGGCGGTCGCCCTACCCTAACGCCGCTAGTGCAACCAACTAATACAATCACTGTGCGATTGCGAGGTGAAAGCTTTAAGCTTCTTAAAAAAGGAAGTCATTAGTTTGATATTTAATGATAAGTATTTAGATATAATGTTTAATTTACGCTTCCTAGCACGTATGCTTAATTCCGTGTCTTTATGCCTGGAAATTTCTAGAAAACTAAAACTTGTACTGAGACGCTACTGTTTGATTAAAATGTTGTAGGTACCTATACTAAAAATATGTCCAGTTTTTGTCAAAATCAGTTTAGTAATTTTTAAGATAGGAGTGTGAGATATTTGATGTTGATTTAATAATTTTAAATTACTTTTATCAGTGACATTACACTCCATCCTACCCTTTCCGCCCACTTTAAAGATAAGCCTCACACACAAAATTAAAAACCTATCATATATTAATCTAAGACTAAAGATCTGGAGAACATATCATAGACATACTTACATAATAGGGAACAACTTAATAAAGTTAAATAATTAACCAAAATAATATCCTATATAAAATAGAGATTAGCGGAGACAAAATGCTAGCTTCCTCAAGTTACCTTGCAATGGGTAATTTCATGTACTGATAATATTTATAAAGAGTGTAATTAAAAAAGGCCATCGTTGAGCAGTAGCACAGGATCTGACTGCAAAGGGCCGAACTGCGAGGGTCGTGGATTGATTTATTTTTTATTTTCTCGCTCTGGTAACAAGAGTTGAGATCCTCCACTCACTACTAAATTACATTCATTGACCCGAAAATTTGGCGGAAAGTAGTGTGTTAAATGACGAATAAATGAAGTTAAATGAAGTTAAATGTCTTAACACTGCCTCCATTTGTCTACCATGCTATCTACCGGATAGAACGTGAAGCAAAAAAAAACTTCTGAATCAGATTTTAATTTCTGTATTATATCATATTAAACAGACCGTTAAATTTATTCTACTAAAACAAAAACGAAAATTCGGTCTCTACAAAATGATCATACATTACCCAGTAAATGGGGCCCTCGTCGTATTATTTTATGTAATTTAACTACAAATGTATAGTTTTCAGATTTTATCCTAAACAAGTACTACCTATAGAAGCTAGGCTACTTGTAGATGTTATGCTTCATAATTCTAGGCTAATCGGAAGTACCCTTTTAATTTTGATTCCCTTGATAGTGTCGAAATACGTGTTTTTTGCGATATAGACGGTCTACATTTACTTACAATATCTTTTTTGTAAGTAAACATAGAAGGCAAGGGGCCGTAGATGAGTGGGTAGGTGTATGGTTTGAATTTCAACTCGATATCTCCAAGCGCTCTGAGATAAAAGCTCTTGACAGACAGACAGACGGACAACAAAGTGATCTTATAAGGGTTCCTATTTTTCCTTAAAAAGTAGGAGAACCCTAAAAACTGGGAATCGCGCGCCACGAGTGGCCTCAATGAAGAGGTTGTTAAGGCGAAAGATAACGTAGCGTTTAAAAAAAATAATCTTTGCCTTTCACTCCTAAAACGCAATGACATGTAGAAACAGAACGGAGAAATGAGCCACTAAGTAATCCTTTTAGTTTAAGTGAAAAATCATACTTACAATACACCATGCCGTAAGATACATGCTTCTGGACTTCAGCGGTAGATTTTTCATTTCTTTTGCCGGTAGCGGTAATTCAACGTACGTTTGATCATAATAAATAGTAAAAGAATTTATAACCACCACAGCTATATGAAATAATGGCCTCAACATTTTGAAAAAACTAAATAAGAACTAATTTTTAAATAGTCAAATTAATTTTTAACAAAATATTTTGGAGGATGTTGCGCGCGTCGGCGTCTACAATCAAGGTGCAACTATTGATATTCTAATCCTAAGAACATTAATTTACGTGAATTACAGTTTTTACTGATTTAATAAATATGTAATTACTAGAGACTCAAACGCGGCTTCGGTCGCTTATACTTATTTTTATATAGGCATAGGCAAAATGGTAAGAACGTTTTTAAATATATATTTAATAAATAGCATCCTATCCTTTCAAATTCCTAAGGTTTAAGAATGTACAAATATTCGTGATAAGCGGCTGAGTAGATTTGGCTTTCGGCGTTAAAGCGTAACAAACAAATAAACATTCACATGTATAATATTAGTATGATGTACACTTTAAGATATTCAAAATAGTGTTTCTTACGTAATTTGGATTCTGTGCGTAAATATACACACATATACACATATTATTGAAAGTAATCACTAAGTTGATAGAAATATTTTAATAATATAAAATATATATTTTTTTCTAATAATAATAGTAATCGGATATGAAATTTGTGGATTCAAATAAAATTTTCTTGATTATACTTAATCTTTTTTGATTATAATTTTCTTGATTATATTATAATTTTCTTGATTATATTATAATTTTCTTGATGATAATTAATTAGAAAGTAACAAGAAAAAGCTATGTCGTGAAAATAGGCAGTGCAGGAAAAACGGAGTTTCTTAACACTAAATGCCCTCTGCCTGCCTTGCTTGCTGTAGGTACGCAGGATACAGCGTAAAACAAAAACAAATTTGGTTGATAAAAAACATAAAAATATATAATTGTAATAAATAATTTTTTTACTCAAAAAGTTATGGCAACGGCTGTCAATGATATTTTATAAGCAAAAAATTGTGTATTACGTTAAATATTTTTTGTCCTAAAATGTACCAAGGACGATTCGAAAATGAGCATTTGAACATAAAACAAAATACCTTCTGGGTAGTACCTATAGAATAAAGATGCCTAATATGAGATAGTTGAGTTTTACGAAAAATAATCATGGCAACCATTTACCTAATGGCACTATTGCTGGAATAGTAATTATTAATAACATATTTGATCTACATAATCGATTTCGTACAAAAGCACAAAACTAAATGTTTGCCAACTAATGATTATGAGGTATGGAATTACAATTAATTATATTATAATATTGATAATGTCAATAATTATTAATTTCAAGAGTTTTTTGCAATTTTATTGTCAAAAATTGAAAAAATAAAATTACTTTGTTTGTTCTTATTTATTTTGTTGAAAATATCTCTATATTTTCCTTATATGAGATATGTCCTAAAATAAGGTATTTCATATAAATTAACACAGAAGTACCATCATTTAAAAATCTATTAATAATTTAATTTTTATAATCTTGTATCCATGGTATCATGATACGGGCCGTGAATGGTGTACGAAGCAAGCAACGAAGAAAAGCAATATTATCATTTCCTTGCTCTGGTAACGACGCAAAGCGCGGTGTTTAGTTCCGCTACTCAGTACGCAAGATCTCCAGAATTCAACGGATAGTGGGAAACGGAAGTGTCTTATTTCGAAAGGAGTGTCGTCACACTAGCTTCCCAGGTTCTCTCTGCCTAACCTGCTGTGTTCAGGAACGTAAAGCTAATAATAAAATAACATTCTCTATAAATATTTTATTTACATAATATATTTATTTTCTTTTCCTTTCACCGACTCGAGTTTTAGTCGCGTATCCTTTGGTAATGCCCACAATACTATTCAGCTTCTCCCCAATCACATAAAATCCCCCCATTAATACTAAGCCTAAAGCAATAACAAGAGTTACAACGGCAGTACCAGTACGTTCACATATTGGGTACACCCAGTTACCTGTTAAATAGTAGATACTAAAAAACCAAGTAACATAAGCAAATAAATACGTGTAAAGTATAGAAAATCCTATTTTTCTCGAAGGAAAATTGATATGAGATGTAAATAATTCTATAAATACGAACAAAGCGCCTGTACTGTGCATAACGTGATTCATGAGTGGATGATAGAACTTCTCAATGTCTAAAGGTTCTAGCATTTTTTTGTCGACATTAAGATAAATCACCCAAAATAGGAGAGAAACGTAAATATTTGTACTAAAAATTGTGGGAAAGAGGCTGTCCTTAATTCGTCGGATTATAGGTTGTCTCTTTGGTTCCGATGAATTTGAACCCGCGATATCGTTCAACAGTGCTATGAAGTGGTACGCAGTCTGCAGCAACTGTAATGAAAACAATATTGAGACTTAGATTTGTGATAATCGTTAATAAATATCGCTAACAACTACTAAAAAGTTTTCATTTCATTTGTCAGTGGTTTATACTGTATTCCGCACATAGCAGTAGACAGAGGGAACCTGGGAACCTAGGGAAAATTCTCATTAAGAGACTTTAGTTCTTCAATTTCCGTCGAATTCTGAAGTTATTGCGTGTTGAGTGGTGAATGCCTTCCGAATTGGGCGAAAAGTTAGGAACGCAGGTGTCTAAATGGGAACAGTGTGTCTTAGCGTCGGATTTAGACGAAATGCCGTAATGGGACAGCGTCTGATTGTAAACGCAATGAACTGGTTTTGATCCTCATACGGGGGATTGATTACATTTCAATTATTTTCAACTCTTAGCCATTTTATTTGAGAAAGTAAATATACCTATGTATTAAAAAATATTTAAGTATTTAGAATGAAATCGCAAATGAATATTCGCAACACTGCTAATATAATAAACATAAGTAAGTACATAAACTTGTTGACGAAACCAGTTGTTTTATTTAAAAAAAAACTTTTAAAACTTTATTCTGTATATAGCACTAGAAGGTTAGGCAGGGGAAACTTAAGATAGTCTGTTCTCCATTCTCCCTGTGTCTTAATGCTTTTTTTAATTTTACACCTGGGAATTAAAATAGAAAAAAAAAAGTTGGAGGTTATATAATACTATGTTATGTAATAAACAAAGTTAAGTCAAATCGGCCGTCCTCTCATGGCCATTTCCTAGTTAGGTATATTAAATTATATTAAAAAGGCGGAAGTGGCAACGTTTTGTGCACAAATAAAAATATTGTTTAAGTTTGTTTATTTTATTTTTTATTTTTCACGCTGTGTCCGGCACACAGCAGGTTAGGCAGAGGGAGCCTAGTGTTAAGACACTCCTTTCCCCACTTAGTGCCGAACTCCGGAGGCATTGTATGTTGAGTGGCATAACTCAACGCCGCACTTTGCCTCGACACCAGAGCGAAGAAATGGAAATATACGTAAATAAATATTTCACTTCGGCGATCGATTATGATTATTTGGTAATTATATAACAATGTTTTATGTTGCTGATATTTTTGTAGCATTAATGGTAATTGGTAAGATTTATAAATGAATAGAGATTTCACAGTAAAGTATACTTTTAAGCATTTTGATTTTATTAGAAAATTAGATTGTTTCATTATTTTTACTTACAAAGTCAGTATATTATAAAAAATATATATACTCACTAGACAGCAAAACGTCAAAAAAATAATCCTGCCTTTCAAAGGTAGATTTTTTAATGTCTCATTAGGAAAAGGTAAATCCACGTACATTTGATCGTAACATATACATGACAAATTTATAACTACTACCGTTGAATGGAATAAGAGACGAAACATCTTATTTTTTTCCGTATAATTCATGTTTTACTTAAAGAAATAAAATACAAAAAAAATCTATAACTTTAAAAGGAAATAAACTTTTGTTTTAATTTAAAAAACACGTATTGATGTCAAGAAATCGCACACTGCACTGGTGTGGTCGATTAAAACAATATTTTGGTTGATCCATATTTATTGCTGATGACGGTACATATGACGCGTCCAACAAATACTTATAACTAGCCACCCAACGCGGCTTCCTCCGCTTAAAATTGTAATATTATGACAGATTTTTGAAATTATTACATAGGTGTGGCTTATGTGTAATTTTGATGTATGAGTTATATTATTTTAAAGTTTCATCTAAATCCGTTGAGTAGTTTTTGGTGAAAGAGAAACAAACAGCCATCCTCATAAACTTTCACATTTAGGTATATTAATAGATAAGATATTTACACTGTATGTTATGGCGTTTATAGAATGACAAGTAATTTCCAAATATTTTAAATATGTTGTGCGTGTTCCTGCCTTAATCCTTTGCACTCGTATTTATGTTCTGTGGTGATTACACTGAGAGTACTCTCTAATCGGGTTTTTTTATATGAGATTTTTTTATGTGTGCTAAAATTGCGTAGTGATGCTCTTAGGGTAATAAAAAATGACATTTTTATTGTTTTGGAAAAAAAAATGCTCAATGTCAAAAATTATGAGATATTTTTTTAAATATGGAATATTTTTATGTTTAAAGAATTTATTCTGAAAGAAATACAATTTCACATACGGGAGAACAGCACAATAAATGTAACAATTTACATCGCCTTACAAGTATTCATTTAACATAGTTTTGTTGGAACACACACACACACACATATACACACGGAACTTGTGAAACGGGACGTCTTAATGAGAACGGAACATCTTAATACGGTTCCCAGGTTCCCTCTGCCTAGTGCCTACTATATGTATTATGTGTGGGATACAGCGTGAAGTTAAAAAAATATTTATAAAATATAATATACATTCCTAAATCCAACGCCATCTGTTATTATATTCATATATTATAAAGTTACTTGTAAGTATTATATTCATATATTATATAGTTACTTTATAAGTAACATTTCATAGATGGCGCTAAATTTAAATATAATGAAGGAAAAGACCAATTTATGTAATGTATACTTGATTTTTAGTAACTTTCGTTTGATCGACCGACCGACAATAGCTTAGATGTCTGGTAAGGAGGTAGGCTATCATTAATAAAAAAAATATGCTACTGCAACAATGTCTCAAGAATTCGGCGGAAAGTGTGGAACGGAAGTGTCTTAATGGGAAACAGACTACACTAAGTTCCCAGATTCCCTCTGTCTACAGTGTTATGTGCGTGATACAGCGCATACATGCTAAAAAAATTAAGTTAATCTTGCCTATCTTCTATTAAATCGTTATTTTACTTACAATTGTAAGTAATAAAAAAATACTGACTTTTTGTCGTGTAGGTACCTATATAATTATTTATTTAATATTTACACTGTCTTTAAAATCATTAGCACTTCCGTGTGAACGTGACATATATTTTAAGAAATCTTTTTGCTTAATTAAAGGTTCTTTTTATAATCCTTTTAAATTGAAACCTAAACTTTAAAGTATTATTAATTTTATAACTTAAAAATATTTAAAATATAAATGAGTTAAATTGTATATTTTTACTTAGTTAATACATAGGTACTTTGTACGAGATACAAGGTTAGTAAACGTTTCATTTTTTCAAAGTTATATGAAGGTGAGCTATATATTTTAGTTTATAGGAAAAATTAAGCAAATATGGACATAGAGTGAGTTTATATGAAATATTGTGTTCATACATTAGGTGTAGTAAATCAGTAAATATTTAACACTGGGTCTTAACACTGGGTCCCCAGGTTCCCTCTGAGTTCCCTGCTGCGTGCGGGATACAGTGTTATACAAAAACAATTTAATAAAGAAAATACCTATACCTATAATTGCTGGATTATCTCTGTAAACAAATATAATATGATTTTTTAATGTATCTGGGACTTATATATATATATGGGAAGATAATTAACAGAGAAATGAGAAGAAGAATAAAAACAATAAAATATTATAAAACCTTTATTCCTTATGTTCGTTTCTTTTTACTTTTACTAGCGCTAGTTCCATTCGTTAAACTTTGCTTTTTACCATTAACGATGCTATGTAACTTTTCACCCAGTATATAAAATACTGCAGCTCCAACTAAACTAAGAGCAGTGAATAGAATACGACCAGGCCAGTTCAGGTGCTCAAAAATCGGGTACACCCAAGCACCAGTTTTAAAATAAATATTAAAGAACCAAGTGATGTAGACCGTCAAAAACGTGTAAAGTATTGAAAATCCAACTCTTCTTGATGGAAAATTGATATTAGATGTAAGTAATTCTGTCAGTATAAATAGTGCCACTGTCGAATGCATCACGTGGTTGAAGAATGGATGGTACACCTTCGCAAAGCGTTCAGGAAATATAAGGTCTTTGTCCACGAAGTATATACCCCAAAATGCGAGAGACACGTAAAGTGCTAAGCAAAATGCTAGAGTGAATAGGATGTCTTTAATTCGTCGGATTATAGGAGGCCTCTTGGGTGCCGGTGCGTTTGTACCCACCACATCGTTTAAAAGTGCAATTGAGTGGTAAATTGTTTGGAGAATCTGCAAATAATAAATACTTGGTTTACTTTTATGACCAAAAAAGCGTGAATTTATGGATATTAATGGCTCATGGGGACTTCGGTTAAGCACTTAATTTGGACTTTAGGATGGGGCCAAGAAGTTACTTGGCTACATGTATCCGTGATTGTCCAGATATTCTGTGCTTAGTCTTCGAGGTTAGTGATTAAATTAATGTTAAATTTAAATCACATTCACGCTGTATCCCGCACACAGCAGGGTAGGCAGAGGGAATCTAATCTTCCGACACTCTGTTGCCCACTTTCCGCTGAATTCAGGAGGCATTGCGTGTTGAGTGGAAGTCAATGCCGCGCTTTGCCTCAATATGTTTTTACATATGATCTAGTTGACAAGACTTTGTGACATTCGGCAATGTAAAATGAGGGAATGATGAGAATCAAGTCTTTTGTTTTATAAATTTCTCTTGTATGTCTTCTATTATTGTAGTTTATAATATATTATATAATAATATATAAGCAACTTGGAGCAGGCCTTTAAGCTTCTGCATACATAAATGCCCTTTTGCATCTGTTGCATTAATGCTCGCCTCCACTGTCCAAGATCTTGTCTCTATCTAATCAAGTTTCGATCAAATTTCGAAAACGATCCTACTAATGCCTGTAATTTCTCCTCTCTCGATATATTTATACATTTACACTTATACACATACATTTATTCAGTTAGCAGACTCGACAGATGAAGCACAATTTTGGAGGCACTGCGTGTTGATTGGCGACCTTTGTCAACATCAGAGCGAAGATATTAAAATATATAATTTCCTCGACTCGTTTGTACCTATATATAATTGTCATAATTTTATTACTTAAAATTTGCTTTATAATTATAATTAATTGTGGTTATTGTCCTTGACGTGATTACGAATGAATAACAATAGGTTTGTAGTTAACCTATAGGTTTTTTTATTCTTATGTCTTAGTTTATAGTCTATTTTCAAAGCATTGCGTGTTAAGTGGTGGTACTTAACACCGCGCTGGGTCAAGCCTAATCACGTGTCTTTAAAATTAGTCTATGTAGAATACTCAACAACGGCTGTTTTTAAAAACTTTTGTATTGTATTGTTGTAAAACAGATTTTCACATAATTATCTTAATGATTAAGAAGAAAAAACACACAAGTACATTAAGAAAAAAATGCGTAAGTTTTTTTAAAAGCTTTTATTTAATTTGCAATGTATGTATGTGGGTTCGGGTGAAATCTTGGAGCTCAATTTTGAAGTAGATATCTTCAACCGATTGAGCTGAAATTTTGTATACACGTTTAGTTTGGATGATAATGCACGATAAAATATGTGACGTCATTCTAAATCTAATATGGCGGACCATGCAAGATGGCGGAATAGATATTTTTAATGTACTTCCACAATATGGGTATCAAATGAAAGGGCTTATTAAGAGCAACACGAAAAATAATGTGATGTCATTCTAAATCCCATAAGGAGGAAATCGAAGATAGCGGAGTTTCTATTTGGTCTACAATACAATACAATATAGATACCAAATGAAATGGGTCGTTGACCGTAACTTGAAAAATAATGTGACGTTATTCTAAATCCAATATGGCGGAACATCTAAGATGGCGGAATAGTTATTATTTATGCACTTTTACATATATGGGTATCAAATGAAAGATCTTGCCGAGAACAATTAGAAAAATAATGTGACATCACTTGAAATCCAATAGAATTGACACTATTCAAGTTTTTTGTGCTTTCATATAATGAAAAGTATGTTCGTACGATTGAGCTGAAATTTTGTATACACGTTTGGTTTGGATCACAATGCATGACAAGGTTTATGACTTCATTCTAAATCCAATATAGCGGACCATCCAAGATGGTGGAATAGTTATTTTTAATGAACTTTTACAATATGGGTATCAAATGAAAGGGCTTGTTAAGAGTAACTTGAAAAATAATGTAACGTCATTCTAAATCCAATATGGCGGACCATGCAAGATGGCAGAATAGTTATTTTTAATGTACTACTACAATATGGATATCAAATGAAAGGGCTTGTTGAGAGTAACTCGAAAAATAGTGTAACGTCATTCTAAATCCAATATGGCGGACCATCCAAAGTAACAAAATAGTTATTTTGATGCACTTGTACATTATGGGTATCAAATAAAGGGATTCTTGAGAGCAATTGGTAAAATGATTTTAAATCCAATATGACGAACCATCCATGATAGCTGAATACTTATTTTTAGCCTACTTCTACAATATGGATATCTATTAAAAGGGCTCGTTGAGAGTAACTCAAAAAATAATGTGACGTTTTTCTAAGTCCAATATGGCGGAACATCTGAGATGGCGGAATAGTTATTATTTATGCACATCTGCAATACGGGTATCAAATGAAAGGGCTTGCCGAGAATAATTAGAAAAATAATGTGACATCTAGTGTGAGAACACTAGATGTCACACTGTGTGTCTGGCTAGGTAGCCAGTGGTAACTAAAAAGTAAAAAATAAATTATAAGCAAAAAATCATTTTTAGAAAAAGCTTTTATTTAAACGCTCTAAAATCGCGCTAATCAATATTTAATTAAATTGAAACTTAGCAGATTTTATATAATTATATTAGTACTAGTTTATTTACACAAGTAAATCGCGCGACAAGCTTTTATGATCATATTAATAGTGTACAATGAGGTTATGAGTTGATAGTTAAAATTTAAAAGACAAATTTTATTTTTTCCTTTTTAGAGCGTTTAAATAAAAGCTTTTTCTAAAAATGATTTTTTGCTTATAATTTATTTATGTAACTAAGTTAAAACTCTAGCTTAATGCCAGTTAGAATGACGGTAGTGGTTTGTGGGTTGCTTCCCATTCGGGGGAATGATATACATAATATTTTCGTATCCTTGCTCTGGTAATAAAGTAAAAGGCAGCGTAGAGTTCTTCCATTTAAGACAGAAAGTGGAGGTGGGACTGGTCGGAGAGTCATAACACTAGGTTCCATAAAAGAAAAATAATTACGAAAGACTTATATAACAGTGACACTTGTCTAATTAACGTTGAACTTTTAATTAGTTTCACAGAGTGCCGCCGTATTTCTTAGTACAATTTAATACAGATATCTATCCTTAAACACTTACAATTTTTACATAAATATTGAATACCGGTTCTCTATTTTTCTATAGGTATTTTTTTTTTCTAACACAAAAAATACCGGATTTGAAAATACATTTAAAAAAACAGTTATTTTTTATATTGACATAATTTCTGTGGAATTTATTCATTTAAATATAAAAAATATTATCAAGAATTAAAAATTTATTAATGTAGGTACGTACGGCTGGTCGCTACTTTATAAAATAGAAAGTAAAATACCGTTAAACCTGTTCCCTAAGCAATAATTAAATATCCCCCTTTAAGGCACATCTATAATGCTCGAGAAACGTATATTATAACCGAGGAACCTATATTAGAAGCTATATATTTGCCAATTAGTTGCTCGTTTATTATTTTTGGTATTTAAAGAACCGTATGTATTTATAATAATTTCAAATGAAGTATTCTGTCATCATAAAATTTATAGGTACTATATAATAAATTTACTTTGTAACCAAATTTTATAATATAGCCTTCATTTATTTTTATCTATAAACTAAAGAGACTTTAATTCAAGAATTATAACGATCTGTAACAACATCTTTGCAAATGAGGTTATCAAAAACAATAAAATACCACATATATTTTTTATCATTTTGTCGATGGAACTTTTAAAAATAACTTGTTTATATTATCAATATATCATAGAATATAACTAATGCAAACTAGTTGTAGTAGTTGACGCTCACATACGAGTAAGAGTATGTTTTACAGCTTTTACTCCAAAAAAAAGTTAAAATTTAAAAAAATGTTACTTCAAGACTAGGTCTTTTTCACAGGTTTTTTCCAACATAAAAAAGGTTTAACATTTTCAATAATATTCCTTTTGAAATTAAATTATGATCGTTTTTAATATTTGGTCACGATTTAGATACAAAATTTGTTATATGTAGATTTTAAATATTAATTAAATATACAAAAGATTCTAAACCCAACGATAATAGCATGTAAATTTATTTTAAATATGTTATAAAAATAATTCATATTAGATACAGTTAAATTAATATATCATCGCGATATGGGTGCTATTCACGCCTTAATTGCATTATTTCTTGTTTTATATGTTAAAAGTGGATAATAAACAAACTTCTTTTTGCTTATTAATAATATTAAATACATTAGTTGACTTTAAGCAAGATGGTTGTGGGTTCAGTCCCCTCTACCATCACCGTGGCAACTCAAAACGAGGGGTTCCGTCTTTCAATATGCATGTTTCGAATTTGGGCGGAAAACAAAAGTGTCTTGACACTGGATTTCTTTTGCTGCGTGATAATGCGTGAAACAGATATAAAAAAAATGATACTCACTAGACACCAAATAGTTAAAAACATGCTCCTAGACCGTAGAGGCAAACCTTCCATCGCCTTATTAGGCATTGGTAGATCTATGTATAATTGATCGTAACACAAAACAAACGAATTAATCGCTACCACAGTCAGATGGAATATAGGACGCAACATTTTTCTTATTATATATTGTTATTATTTTATATATATAAAAAAAATATTATTAATAATTATTTCTGTTATTTAAATTATTTCTTGTAATAAATTAAGCACGTGTGCTCTAGCTCAAGGCGGACACGATTGTGATAAAGCAACTAATCGCGCTGTACATTCATTAGAAATATAATATTGTAATATTAATAATTCAGTTGAATAATTTAAATATTATGTTTTTTTAAGTTTGCAAATTTGTATTTTATCTATATTTAGTTTATTTTTAAAAGAAACTATTCTGAAGAACCTGAGGCCGTTGCTGCTTAGCAGTTGCTGTAAAAGCGACGGTACTGTGTTCTATTCCTACTCGAAGGAATAAATTATTTTCATTTTCATTTTCATTTTCATGAGTCTTAATAGCTATTAATCTATAACATATATTTCTATTTTATTTTTTCCAATCAGTGGCTATAATTATAAGGCAGTTTAGTAGGTAATTTGTCTCCCAATAACTTATACCATGCTGTTAATTTTCAGAAATATTATTTAATAAAAACATTTCTTTTTAGATTCAGGTATGCCCTAGAATATGCATGTATGTATATATATATACATACATGCATATTTATAAATAATGTATGTATAGCGGCGGAATTAAACTCAGCGCGAGTGATTTAATTATCTTATTACTTCGATATATAATAAAATTTAATTTTTCAGGTGACTTATAAAATAGCGCATCTCCGGGTTATAATGTTAAGTACACATTGATAACGATAACGTATTTCATAATAGCCGCCTAGTGATATTATAATATAAATATGTATAAGAAATTATAATAAACTTAATGTTTATAGACATAACATTCAATAATTAATATGAAGAAATAATTGAAAATTATAATTCACAAACAATTTTTTTTTACTTTTATGCAGAAACACACGGCGTTGAGTTACGCCATTCGACCTGAACTCTCAATTCAATAGGTTTAATTATATTCTAGTCTCATTTGAAAATAATTATATTTATTATCGATTTAATTACTATTAAAATGTTGAATTTTAAAAATATTATTTATTTATTTTTTAGCAGAGTGTCAAGACGCTCCGTTTCCCATTTTCCGCTCAATTATATACCTCTATATTGTAGTGCTGTATCTTTAAAAAAGATATGAATATACATTACTCAACACGTAATGCTTACAGAATTCGGCAGAAAGTGGGAAACGGATTGCCTCAACACTAGGTTCCCTCTGCCTAACCTGCTATGTGCGGGATACAGCGTGAAGCTGATTTATACATGACAACTATGGCCTCTTAAATAGTTTTTATTAATTATTATAAAAAAACTTACGTAAATAATTATAAAAACTTTTGACCAAATTGACTTACGTATACATTAAATTATATAACATCACCTACCTGAATATTTCCCACGACGATACTCAGATTATAGATATAATTGACCGCATTGTGGGCATACAATAGGCTTGTTTTTTTTTTTATATAATAAATTACACCTATTAAAATTAACAAAGAATTGTGTTTTTTTTATGATAAATTTATAATCTATTTGTTTAAATTGAATATAATGCTAGTAGACTAATAAACATCGATTGTAATCGTTGTTTAATCCCGAAAGGAAGTAAAGAGAAGAAGGAATGGATTTATTAAAAATTGTACTGAACTTTAACTTTGAACAAATATGTTTGTGCTTCCTTCCTGCGTCCAAGTAGCCCAGTGTAGGTGTAAAAGCGAATAAGAGCATTAACATTAGATATATAGATTATACATTTTTTAAAATATATGTATTTTATATATTCTATATAAGATCGTTGAATTACTTCTAGATCTAACAAAGTAAGTCTAAGTTAGCACTGTCGCTTAGTAATGTGGTCCCAAGTCTGAGCCGTATGCTGCTCGCTCAAGCACGAAATGTAATGTTGCCATATTTTAAGTAAGATTTAGGATAAAAATAAACCTAATAACTTTATAGTTACTATAATATATGCTTATTATAATATTTTAATTATTATTGGATCTAATTGATATGTTAACTGAGACGTACTTGAATGTAGGTGAGTTCAAATTTTATTCAAAGAAAAACTTATATTTTAATAGAATAGTTGCAATGACAGAACGGAGAGAGAGTATGTGAATATAATTTCAAACATTTTTATAACAACGATTTTTTTCTTTTAATTAAAAATTATAAAATATTATATTTATTAGGCCATATTATATAAATGATTAATTATTTAATTAAAACTATCGCCAACGTCCATACCACGTTGAACACACCGGTTCTCGTCCGATCACCGAAGTTAAGCAACGTCGGGCGCGGTCAGTACTTGGATGGGTGACCGCCTGGGAACACCGCGTGCCGTTGGCTCTTTTTGCAAAATAAAGTAGTTATGTAAATATTTTAATGCCTTTTTGTATATTTACATAAATAATATACAAAAATCATGAAGTATTTAAATGGCCTTTAACTATATTGGTATTAATTTATTTCATTTATTCTGATCATAGAACAATTTATGGTAACAATTTAATTTAAGTATTTTATTGACGTATTATTAGAAAATGTTTATTTAATAAACTCAATTATATTAAAATATTGTAATATTTTTAAGATCGATTTTTAGCTCTAGCAACGACGCAAGGCGCGCCGTTGCTAGAGCGAAATGGAAGCGAATTTTGAAGGTTTTGCGTGTCGAGTTTCGCCACTACACAATACCTACAGAATTCGGCAGAAAGTGGGGAATGAAGTCTTAATGGGAACGGACTGCTTTACTTACCAACTTACCTGCTGTGTGCGGGATATAGCGTGAAGCTAAAAAAATATGATATGAGAGATATGAGAGATGATGACGCTAAACAGATAAAATTCCTATAATGTGTTTATAAATTTATTATAAACTTTTATTATATTTAGGACTTATTATGAGAAGATTCCCAAAAAGAAGAATACAATAAAATATTATAAAACCTTTATTGCTTACGTTCGTTTCTTTTTGCCTTTACTAGCACTAGTGCCATTCGTATAACTTAGTTTTTGTTTACCATTAACGATGCTATGTAACTTTTCACCCAGTATATAAAATACTGCAACTTCGATCAAACTGAGAGCAGTGAATAGAATACGACCAGGCCAGTTCATATGCTCAAAAATTGGGTACACCCAACCACCAGTTTTAAAATAAATATTAAATAACCAAGTGAAGTAGACTGTTATAAACATATAAAGTATTGAAAGTCCAACTTTTCTTGATGGAAGAATGATATTAGATGTAAATAATTCTGTCAGTATAAATAGTGCCACTGTCGTATGCATCACGTGGTTGAAGATTGGATGGTAGAGCTTCGCGATACGTTCAGGATATATAAGGTCTTTGTCCACGAAGTATATACCCCAAAATGTGGTAGACACATACATTGCTATGCAAAATGCTAGAGTGAATAAGACATCTTTAATTCGTTGGATTATAGAAGGCC
>JAEBDU010000114.1:1677964-1848568 GCA_016802625.1 Heliconius numata
CAGTGAATTTATCTATTATAAAAAAGTCGAATGGAGTGTCTTGAAACTTGGTTCATTTTACCTGCCTCTTGCCATTGTTCTATGATATAACTTATAAGTAACAAAAGAACAACTATGGCCTCATAAATAGTTTCTATAAATTATTATAAATACTTATAAATAAACTTACGTAAATAAATATAAAAACACATTTGATAAATTGACTCACGTATACAATAATAATAACAGTAATAATATTAATTGCATATAAAAAAGTACTTAAAAAAACAACAAGTATATACGTAGGTACTTAAATTAACAACCATTAAAAGTGCAGGACTTATGTAAGAAAATACAGTAAGGCGTAAAAAGTAAATATTACTTCACAAAGTAAGAAAAAATGGATTTGAAAGGCGTTTTTAGCGTAGGCACATTTGAAAGGCGTCAATCTTTACACGAAGGTTTTTCTGCATCAATCGATGATTCAACCCAAGAACCTAAGAAATTCTGACCTAAGTAGACGTTTATTTGGCTATGAAAATTATTAACACCACTCAGCTCAGCTTCTTTATGACTTTTTCACAAATATAAATCGATATTAATCAAATTGAATACTAATATTAGCTTTAAAAAACGACCGCACTCGTTATCGTCCAAACATAATTTAATTTAAAATTCATTCTATATTTTAATAGCTGACGCAAGCTGTGGTCCATTGCAATTAGCTGATGGTCCTAGGCGAAAATTTACATTAACATATTATGTATGTAAGGGAAGTATAATTCAGAGATTTTCAATCTTTTCTTGATGAAAAGTCACTTTTATAACATTCTTGTCAACAGAGACCACTGTGTAATTATAATAAAAATAAATTGTTTAATAATTTTTTTATACGCGTTCTTCAGTTTAGAATAAGACTGTAAATATATTACAAATACTTAAATTAGTTGAAATACTGGTAGAGAATTTAAAAAAATGCACAGCCTTCATCAACTTCAACGCTCTCATACCACATTTCATGCGAGATTTTAGTTCATATTGTAACAAAATTACAAATTCCATTCCATAAATCCAACCAATCTTTTGAATAATTCTTATTTCCACAGCAAAGTAGTTGAAATTCCCCTAAATTGTAGTTTTTAGAAGTGAGTTCAGCTATTTGTTATGTAAATAGTCTGAATGTGGACTATTCTAGTTTCATTGAAATGTGCGGCGTTGCGAGCAACAGCTGTAAACGTTGCGCTCAGTCATGTCTATAGGCGGCGTTGTGTGAAATTAATCTGCGAAATCTATTTTGTGAATAGGTTTTTTTTAATTTGTATAATGGTATATGTATTTTGAAATTAAATTACCGGAGAAACCAAGTATTTCATTTTATTTGCGTCGTCGCACAAAGCGCGACGTTAAGCTCCGCCAGTCAGGCAGGCAATGGTTCGTCTTAACAAATGGTTCTCTCTGTCACATTGATGATCATTGATCACAGTATCGATGATAAAGAAGGAAGGTCATGTCAAAAAGCCTTATCCTTTTTTTTAGTGGAGTAGCGTTTGGTGCTCCCTTCTCTCGGTACCCCGCAATGAATAAAGTGTAAAGGTAAAAAAAACTTGTTGTCAATAATATTTAAAAATATCATAAACATCTAAGTTGCTCTAATATACAAAATTTGTGGTTATAAATATGTATTTTATTTTATAACACGTTTCCACATCTGGTAAAGCACCAGCTGTCGCAGGAAGTTCAGTCCAATGAATGAAACATTATTAAGTATAAAGTTAAATTATTGTTTAAAATAAATATAAATTGAAATTTCTGTGGGGCAGTTCGCATATGTCAAATTGATTAAATAGTCGTGGGTTCGATTTTTTGGGGGAACTGAATTCTGCTTTACCTGAGCGGGAATCGAATCCTCCAACGTCGCGTTTACAGTCGCACGCTTGTGCTCCTGGGCCACAATAACCTCAAGCACTAAGTTAAAGTAAAATATCGAAAATTCCTACGAAAAGCACTCAACAAATAAGTAATTATGGAGCTATCAGCACAAAAGAGTTTTGGAACAGGAAATTGCTATTCAGATTGGCCATTAGTGTGATCAAAATGAACACCATTAAAAAAATGATCTTAATCAAATAAACATCAATCAGCCGCCCTTTGGCAATGTCATATCCGCAAAGGAAATAAAGTTAGCTATCAAGAGTCGATTACGTGAGCCTAAGAAGTGGTTGTTAGGCTTTGTGGCTTTCAGGTAAATGATGTGAGATTTTAACTTAGCTGGTATTTAAGTCTCAGGTGTCCCTGACCCTTAAAAACAACCTACCAATAAAGGCTGTTGCCTTGTGTTATATATTTCTGTTTTTCACTCCTGAACTATTTCAGTCATCTAGTTATGGAATCATATATCTTTTAGCTTCACTCTATATTTCGTATGTAGCATGGAAGGCAGAAGGAACCTAGTGTTAAGAAACTCTGTTCCACGCTTTTCGTTTAGTCTTCGACTTATTGCGTGTTAGGTGGTGGGACTCAACGCCGCGCTTAATCTCATTACAAGAGTGAACATATGAACTTGTGCTTTTTGGACATTTACAATAGGCGGGTTTAAATAAAAAATAGGAATGTTTTAAACGATTCAATGCAAATGACGTTATCTTGAACTGCGAATAAGGCAATAAAAGGATGTCCCGGCCATCTCGAGCACAATCGTCTTTAATGGCCGCATTAAACCTGGTGTAAATGTTGTTTAATTACTTGCTAAGAAAACTAAGTGATTTACACGCTTTAATTACATCTACTTTTAACTTACTTTCATTTTTTATAGCTTTATGCTGTTTCCCGCAGTTAGACAAAGGGAACAAAACTTAGTGTTTTTTTACATTTATTTTATTTATGTATTGTAAATTTAAATAAATTAACACATAGCCTCTATCTCTACTTTATTTGCTGGTGTTTAAGCAGCAGGATTTTTGTAACTTAGTAGTAACACACTCCGTTTCCGTTAATCTCCGTCCAATTCTCGAGGCATTGCATGTTGAGTGGCGGAACTCAAAGCCGCGCTTTTCCTCGTTACCAGGGCGAGGAAATGAAAATATTAGATATTTCATTCCAATGAGTGGAATCGAAGGCATAACTGTCGTGTTTACAGTCGCACGCTAGTGTCTCAATTCTCCTACGTATTTATTTATTCATTTAAAATAGATGCCATATTTTATTTTATATCATTTTTACAACTGCGTCTTTCGTACTATTTTGTACTTATCCAATTGCACAGGTTGGCTGAAAAATATCTTTTCTGGAACTAACTCTACATATATGTAAGTTTACCGTTGTAAGAAAAAAAAATTTTTGTGTAAATGTTTCAATTTAAAAAATAATAAATAAATAATAAATAAATCTGAATCTCAAGTAATATATTGATATACTAAGCCTAAGTATACCAACCAATACATATATTAATATATTGCAATACCGCATTGTTCAAAACACAGGTGTAGGCGTTGCAGCATATGCACTAACTTAGACCGAAGTTCGACCAAACGGAATTAAGCCTTCGGAAACTCGCGGATGCCGAGCGATTTAACTTTGCCGTTCTCTTGAAGATAGACCAAGTATGTACTCGTACTTGTTACATTACAATATATTAATAATAGATGACTTAGTTTCAATAGCGGTTGGTTTAAATAAATGTTGTGTTAATAGTTGGTTGATATTGATACTGCTGTAGATATAGGTGGGTGTAGCTGTGGGTTCGATTCCCATTTGGGAAATTAAATATTTGATAATTTTACCTTTTTGCTCTGGTAACGCGCGTTTTGTCATCCAAGACGATATACCTCCAGAATTCGGCGGAAAGTGGAGAACGGAAATGTCTGAGTGGGAAATGGAGTGGCCTAGCCTGCTAGGTGCGAGATACACCGTGAAACTATAAAAAAAGAAGAAGAATTTTAAATATAATATGCAACAAGTATCTCAAATAAAAATCGAACTAAGAACCACCGCGTCCAGTCCACTCTCTATTGTACCACGACAGTGCCAAAATAAATTCCATTAAAGAGGTATAACTGTAAAGTTGGGATAAACTCTAAATCACGTGTTAGGTCAACTGTAACACGTTGCGGGTCGGTAGCCGTGCTCGCGCGGGTAATGTCGTGATTCTATTTACGTTATTTCTGTATTTATTGTTGCAAAGGCTTGTTTTTTACATAAAAATGAGATTCTATTAAATTTTAAAATTGAGTGAAAGCATCACGCTAGGTAGGCAGCAGGAACCTATTATTAAGACACTCCGTTCTCCACTTTCCGCCGAAATCTGAAGGCATTGTGTGTTGAGTGGCGGAACTCAACACCGTAATAGATGTAAGAAACTGAATTTGACCTTATGAGAAGCTGATTTGATTTGATAAAAAAAATACTTTCTTCTTTTCTTTCTCTTTCTTCTATAAAAAAAATTACTTCCTATAAAGTGATCAGAGACATCACTGACTTCATAATTATATTTAACACCAAACTTTCCTTCACCCTCAAAAAGCATTTACTTTACAAAAGTTAATAGCTTTATTCGATTATGTTTGCTAAAAGCAAAATTTAGAGGGTCTAGAAATTTAATAAATTCAATTTTATATTAGAATTATATCTTTCATATTATTTTGATTCACTTAGTCTGATGAAAGAGTGCGGCGTTGGGTTACGCATAACATGCAAAATCTATGTAATGTGTAAAAAGTTAACAATATAGTGAAAACAAGAACGTGAACGAAAATGTGTGGAAATATATTTTTTTTAATTTTACGCCTATATGTCACGTGTAGCAGGGTAGGCAGAGTGAATGTAGTGTTTAGCACTCCGTTCCAATTTTTTAGACATTGCGACATGAATGGTGGAACTCAATACTAAGCGTTGCCTTCTTACTAGGGAGAGAAAATCAAAATAATTCATTTCCATCAATGGGGACCGAACCCACAACTATTGCAATTACAGTCAGCCGCTGTACCACTGCCCCACCACCACGACTACGACGTAATTTATTTATCTTTAAAGATTTTTGTTAGGTTCCCTCTCTTTTTTTTCCTCTTTTTTTGCACGCATATAGCAGGGTAGACCTGTAATATGCGTGCAAAAAAAACTTATCAACCCATCCAATCACCAATAATATGCGACTCCACATGCTCATGAAGAAGATAGATGGTTCTCCAGTAGGTAAGTATCAATGCGCTTAACGATCAGTTACTCTTGCCTACAAAAAATATGAGAGAAAAGGTTATTCAAGCGGTATTTAGTTTTAGTTTTAATGTCACGACACGTAGACGATACTACTACGACTTGAAAAAAAAATATTAGTAAATATGTATTAGGTATATGTCTTATTGAATTTTATATTGTGGATTCGATGGCTCCTCGAAGAAATGAAATATTAAATATTTTCATTTTACTGCTTTGGAAACGCAGCGTTAAGTTCCGCCACTCAACACGCAATTCGGTTGAAAATGGAGAATAATATTTTATAAATAACGCTATTCACATTGGCATATACACTTAAAAAACTTATCTTTTTATTTACGCTCTGAAATGCAGTTTACGCAATTTACACTCGTACCCAAAATATGTCGTACGGAACCGTGGGGCTTGAACCAGTGATTGAACCCGATAAATAATTACCCATGATTTCAATGGTGTCAAGACACTCCATTCACAGACTCTTACGACAAGCCGTACGATATCGTATCGTCGTAGTATCGTTAGATGTAAAGACTCTCAGTTTAAAAGTGCAGGCGGTAAGCTTTATTAGCTAAGAGGGCTTGAGCCCCGCAAGGCTTGAGGCTTCCGAACCAATTACTGCTCTTGGTCTCATCTATTGTGCTATTGTTTACATCAATTCTACTGTAAGACCTGATCTATTTATAGAAATATACCCCAGAGAAACTAGTGTTAAGACACTGCTTTCTTCACTCAATGCTTGAGGATGGATTATTTTCGTTTCCTCGCTCTGGCAACGTTTCGGCGTTGATTTCCGCCACTTGTAGTGCATGCTTTGGTAAATTTAAATTTTGTCAAAAAATCCAATGAAGCATACATGACATTTACAATCCTTTAGCTACTGAAACCTTTTTTACATTACAAGTAAACGAGTGATATTTTATATTAAAAAATCATTTCTCTAAGTAACAAATCGAATTTCAAACGTATCTAAGCTTCACGCTTTTTCATACAAAGCAAGATAGACAGAGAGAAACTAGTGCCGAGTAAGATCCGTTGACCATTTTCCGCCGACTTTTCGAGACACCATGAATGGCGAAACTCAACGCCATACTTCATCAATCAAAGCGGGATTCCCATTGAATCCAATACCGATTGTAAAAATCAAAAGCTATTCCATTGCACCACGACGGTCTCCATAATAATAAATCTATAAAATTCAATTAAACACATGTTGAGCGCGTCTTGGCGCAAGGTTCTTGGCATTGCTGCTGAACAATATTAATGATGTTTTGAGTATAGAAAGTGACGTCACCGCGTCGCTTGCCATCTATAACTTTTTACTCGCGAGACTGATTTTACAAATAATCGAGATGGCAAAGGTTTTATACTTCAGCAGCCTTAGAATGAAAGTAACCTAACTTTAATTTTGTGAATTACAAATTTTCTAATTGAATTTTACTAAAAACTATCAACAAAAAGCGTTTTATTAAAGATTTATATTTACCGCCAGTCGAGGCACAGAGGCATAAAGGTGTGACTGTAAGCTCGACAGGTTGTGGGTTCGATTCTCATTCGAGGAAATAAAATATTTAATATTTTCATTTCTTAGCACTGGTGATGTAGAGGCCAAGAGCGGCACTAAGTTCTGCAACTCAACACGAACCAATACACGAACCTGCACCCCTCAAAACATAACATTTATATATGAAGTAAAAAAAATCGATACCTAATATATTTAACTTTTATTACCCTAACGAAAGAAAAATACGCCAATTTCTCTTTTTTACACCACACCAAAGGTATTAAAGAGATATATCGGCCGTTTAATTATTTTCGTATACAGATCGCGCATTGTTCGGAACGTTGAGTGATTTCTTTTAATATCTGCAACGTATTGACGTTGATAATATGAAGGAATTTTTAATATGTTCTGTATTTTTTATTTCATTGTTTATTCGAACCAATTTAATATGTTTGAGGCCGTTGTAGCGCAGTGGC
Source organism: Heliconius numata (assembly GCA_016802625.1). Classification (NCBI taxonomy): domain Eukaryota; kingdom Metazoa; phylum Arthropoda; class Insecta; order Lepidoptera; family Nymphalidae; genus Heliconius; species Heliconius numata. Next base: position 1,685,129 of record JAEBDU010000114.1, read on the forward strand.
ACAAACGTGTGGACCGCGACGGTTGTGTGTTCGATTTCCACTCAGAGGAATGAATTATTTATTAATATTTCCTTTTTCTCGCTCTGGTAACAATAACAGTGCTGTCAATGTGCGTCGTTGAGTTCTGCCACTCAACATGCAATACCTTATTCGGCGAAAAGTGGGGAACGGAGTGTCGTAGCACTAGGTTCCCTTGTAGGTGGTGGTAGGTGGGATACAGAGTGAAGCTAAGAAATAAATATATTGCGAATTTCGTTGTAATGTACCTTACCTATTGTTTGTTGTGGCGAAGTTGAGGTTTTTCAGATTGAATGCGATAATTGTTGGCTCGAATCCTTTTACTGTAAATAGATGTTTGTATTAAAATATATTCATTTAAATGGTTACAAAAATTTGCATATCTATTGTATATTATTAAGTTCATAAGTGTTTTAAAAATATTAACTTAAAGAACAATGTATTCGTAAAAGCTCGTCGATCTACCCACAGTCTGTCTATTTAAAATGGTCGGAATTTTAAAATTAAATCAATTTTTCAAATTCTATAACTTATAGTAACTACAAAATAATTTTACTTTTCAAAACTAAAATATTTATTTCAACTAAAACAGGATACAAAAACACAATAAAAAAATAAAATTCATTCATTGAACCCACAACCACCTACCATAAAATCAATTTCATAGTAGAAATAAATACCTATACAAAGCGAGCACTGAACAATAAGTAACTCTAGAACACGTGTTCACTCAACTCTCTGCGGTAAGCGTGGTTGGGACCTAATTTCCTTTGATTGATACCGACGACCAGCACCGACCGCGCTGACTCTCCGCCACCAGGTAGTTCACTCGGGTGGATAAATGTAAGCAATCTGTTTTATGGTAGCGACAAGTTCGTTATAATTGATTAAGTCGACGTATAATATTGTATGTTTTATGTGAGACTGTAATGCGAGGGTTGTGGGTTCGATTTCTATTTGGGGGAATTCATGTGTGACTGTAAATTACTTGGGGGTGAAGCATTTTATTTTTTTTTACTCGCTTACACTTTTACATATTTACTTACTTTAATAACTAAAATAATATTTTAACTCATTTAAATCACAAAATTTACATATATAACTACATTTTTCATACAAATCGCCAGTTTTTATGATGTCGTGATTCCAAAGCAGGCCTCATTCATCATTCTTTTAAAACATTACTTGCGTAATATGTCATAACGTCCCCTACGTCCTCGAGCCATTTCTCTACGTAACTGTCGCACCGTTCCACGTTCTACGATGATTATACGGCAGTTGGAACAATGCGGAAATAAATATCGGCCCTAAATAATGACTTGTAAAATGATTACAGAAAAGAAAAATTGAGGACTTGTGTAGTGTGTTTCGAGTGTATGGGGTAGTAGACGGTCTTGGGTAGTTGAATAGTATTTTATTGTATACGCGATGGTAGTCAGTTCGATTTCTTTTAGCCATTTCCCACGTGGGCGCAGCCGTAGCTCAAAATCAAAACAATTTTGTTTATGAATACGCAGTAGTAGAAGTACTAGTATAAACATAAATATTTTATCAAAAATATTTGTACTTCTTCTAGTTTAATATTTTTTTATTGTCATACTGTATCCCGCAAATAGACACGGTAGACAGGGGGAACCTGGTGTTAAGACACTCCTTTCCCATTACGACACTTCCGCCGAATTCTAGAGAACTTTGCCTCGTTACAAGTGCAAGGAAATGAATTAAATTAAATATTTAATTTTCTCGTGTGGAAATCGAACCCAGAACCTGTCACGTTCACAGTTAAACAATCTTTTTAAAAAAAGACCAGTTTTCACCACAGAGACGACACAAGCACTTGCATTAATTCACAAACTTTCCCCCTCAAAGTGAATCCATCCAAAGCGCATTAGGATTTAACAACGTTATATAACTAAATTATGCAGCGCTCGTGTAATTCCATCATGTGTTACTAAACTTACTTTTCTGTTCGAGATTTTTTTTCTCTTTTCAGAATTAGTTGTTTTTTAGATTATAACAATTCGTTTGTGTTAAAAATGAGTTTTCTAGCTGTTTATACATACCGCTGTATATTACATTTAGAAATATAGGCGATAGATAGGAATTTAGTGATAAAACACTCTACTCTCCTTTCGTTCGTTAAGTTGCGTGTTGAGTGACGGAACAAAATGCCACGCTTTGTCTTCTTACCAGAGAAACGAAATGAAATAATTTAGTTCCCCCTTACTAGAATGGAACCCACAACCGTTAACAATCAGACGGTGTCTCATTGCTTGTTATATATAGGACGTATCCAAAAGTAACATTAAGTTTAGTAAGTAGAGTATTTACTATACTGTGAATATCTTACATATTTAGACCTGGTTTTAAAATACAAATCATAATTAGTACTGTTTTCATTCATTTCTTTATATAAAAGCTGATTTAATATGCGTCTTATTAGCTTAGTAATGTAAAAACAAAGTAAGTGACATATTCTCCCTTCATTTTTATAACCAACCGCATTTGTTCGCATTACCTACGACGTAGTGTTTGTGTAAATTCATAAGACTTCGTTGAATTTACGCTTGTATACGATATTAGGCAACGAAAATATTATGTATATTTGTTACTAGAAAACTGTATAATATTAATAAGTTTTATGAAATATCTTTTTTAGGGTTTCGGATTTTAAAAGGAAAGAAGAAAAGCCTTAGAGAATCACTTTGTTATCCGTCTGTCAAGAAAATTATTATAAATTAATTTCAAATATTCAGGTCTACCGTCTGTAGAGTCAGTCTTTGCAATATAGAACAAAAACAAGCTTATAAGTTATTGCAATCTAAAGATATGCACATTTGTGCATTGTTTTTACTGTATTTTGTAATAAATGTTCACAATAAATAAGGAATACATTATAATATAAATTTCCATCAAAAATCGACTTTTACAGCTTACCGCCTAGAGCGTTCGTTTAGCTAATTTCACGGGGTGATTAATTACGAGACGAAAAGCTATAGCCATCAGCAAGAAGATGTCCTATTTTATCCTGGCTGGTGCCTGTCGTGATAAATGATCCATAAAATATATTTATTAAATTTTGTTGAAGAATATTCCATTGTTGCCAAATGACGCGGTGTCTATTTTGAAATTGATGAAATCTTTATATATAGGTATATATTGTAATATCCAGTATCAGAGGCGTAGCGCTGACTTACTTATATGTGGGCGATGTCTTCATCATCTACAAGGCTCTTTCAGTACCGGCACATTTTCTCGCTCTAGTAAAAAGAGAAAGCGTGGCCTTGATTTCTACCTATTGAGCAATGTCTCGAAAATTTTGTGAAAAATGGGGAACGGGAATGTCCTAGTACTAGGCTTCCTCTTCTTACACTGCTATATGTGGGATACAGCGTGAAGCTTTAAAAAAATGAAGTACAAATTGGATCTGAACTCCGCAATACTTCCAAGCTACCATTTAACCTTCAAGTATTGGTATATTTTGTTTTAATTCTGCTGAAGTTTGTCAAAAATGTTTTTTTTTTAACAGTGAATCAAAATTCATGGCGGCGCCCTGAACCGGACATCCGTTTGTATCACGCTGTTGACACCAATATATTTATTATTAACTTCTTTCAAAATATTCGCGTTAGGCTGTTTATTTACTTAGTATATTTTTATTTTCGTTTAAATATCACAAGTCCGTCATGGCGCAGCTTCTGTAAGCGCGATGGTTGGGGGTTCAATTTTCACTCGGGGGAATCAATTATTTTCATATATTCGCTCTGGTGGCGAGATCGGCCACTAAACAAGCAATGCCTCCACAATTTAGCGGAAAGTAGGGGGCAGATTGTCTTAACACTAGGCTCTTTACCTACACTGCTACACGCGGAATACAGTGTGAAGTTAAAAAAAATTAAACAATTCCTTTCATAGCTTTCGTTCTAAAAATATATTAAATACTTTATATACAAACAAGGTTGTATGGGTTGTATTGTCACATACATCACTGCAGCGCCATTAGCTCTGATCCGGACATCCGATAGTCATTAGGCGGTGTCGCACAACCACCACCAGAACACCTGTATACCATGTACATATAGGAACATATATATAATATGTTTTGTATTATTCAATTTTTTAAAGTATTCTTCCACACTTTTAGAAAACGTAAAATGTGATTTTGGTTTTTAAATGATTCCCTTTTAACTGATATTATATTAGTATTTATCTTGGCTATTTAAGAATGAAACTTTCGCTAGTGGTGGAGTTGTATTGCACATATATTATATTGAAGCAAAAAATTTTTCCAAAAAAATCGCTCATTTTTTTAAGACTTCTTTTCAAAAAAACTCTGGATAGATTACAATTAATGCAAAAAAATGTGTATGTTTACTAAGCTGTTTATATATAAAATAATAAATAATAACATCGTTAACCATGAAAGTCTGGGAAGTAATCATAGAACAGTATGAGCCCAATTAATCATTAATTTCATTAGGTGACGTATGTTCGTACCGACGTATATATAAAGGCTATTAAGTTTGTCTGAACATTTGTTACTGTTGAAGTAGCTGTAAAAATCTTGAATTATAGACAGCTGTAAAGTGCCTACTGTGCGGGTTACCTTTACGGTCTATACTTTAAATATATTCTTACCAATTTACTGCCCACCTTACATTGTGAATTAGAATTGTTCGAACATCGTGGGAACCCTATTATTTTTTTAAATGACTTTTTCCGAAGAATTCTCATTCAAGAACATGTCTGACAGTGGACAGGTGACATTTTTATAAGATAGACACATCTGCAACGGATTGATTTATAAACTGGTTCTCTCTACCTGCTCCTCTTGCATATCTCGCAAGATTTGTTCGTATAGCCTTTCCTCTTTCTTCAACGTTTTACGCATTTATTGCTGGGTACGAACATACGTCTCCCAATGAAATTAATGAATAATTGGGCTCATACTGTTTTATGAACACTTCCCAGCCTTTCATGGTTCATGATATCATTAAATATAAACAGCTCAGTAAACATTTACATCTATCTTCAACTCCAGAGTTTTTTTTAAAAAAAAGTATTGAAAAATTTTTCTGACAAAAATATTTTGCTTCAATATAATATATAATTATACTACAAGCTACACGAAAGGATTAACTAAAATTGTAATATCTTCGAAACATTCAGTCTCATACAGCCAATAGTTGTAATGTCCCAGCTATGTACAGGGAATCATTTAAATCCGTCCTCTCTGCGCCATGTTAAAAGCCTGCGGTTCGCATAACAAATGAACGCATTTGAATTTCAAAACGAGTGTCAATCCAAAGATAAAATATCAAAGTGCTGCGTCCATAGACAAAGCGTTTACACCCGGATAGAATTTAGGGAAAGCTTTCACGAATTTGATTTAAGGGGAATAGTCAGTCTACTCAATTAATAAGAGTAGAAAGAGGTATTCTGTTCCTAAGAAGCCAATAGAGACAGTCATTCTACATATTCATATCATACTAGTATAGTAATTATGATATGCCTAAGAAGATATAGTAACTACTATATTTTCTTTTTCTATCTCAACTTTTCCCGTTTTCGTTAGTATTTACAACTGCAATACCTTGTAACTGTTACTTAATAAATCCATTTCTAATTATTTGTCAGAGAGGTTCATCATTGTTTAACTAGCATTAATAATTTCGCCGACTGGGAATCGAACCTACAACCATCGCTCATAGTCAGACGCTGTCTAAAAAACACAATATAAAATATATTTAATAAGACAAATGCATAATATCAAGAATAGTAACTGAAGTAGACAGCAATCTTGGAAAATTAAACAAGTTTTACATGCAGCGCTTAATCTTAAGTTGCGGTCTTGTAAATATTTCACAAGTTTCAACTTACTTCTTTATAATAATGTACAGGTTGTTCGCGAGGCATAAGCTGAGCTTTACATTTGTGTGAGTGTAAAAGTAGAGCTAGAAAAAAAAATATATTAAAAAATTAGTGATCTATAAAAAATCTAATATAAAAAATATATAATTTCAACTTATGAGGATGTTCTCATAAGTTTCACTCTAGTTTTACATATATATCGTTTATCCTAATAATGAGTCGTTACGTAATAAGGAACTGTGTTGTGATTATGAAACTTTAATCTTTCTTTACAAACAGTAAACGTCATACTCGTATATATATTTTTTCATTATTGTTTGGCGTTGAGTTCTGCCACTCAACACGCAATGCGTCCAGAATTCGGCAGATAGTGGGGAACGGAGTGTCTTAACACTAGGTTCCATCTGATTATCCTGCTGTGTGCGGAATACAGCGTGAAGCTGATTTTAATAAATTTTCATAAATGGAAAACAGAGTGGAAAAAAGAGTATTTTAAAAAGAGTATCTCCGCATAAATGCGGGATACAGCGTGAAGTTAAAAAAATAGTACAACAAAGAATATTTCAGAATTTTCAGTGAACATCACAATTTACTACTCGCAAAAACGAAAATGCATCTCTCTAAGTCTTGTTAACACTAGTATTATCTTTAGTTCAAGAAAGAGTTGAGTGTAGACTTTGTTTTATTTGAACCCAACGCCTTGAACACTTTAATCCGGGATATATGAGCTCTTTATATGTGTGAGCTCTTTAAAAGTTGATTCGTTCTTTTAGCTAGCTTTTATACGCTGCGTTTTTAATAAGAAATTTAGTTTAATATATGTATGTATAAATGAGTTATTGTATTATAATTAGAGGCTTTGGCGCAGTGGTTGACTAAGCGCATGGTTATTGGTTCGATTCCTTTTCTGAAAATGACAAACTACGCAATGTCTTGAAGTTTGGCAGAAAATGGATAACAGCTTGATTTTTATTGATTTATTTACCTTCGTTTGATGATTTCTGTATTAGATAATCATATTTGTATGACATGAGAACAAAACTCACGTAAGAAAACAATAATAATACCTACTAATTTGGTTTTAGATACTAATTGAGGACTCAGTCGGATCATAAATAAATATAATTTCCTTTTTTTATATTGTTTTTAAATGTTATTCACTGTTGCACATTTAGGAAAAATTATGAACGTGGCGAGATTTGAACCCCCGCCTCTTGGAAACTGTTCTAATTCTCTGACCACTAAGCGATAGGTTCTTATGAAGTCACATCGAAATTCTGATACACTTTTTGCTGACAACATAAACAACTATTGCTGACAACCTAAATATATTGTAGAAATATACAATATTTCTTAATTTATGATAAAATAAACTATACATTTTGATTTTGATAAAACAAATATCTATAAAATATAAAAAAAGATTTTAACAGCTTTTACAAACAAGTCCCGCGGGGCGGCGGGCGGCGGGGCGGCGGCGCGGTGTAATTCTCAAGTTAAATTGACGACGTTAGTAATTCAAGCACAGGGACTTATTACACTGCAAAATTGGATGACATTTTTGATGGAATTTAAAAGCGATTTTAGACGGTAGTATATATTTTTGGGCAAAGTATAAATTGGGTGTTTTTTTATGACAAATAAAAAAATAATGAACAACCGGCTTCACGCTTTTTCCAGCAAAGCGTTAGTAATTTTCAAGACATGGCATATTGAGTAAGTAACAAAAAATTTCGTATAAAATATGTGAAAAAGAATTATTGGAATAACGAAAAAACCCAAATATAAGACGTTGAAGTTGACAATGACTACTTCTTGACACTGTATGTCATAGTAGGTTATAATTATTTTCTATGTCAAAAAAATCACAAAATGTCCAGAATATTTCAGGAAAATAGTGTAATAATGTAAATTTCAGGAATTATTTCCTACCGAGGTGTTTCTCTATTTCTTACCAAGAAACGGCGAATATTTGTGAAATTAAGACTCCTAATGATACCTCAAAAAAAGTAGTTCAGTATTAGCGAAGTCGATAAAGTTTTTTCGATGCCACCGTCGTGGTGCAACACAAGCGTGCAACTGTAAGTGCTTACGGTTGTGGGTTCGATTCTCTCTTGGAGAATGGATTCTTTAAAATTTTAATTATTTATTTCGCTTCGATAAAGAGGGGAAGCGCAGCGAAGAGTTATGGAGAACGAAAGTGTCTTAATATGAACAAAGCGTTTAAATACTGAGTTCCCAGGTTCCCTCTGCCTAAGCTAAAAATAACGATTTCCTGAGTACCTAGCATTAAACTTACAACCATCGTGTATGCGTCGATATTTTACAAATGTGATAAAAAAAGAAAATAATTAATTTCTAAACAAATGTTTATGTTGATCATTTAAAAATAGGGTCAAAACAAATATTAACTTTACGTAGAAACATTTAAATTTCAATTTATGCAAACTGTGACCGTTCTAAAGTACTCATAGTTTAATTAAAATTAAATATTTATCGAATACTCAGTTCTGAGCGGGGACGGGACGAAGTGAAAAGTTTTACAATTATTTTTCAGAGCCGGCTATCGTTGTTTAAGTTTTAAGTTTCTAAGCTGTCACGCTACCTACAATCAAAGCGATCTCTGAGTTAAAGAACCATCAGGTATTTATTATTTATCTTTAGAAAAAGCTAAATTTTACCTCGTGGTCAAATGGAAATATCTGAAACGCATTCTATGTTCTCGACTCTCTCCTCACAACTCTCTCACCTCTCTCTCTGTGAGGACTCTCTGACCTCACAGAGAGTCTATCCGTCTGGCATCAGGCCGTATCTTATAAACTGTGATAGTTACAGTTGAAATTTTCACAGGTGATGAATTTTTATTGCCGCAACAATAACAAATAATAAAAAGCAGAATTAAATTAATATTTAACGGGTTTCCCATACGTTATTTGTATAATATTAACACCAATTTTTGTATACACCTCTGAGAACAACCCTTGTATTTATAATATTTACACACGATTTACGAAATCTAGAATATATAAAAAGCACGAAATAAGTTTTCGCGACGTTTTCAAGCGTTTAAATCTTTTCCAATTCAGTTGACGCTCACTGAAGGCAACCGTTGCGAACTTATAACAGTACGTAACAAAATTGTCATGTGCACTCTCTTGAATCTTTGGATTAATTTTAAAAGTGTATGTAACTGAATATAAAAAGGGGGTTGAAAGTTTGTATGGAAAAATCTTTAAATCTAATATTTCAGTGAACCCATGTTTCCTGGTGTATTAGAATTCACTCCTTAGGGTGCAAATAAGCAGGCGAAGCTGCGTGCATCCGCTAATCTATATATATAAAAGGACTTGTATAATATAAGCTTAATAAAGTTGTAACCGTCATTGCTCATATCAGTGGTGTGTGTTCAGTCCATTGAATTATTCATTAGGTACACTTGACCAACTCGGCTTTAACTGAATATAGAAGCTTATATTCTATATAATATGTAAATATTATATATTATGTATGTACATATATTATAATCATTTTTATAAGCTGTTATTATGAAGTTTGTGGTTTTTTCCTTGTAACCTGAAACTTTTCGTGGCGTTATAGACCCCCCTCCGGGAAACTCAATGTATGACCCTTTAATGTGAGGGATACAGTGTGAAGCTTAAAAAAAAAATAAGAAAAGAAATCTTTATTTACCTGCCAAGTGCCGAAAACATAAAACTTTACTTACTTAAGGTGACTCGTATATTTCCAAATAACCTTAAAAACGTTGAGAACTGCCTCCCATTATTTAGTCCCTTAACTTTAATTCTGGTCACGACAAGTTAAAGGGACCCGTCGCGTCGTATAAATTACATTCATTTACTACTGTGCCCAGTTTTTGTGAATTGTGCACAGGTTTGTGCAAACAACAGAGTATTCGGGACTTTAATAAGTAGATAAGATGTTTTTTTTTATCTTGGTAGGTCATGGGCTTGTTTCCTGTGCAAAAAGTACTTCCATTATTTTTTAGCTTCATATTTCGTTTCCGTTCTCTCCGTTTTCCCCCCTAATTTTGCATGTTTAGCGGGGTAGCTCAAGGACAAAACGACTTAATAGATGTCATTGCTACCGCTAATTGGTAATTAACAAATAAATGAAGTGAATAACCAGTAGTCCTTCACCATTTCTTTTTCTTACTTTCTTAATAAGATATGGCTAAAGAAAAATTTAACGTAGCTGATTTGAACCCGCACCTCTTGGTAGCTGTTATGATAAAATGTACTGTTCTTTTACAAGCATGGAATAACCCTTTAAAGTATGCTAAAAATACTTTAGATTGTGCAAAATTTTTCATTAATAAAAAATTTAAGAATACTTAATATATAACCGTTATCACGAGTTTCCAAGAGTTTCTCTTAATAGGCAGTTAGAATAGCAGTTTAAAATATTTCACCATGACAATTTTCAAACCCATGCGCCGCCATTTAAATTTCAAAGGACTTTTCAGAATTAATGTCTTTAGCGTTCCACTTAATTTCGGTCTCGTGAGATGCATCAAGATGGGGTGTCGGTATTGATTTAGCACTCAGTTCTGTTCGTTTATTTTGGTTGAATTAGTTTTACGCTTTATCACGCGGAGAGAACGTTCTTTGTATACCTCTTTGCTCTCATCTACTCTCATCCTCCTCATACGTCTCGTCCTCCGAGGAACCCTTATATTTTTTAAGTAGCCTTCCTCCAGGATCATCGATACTGTATTCTCAAAGGTCATGCAAAGTCTCTGCCTCTCTTACCCAACACTCTTGCTTAATACATCTTCTTGGTTAAATAAATAATCTCCTTTTTTGAAGGCGGTTAATAAAGCCTAACTTTCATTAAAAAAATACTACTAATGAGAAAAACTTATATAAAAAAATATCCCCCAAGGTATAAGGTAGCGTTAACAGCTAGTCATATTTACCTAGAACGTGTATGCGCCGGCACGCCAATATGAGAGCGTGATGTGAGCAAGACAAGTAGGGTGTGCATACGGTGTAGACGTTTTGAGACCAATCTCTATGTATTTTTTTAGTTATTTAATATTAGTTTTAATCTGGTTTTAATACTTTAAATGCTGAAAATAGAAGGGTAGGTAGAGGGAACCTAGGAATCTAATCTTAATACACTTCGACAAAAACACTTAGGCACTCGTGCGCCACGTGTGGCCTCAAATGTAAGTTACTTTGATTGCAGAGATTCTTCGAATTTAATGGACAAATGATTTCCTGTACACTCCCTAACCTACCTTCATGACAAAGTTTAGTTTAGCTTCTAAGTTCAGCATTTTCCACTATGCTTTCTCTGTCAATCACAAACTAACGCAAAAGTTGTATATTCACAGATAATAATTAAAAAAAATAGAAATCCATATAAAACGCAGACGTACAGACACACCAACGTAGATGATTATGGCAGTCGATATTCAAAGGACGTGAATGCAGCTCGTTACCGTCTCCAGGACGGCGGCAGAGACCCATTCAGTGCTCAGAACAACGTGTCAAATATGAACGGTTTTTTTTATTATTTACTATTAAAGTGCCTCATGAGATCTTAATTAATATCAAAACTAACGCTTTCTTAATACAGAAGAGGAAGAGTAGTGTCAAGACACTTTGTTTTTTACTGTTCGAATGAGTTCAATACATTGCGTGTGATGTGGTGGAACTCAACGGCGGATTTTGACTTGCTAAAGAGGGAAAAATCTTATTTTAGCTTGTAATAGGGTAGACAGAGGTAACGTATTGCCTAGATGCTCCTCAATTTCTGTAAAATTTTGAAGGCATTGCGTATTGAGCGACGGAGCACAACTTGGCGTATCGTCATGTTACCAGAGCGAGTAAAAGAAAATATTAAATATGTTTTTTAATCAAGTAAGACTCGAACTCACAACCGATTTCATTTACAGTCACACACTTGTTCCCTTTACCTCAAGCAGTTTATTAACAGTTATTAAGTCTAATGTAGTCACAGTATAAATTCCTGGGTGGGAATTGAATCAACGACCCTCGTGTTAAGAGATAGACATAGTCCCATTGAGCCATGACGATCTGAAAAAATAACTGATGTAAATATTATAAAATTAATATTATAAACTTTTTATTTCATAACTCTGGGCAAATTATAAGTACTGCGTCAAGTTCTAGTGCTCATCGCTTAATTTTTCTGAAGAACAGAATAAAAAAGTAGTAACCTAACTTTATATTTTATGAAAAAAAATTCTAGTGTAATAAAAGTGACTTTTAGTCACTCACAGAATTTTTTTTATGTATTTTAAAAAAAGTTTTTTTTAATGTATGTGCGGCAGTGTGGAATTAATAATAAAATCAGAACCAAAAACGAAACCAGTCATGGTGCAGAGGGAGCGGAAGTATCTAAATGGGAACGGGATGTCTTAGGTTCCCAAATTCGTGTTCCAATCAATTCGTTCCAAATTTGATTGGGTTTCGTGTAATATTTGAGCAAATGTGTCATTGTTGCATCGAACAAGCGATGTATGTATATGTTATAGAGTATTCTGAAAAACGCTACGTGGTACTTACTTTATTCTCAAAGACCTTAGTAATTTTCCGTCTTCTTTTAACATTTTTCCAAGAGCAACATGGCAAAAAAAAACACCATTAAAAATAAATAAATAAGTTGCAAAGTAAATAAAATTGTAACGTCTGTTGGTTAATTAAATGAAATATAATTATATATTTTTCACGACCTGAACCTGCCGTGGAAAGTCCTCGCCAATTAGAATATTTTCAAAGGGGGTCCTTTATAGTGTCGCTGATTCAGAGTTCGTTGACGTTTACCCGTAACCGCACATAGTAGATTTTTTGACAGCCTTTACATTACATATATTAAAATATTTAAAAAGAACACCATAATTAGGTTTTTTTTTTAAATTTCATACACACACACACTATATTTCTTTATATCTATATTAGTTATAATTGTAATGGATATACCATCAACATAGTGCTGATTGTTGTACAATACAAAACGAGAAAAAATTTCAAGCTCCACCTTATTTTATAAAAGGAAGAATTCTATGATTCAACTTTACGCCTATTTTTCGTATTAAGGTTTAGAATCAAACCGACAATTAATTAATATTCAAAACTACAAATACCACGATAAAAGAAAATAATAGATAAAGAAATACAATTTTTATTCATCCAAGTCAACTATTAGTAAAAAAGTAAATAAAAAATCTCCAATGTACGGTGACTTCCATTTATATTTTTAACGAGACTTTCATACTATAGCAATAAAATGGAGGGATCATTTGACAAGTTGGAGTTCTCATTAGCGACGTTTAATGAATGCGGTTTCGCGAAAAAGGCAAAAAATGGCGGTTATTTTATACTATAAATGTTTAAAAATATATATTTTTGTCTTGTGTGATGCTTAAATAAATAAATAGCTCGAGTATCTCTTAAGATGGAAGATGAAACTGCGGAATTGCGGCTTTGCTATAATATTTTTCTAGGTTCATAAAGAATATTTAAAAAATCAGCTTTATGCTTTTTCCCGCTGTCCGCTCGCATTGGAGAAATTGGGTGATTAAATAACCATGTACCTCGCATTAGAATTGCGCCATTGCGTTTAAAGAGAGTTGTCTCTCTCCTTAATATTTTTCAAAAGTTTTTGCTAATAATTGTATATGTTAAAGGGAACGTTGCGATTTTGGGGCACAAGCGTCCAACTGAAAACGCGACGTTTTTGATTTCCACTACCCCTTCTATGTAACTAACCGATACTTCAACATTTACTTCACAAGACAGCCAGCAAAATGTCGTTAAAAATCCATACAGAGTTTAACATAGGTTTTTCAAGATCAAAGGGATAAATGGAGTATTCCGCCATTATTCTCTCCGCTTTTGACGAGAAAAACGTAAAAAATATATATTTTTCGTACTAAAGCCTTTTACTCGCAGAGTTAAAGCGTGGTTAGTAATCCCTCAGCACCTGGTTCCTTTGAAAAATCATTAAAACGGTCGCTCTAAAATGGGAAGCACTTAATTTTCAGCGGCGCGTCGGCGAGCTTCTGCCGCGACTCCGGCAAGGCGACTTGCGCTTCATTATAAATGTACTTTGATGTGCGAAAAAAACGTCATCGCGGGGACACGAGTGGATATGTCTCCAGTTCTAGAATATTGTTTTTAACTATTTACTTTTACGTACAAAGGTATGTAAAGTTGTAGTTAAAAATATAGTATTATTTTCTTCTTCTTCTTAGCTTCATATTGTATCCTACATATGTATATAGGCAGAGGGAACTTGAGGTACCTAGTGTTAAGACCCTTCTGTTCTCCACTGTCCACCCAATTCTGGAGACACGCCGTGTTCTCTTCTTTACCAGAGCGAGATAATTAAGATATTAAATATTTCATTTCCTCGAGTAGGAATTGAACCCAAACTTAATTGTATTGTTATTGATAATTAATTAATTATTTATGCATATGACGTAAATACCCAGAAAACAAAATAGGAGATTTATATGAAGTTAAGCGGACGGAGTTTTTTTTTACTTAATATAAAATAGTAGAAGTAATTGATAAATAAAAAAAATATGAAGAGATGAAAGTACGAGTATATGAGGAAGGTCTGGGGAGACCGACAATAACATTAGTCTATAAGGGTCTTTTTTTGAGTTACAGGCCCCAAAAAAAGTGTGGAAAAGAAGGCACTATTATTTTTATTAACTATACTTTTTTTTGTCTTACTGAAAAAACGACACTGTGTTCGTAGTAACTTCGTGGCGGCGTATTTTCAAAAACGTAAAATTACTTTACTTTTAAATTATTTTGCTTCAATAAATTATAATCAATTGGTGAAAACATAATTACTTTTAGCACATCATTATTTTTAAATCCTTTCAACATTTCGTAGCTCCAGTAGCAGTGGCAGCGGCGATGCTGTAATCCGGCGCGAGACCACCGAGATGAAACTCATATTAATATTAATTTCGTACTTCCCATCGCTCTAATGTAAGTTGAAATTAAATTTGACAAATCCACTAAATTGAAATTTAAAGCTCTACTAACTATTTTATAGTATACGAGTAGTATTAGATAGTAGGTAATGCTAGGCTTTTTTTTTAAAATGAAAATATAATATATATTTTAATGACATTTGACAGTTATCGATTTGAATCCTTTTAGGGGAATTAGTTTAACATTATTATCGTTTCCTCGGTTTGCTGCGCACCACTTAAACATGGAGAAAAGAACGTCTAAGCACTAGTTCCTTCTGCATTTTTTCTATATTTTTCAACTTTACGCTGTATACGTAGAGAGAAGGAACTTAGGAGACAAGACAAAACACTCCGTTCCCATTAAGACACTTCCGTCCCCCACTTTCCATTACATTGTTAAGTGGTGGAACTGAACGTCACGCATTGCCTCGCTACCAAAGCAAGAAAATGAAAATATTAAATATTTCATGTCCTTGAGTGGGAATTGAACTCACAACCTGTCAGTTACAGTTAAACGCGTGTGCTTCTGAGCTACGACGGGTCGAATTCAACATGATTTTTTTTTTATATATTACTTAAAATGAAGGCTTTAACAGAAAAAACGAGCCTTGGATAAAATTATTAATCCCCATATATTTCCGTTCAGAAAAATAAGTGAGTCCCGCGGGAGAGAGAGGAAATTTTAGATAAAATCCTTCATACTAACTAAGCTTTATTGGAATAAGCTTAAGTTCATACTGTATCTCGTATATGGCAGGGTATCTAGAGATAGCCTAGTGTTAAAAAGTCCGTTGCGCTTGCCACCCAAACTCTTTTTTGAATTTTGACGTAACTCAACGCCGTAACTTATCTACGAGAGTGGAGAAATGAAACATAAATGTTATGTGCTTGTGGTAATATAAGAGTATGAATAAGAGAGTTCTACGTCTATAAAAATAGTAGAATAGAGTTTTTCAATATCTAAATCTATGTACACTTTTTGGATAGCACCTAGTTGATTGCTTTATGGACCATTTGTTTTGTTTTTCGGTCATTAGAGATCGGCGCGGTACACGTTGGCTGTAAACAAGTGACTGTAAACGCGATGGTTGTGAGTTCAATTCCCATTCGCGAAATGAAATATTTAATATTTACATTTTGACTGATGATAAGGCAAAAGCACGGTGTTGAGTTCCGCCTATGGTCACGCAATTTCTCGAGCGGTGGAAAGTGGAGAACTGGAGTGCTTGAACACTAGGTTCCCTCTGCTTACCCAGCTATATGAGGGATACAATGTGAAGCTGTATTATAATTAGTCTATAAACCTAAGTGGAACCACCGCTAGTATAAAATATCCTGTGACAATGCATATTCATGGTAAATTTTTGAAGAATATAAAATCAGGTGGATTTTGTAAATATTCATAACGCTCTTTGTCTTGCTGGCGACAGGTCGTAGTGGAAACTTGTTCGACAATTTGTTCAGACTTGTCAAATTGAACTTTGGAAATAGTCTCGATTACTATTGTATATATTATGGTCTTTGTTTTATTATTTTTATATTATTTTTTCACGCTTTTAGCTTCACGCTGTATCCCGCATTCAGCAGGGTAGGCAGAGGAATTCCAGTATTCAGATATACCCTTTCCCAGTCTTCGCCGAATTTCCGAAGCGTTGTGTGTGGCGGAATTCAGCGTCACGCTTTTGCCTTGTTACCAAATGAAAATATTAATAAATAATAATATACTCCCCCGAGTGGGATTCGAACCCGCGACCGTCGCGTGTGCCCCTGGGCCATGACGGTCTCAACTAAAATATACTAAACTATATATGAATCAATTTAAACCAGCCCTCAAGTAACAAATCTTCCTTAGGCATCCCTTCTATTAGGACCTTACCCAAATATCCAAAATATTGATAGATTCAATAAAAGTAACTTCGCACCGCCGTACCTCGAAGTACCTCGTGGGAAATCTGAGATCACTATTTATTTACGCAAAACTCACATTAAAATACAGTGCGTTTAGTGTTGACCGACCCTGTCAGCTTATTTTTAATATTAAAAGCTTCGAAAGCTCCTTAGAAAGCCATTTGAAACTAGATTTTAGTTTGTGAATTTATTGAATTCTTGACTGAATATTCATTTATAAGATTTATGTGACCTAATTAAAATGTTGGTAGCTTCTTATTTTGCTATGAATTGATAATAAAAGCTTAGAATTTTGAGGCCGTGGTGACGCAGTGGCAGTGTCAGGTTATAAACGCGACCGTTGTGCGTTAAAGAATTAGCAAATATCCATCAAAATTATATATTATATAAATATAGTATTTTTAATCAATAGCAAAATTAGAAATATCATAAAATTTTCACAAATAACATGATTTAAATATATTTAAAAAACTAGTTAAATATTATTATTTGAAGGATGATTCACCTTGAAATGACATCAATATGTACAACTCATTGTTATAAATAGTATTATTATATGTATTAGTATATTATAATGGTATGTATTTTTTCAAATATATATATGTATTATGTGTATGTATTAGAATTTAACATGACATGTAAGTTTATTTACACCACCCACTCTATTTTATCACAGTTTTCCTAACCCAAAGGTTGTCTGGTAGAAATCGCTGATTAGCGATAAGGCCGCCTTTTGTGTGTCAATTGTTAAATTTTTGTCGTTTTTATACTCTTCTTTTTCTTCTTAATGTGTAATTGTGCACAATAAAGTGTAAATAAATAAAATAAATAAATATGATTTGACACTATATTTCATTTATATATTAGCTATAAACGTACTATATTGTTAACTTTCAAGTCAATTTTGAAGTAGAAAAGGCAAATGTCACGTTGATGAGGGTCATATCTAGCAATGATTAGTCTCAGCGTGCCACATCCATTAATATTACGTGATAGTAATATTTATTATGTCTTTTTTAAAATTTAACGCTGTATCCCTCGCTTCATTTCGCTCGCTTTCTTCGCTCGTTGCATGGTACGCAGAGGTAACCTGGGAACCTAGTGCTATTATACTCTGTCGCCATGAAGGCATTTCAGTTCCCTATGAATTTTCATTTACCCGAATTATTTATTTTACCATATTTTTTTGCATAATTAGGTTTTTCATCCACCCTGTCATTGTCATTTCCTCGCTGAGGCAAATTTCGACACGTTTCATATTGACAGGGGTCGGCTCGTGACGATTTGTTGCCGTAAACTGTCATACAGTCGATATATACTGCTAATTTATAACGTTGATCCTCGATTTGCTGTCAAATTTTATGTATGACATGATTTTTTTATTTTCACGCTGTATCACGCATGTGCTGTTAAGTTATATTATTCCACACTTTCTGTTTAATTTTCGAGACATTGCACGCTGAGTGGCGGAACTTAACACCGTGCGCATCTCTTGTTGTAAGCCCAAGATAATGAAATTGTATTTCATTCCCTTGAGTAAAAATTAAACCCACAACCATCACACTTATAAACTGTGCGAGGAAAGAAATTTCTAAGAAATAAATACAAATTGTAATATTATTATATATTTTTGTGTTTTGTTAATTCTCTTTTAATTAATATAATATATGTAGCTGCATTATTCGAAAAAAATTAAAATCATCTCCGAATTAGATCGTATTCCTATATATTATTTATTATAGCAATATTGTTGACTCTTATTTTTCTTACAATATCTAATGTGTTAAATAACCTCCCTTGTTCCTAATAACCTTCTGATAAAAAAAGCTGAAAGCCTTTTTCTGTTGAAAGAACTTAAAATATAACATACTTCCCAAGCGTATCTAAGCATTTACAGAGATTCAAGAGTTTCAGGGACAATTGGCGTCTAATAAAATGAATGTAAATAAAAACGATCGTTAGTACAAACACCGCAACCAAATTACTATGCGGAACATTTTCTTATCGTAATGACCTACGCATTTTGGTAGCCCTTGTTGCCTTCACCTGAACTCTGATCTGGATTGATCCGGTTTTTTGTAAAAATTTTTTTTAAGAAATAGTTTTTTTTATAAAATCAACTTAGATGCCTTGGATATAAAGTTTAAAATACTTTGCCAGCGGACTAGTTGATAATGAAATTTAAAATGGTTGCCTGTTTTCCATGTAACGTTCTTTATCTATTCAATGAGTTTTGCAGTTAAATTACTGTTTTATTGGTATGGTACCAACAAACCAAACGAACTCTACAGTTTTATAGTATAAATAATATAAATAAACATTATTAGCTAGTGGTAGATCCCAAAATTTACCTTTATAAATATTATTCTTTATACTGAATTAAATAATATATTATACGTAGAGCACCCCTACCCTATTTCCAGTATTTTCCGCTTTGTTTTATCGTTTTTACCCCATTTTAGGGTTAATTTGGGGTTTACCCGTTCCTGGCATATTTTATAGCTCAATTTCAACTTGTTCAAATTATAGCTTTGAATTTGTAATGGCTGTTTCATATGTGATATAAAATACTGAAAACGGTGTAAATATACGGTGTATATGGAAATTTAAAGTTTAGTAAGTAGTAAGTAAGTAAGTAGTTTGTAAGTTTATTTAATAAAATTTGTTGGTTTATTTAACAATATTTTACTGTATTTGTATAATAAAACCTGCTGCGACTTTTGCGCATTGGGATAATGTGGCTGTAAAAATAATGGTTGTGGGTTTGATTCCCACTCGAGGGAATGATGATGAATGATGCATTTTTCCCCTTTGAAAGACTGGGGCTTGGTTATCCCCCACTTAATACGCTGCTATTAATGTTTAATGTAATAAATGTTACATGTAATAAATGTAATGCTAATATTTACTATTTATTAGTTCCCTTCTATTATACGGGCGGAAAAACGTAAAGCTAAAAAATTGCTGACTTCTGGTAGACAAACTGATGGGGAATGGATAAATTATATACAAATATCATTATATTATAATCATATATATTTATGTTTTTACAAAACACAGCGACAATTTTAAGGATAATAAATAAAACAAAATGTGTCAAAGATGAATTTTATTCTAATTAAATTTAAGTGGAAACATGAATTATTATAACACGAATCTAAAGAAGGAAACGCTATTATAATCTTAATTACCAAATACTTATTTAAAAATAACAAAATGTCTTTCATGTTGTCGTTCAAAATTATATATAATTAAGAAATTATAAACAGAAAAGTTTAAAAAGAACATGTCCGCCACAAAATGGCACTAAATTGGTAAACAATTTACATAATGCAAAACATATTTAATTATTTAATACATAAATACATACATTTGTGCCTAAAATAGTGCGACCAGAATAAAAAAAAATAAACAATTATTTATTTTAAAAAAATGGCGTCTTCAAGTGACGTATAATTTTTTTTCTAGCCACACTTCACAATGACATGTGCCAAATACATATTAAATATTATCTAATTCAAAAACGTCTAACAATCACCATTAAATGTAATCAAAATTACAAATTTTCCTCATAATTTCCAGAAGGCACATGAAAATTTCTTATAAATAAATGAAAAACGAGACGCGACGAAATGTCGAAAAAGCGGAACAGATATGAAAAATGTTTACGAAATTAGGCTGTAGGTATATGTTAAAACAAAGTGGTTTTTTGCGACAAAAAATCGCCATTTCGTGAACAGTACGGTCGACGAGTCATGGGTGCCCTGATGTTAGGTTAACATTAGCTCATTTCAGGGCGGCCACGACTCAACGGCCGCACTGTACCTGTCCGTCGCCGTAGCAAAGTTCCGTCGTTATACAACATAAGTATAATATATGAACAATCTTATTTCTATATAAAAATACAACAATTCACTTGGGAAGTTTATTTGACTTTTAATAGTCAAATGAGCTTCGCTTCGCGTGATATGCCACAGACTATAAATAATTTACACGCTACCCTTTTTATTTGAACAGAGTAAATATACCGATGCCTTTACAGAATTTCGGTACAAAGTGTGAAAATTGCAACATTTTACATACACATTTTAGTGAAATTAAAATCGATTTTCGTTTCGCTCTTGGACATCGATATATTTTGCGTAATTTTGATATCTATAAGCAATCCCCAGCTTACTTATAACATTTGATCCCAAAACTGACAATTATAAATTTATATTGGGGTTTTATAATGTTTCAACAAAAACGAATCTAACACTAACATCAAGCGTATGTATATACAGTACACGGCAATAGTGCAATGTGGAGTAAGGGGAAAGAAAAGTAACAGAAATATGTATATAGCAAATATTTACCATATATAATTAATTTATAAACTTGTCAAAAAATCGATATTTCAAACGATTTTTAGTCATAAACATAAGAAAATCTTACTCCAAACAAAATGTTTGAATTTAATACAAATATATATGATATTTAATACAACGCACGCTACCTCTACACTACAAGTAAGAAAAATATATAAATTTCCCATAGAATTACATAATAATATATGTATGAAAGCTCGTGAAAATA
Organism: Heliconius numata; assembly: GCA_016802625.1. Lineage (NCBI taxonomy): Eukaryota > Metazoa > Arthropoda > Insecta > Lepidoptera > Nymphalidae > Heliconius > Heliconius numata. The sequence continues at coordinate 1,706,481 of JAEBDU010000114.1, forward strand.
TTTTTAGAGTTACAAAGAGTTGTCTTTTACATTTTAATACTTAATAGTATACTTAATAAATTAATTATGACATGAATTCAAAAGAAAAAAAAAAAGGAGAAATTTCGATGAGAAACGTCAAAAAACAATCCTATAGAGAAAACTGTAGACGATAAAAACTTATAAACTAAACACTCAAAACTTATGAATTATGAAAACAAACAAAAAAACCTTTTATTTTTATGTCTTTAAAAGTGCTGCTCGATCTGTTAACCGACGCTACTTGGCGAAAACATTCCACTCTTTGGATTTTTTACCTTAAAAACTTTGGTTATTGTTTAAAAAAAAATTAAATATGTCTTTTATTTATGAAATTTAGTACGAAATGTGTAAATAAATGCATTACACTTAGCAATTGCATTGAAAAGACGAAGAAATGAAATGGAAAAAATAAGTAGAATGCATGACTTTTTGCAGATTTCATTAAATTTATTGTTTATGTATATATTTAAAGTACAAAATCTTCGAGAACCTATCTCTACACGATACTATGGAAGCCAAAACGTAACGGTACCTAACACCGCATACAAAAATGCAATATTAACATTAATTCTCATTATTTATGTAAACGCGTATTTTACAGAGATAGCTTTTCTATAAATTTTACAAGAGTGGTCCTATATGTGATTTCATTAAGAAAATACTGCAGTGGTCCGAAATTTATATATCTAGTGCCATCAGTTCGGTTATTAGTTGTGGAAAAACAAATTGTTCAGATGTTGTTTTTATATTAGCTAGCAGTTGTCTTTATATTAGGCATTATTCTAAATATTATTTGACATTTTGACAAAAATAAACAAAAAAAACCACACACCTTAAAAATGGTTGTTTCGAATGAAACATTTCTTTAGATATCAATAAGAGCAACCGAAACCTTAGATAAAGTATCAATCGTGCGTAACAACCGAACTGTTAGCACTAGAACATTTAATAAGGTTTTACATACATCTAACTTAAACTCAGCCGTACAATTATTTAAGGCAAATTTTTATTCTTATTTGTATTTTCTTAAATTTGGTGAGATCTACGTAGTATGTTGAAAAAAATGACCGAATGAGGTGAGTTTAGAAGAGCTATCCCGTTTCTTTATATTAATGTTTGTTTTATTTTACGATTGTTGTTGCGACCCTGCTTCGTTCAAGCAATTTCTTTATAAGTCTATGTATTAGTGATAGTGATATTTTTTTACAAATAATAGGCCTATACTTGTCAATCGTGGTTGTTTAAGCCGGCGTTTGGACTCTCATCTAAAAAGAGAAATTGGAGCTATATGAATAAAAATTTTGTATTAATTTTGTATAAAATATGGTAATATTGTCGAAAATCCAAAAAAATAGGTCTAGCGTATCCAATTTCCCTATAAAAACATCATTTCTAGTTCACCAACGATTGACTATCTGACCTGCCCCACGCTACCCTACAAGCATTACGAAACATCCTAAGCAATAGGAACTGAAAGGTTATAAAATAAAATCTAAATCTCTAATTGAAGTACGTACCTACTACAATTTTGAAAACAAAAAACGAGGTCAATGGTGCAACGTTTGCATACAAAATACGCTTCTTACTTACTCAACTTACGTCTAACTTACAAAACTTACCTCAGCTAGGTTATAACAGCCAGGTGTATTCATTTGTTTTTTTTATAAAAAAAAAACACCTCGCAATATCTTTAAGCTCTGTTCAAACGAGAATATTCAATACAATACAATTTTATATATAAAACACAAATAATACACTATTAATTATGAAAATTTGTCCTAAATTCACTTGGTTATTACAATATTAGCGAGGCGTGACGTCACCGGTGTCAGGACGTGTGACTATGAACAGTCGGGCTCCTGCCACTCCACGCCGGCCCACTGCGGCAGCTGCGTCTCGTACTCCCAGCCGGGACCCTGGACAAACATCATACAATATAGGACCCTTTGCCTTCACTGCTATATGCGGGATAGAGCGAGATAGATTCAGGTAATAATAAAAGAAACATATAAATCCCATCTATCCTAATATCAATTCGAAACTCAGTTCAATTTAATGAAAAATCAGTTTAAAATTGTTGTATCTAAACATTTCAGTGTTATTTTATTAAGAAATACAATAAAAGAACAAACTAAATAAATATTTTATTGAAGAAAACTTTAAAGGCATTGGTCTCAAACCAATTTCAGTCACTATTCTGAGTCGCAAGTACAAGTAACAAATGTATACGGATTAAAACCTTGGGGAGTTGTTCGTTTGAATTCACTTCAAGCTTCTTCGGCTAAAAGAATTTATCTTTTACTAGTATCCTGCCCACGGTTCGCCCGTGTGGACTATTTCACGTTTTTTCCTGCATAGCAGGATGGGCAGAGGTAACTTAGAATTAAGACACTTTTTTGTCCACACACCACTCAATTTTAGAGACATTTGTGTTTTATTACAGTACACTCCGCGAGGTGTAAGGTAAGGTGAGCTTTGCATTTGCGTGTGTGGTCATATATAGTTTAGGTGTGACGTCATTTGCTCGGTATAAACCGGTTTATATTCCTTTTTGACAACTTACCTACATCTCTTGTACTGACAGCAGCAGTTATATTTAATTCTTAGTATTTTACTTTTGTGCCCAATTTATTAAAAAGTCAAGGTAAAATAGGCACTAGCAGTGATCAAAAATGCAAAAATGTATTTCACCAAGGAATATATTTCACCAATGTAGGACAATACTGTTTTTAATGATATATATATAAAGCAAAAAACAGTAAAAAAAAGTTTTTTTCTTGTTATATTTTTAAAATTACTCAACAAATGCAAAGCTCAGCTTAAGCCACACGAACTGTACCTTCAACGAGTCAGGGTTGTCTTGAACTTATCTGTAGATGGCTGCGCAGATATGATTTAATTTTTTTTCTTACTTCAGCCTAATTTCAAGGCGGCCACGACATAGCGTCCGCACTGTACAAAATAGAGAAAACAAATGTAACCCACAAACCTTATATTTCCAAGCGTGTAGATACATGACGAGGTCCCTCGGTCGCGGGTCGCGGTACCGCACGCGGCACTCGTAGCAGTGCGGGTCCGTAGTTAGGGCGTCACCGGCACCGGTGGTGGTTACCGTTCCGGTTGCGCCGGTTACGGTTGTTACGGCCGTGGTTGTGGTTGCCGGTGGTTGTGAGGCGGGCGTGCAACCGGTTTGCGTTGCGACTGTCACCTTGTCTGACTGTTGGATTGAAAATTGATTTAAGTATTTTTTGTGTTGTATGGAAAGAGGGGAACGGAACGTCTTAGCACTAGGTTCCCTCTACCTATTCTGCTATGTGCTAAACGAGAGCGTGAAGCTGAATAAAAAAATAATTTAATGTTTCAATGTCTGAATAGAATCGAAATATTACAAAAATCAGCTTCACGCTGTATCCCGCACACAGCGGGGTAGGCAGAGGGAACCTAATTATTTGATATTTATGGTCCTATTTATTTGATATTACTTTTATTGTTTAATTTTATGTCAATAATATAAATCTTACTTTAGCGTCATTAGAATCTTCATTGAGAGAAGGTGACGGTGGCCCCGGTGACCGCACCTCCATAGGCGCTTCTTCCCCACTGGAGGGACTTGCTAATGTTGCTATAACATAAAAAAAAATCACATTTAAATAGATCTAAATAATATTACTTATTATTTAGAAAGAATGTTTTTCAGTTTAAGGTTGGTTTTTGAGTTTTAGATTGACTCGTAAAACAAACTGCAAATTTCCTGAGATTAGTGCTTACAGCCAAACAAACTTTTCATATAATATTTGATGTAATTTTAACTTACGTGTCATAGCAGAGGATGGTGTTAGACCCGGCGCGGGAGACTCCAGTCGCGGCGAGGACTCGCGAGACGCCGGCCCTGTATCGCATTCATCTTCACCAACTAAAAATTAAGTTTAAATTAATAGAGAAATTATATATTTATAACAAAATAAGATATTGTAAGGTTAAGACATGTTAAGATATTTTATGAGTTTTATTACAGAGCATACAGTGGTACGGTGTTTTGAAATAAGCATTTCATAAGCATATATATTTTTAGCTGTAGGTACCTACGCTGTGCCCCTTATCGCAACGAAGGCAGAAAGGAACCTAGCGTCAAGGTGGCCTACGTGGCCAATTTTAAGATATTGCGTGTTGTCAACACCGCGCTGCAGCTTGTTACCAGAGTGAAGAAATAAAAATAATTGATTCCTCCAATTAGGAATCAAACCCACAACCGTCGAGTTTACTGTAAGACGCTCGTTGTGTCGCTGCACCTAAGAGCCTAAAATAATTATATAATAAAAGTTAAAAGTCACCTTTATCATCTGACACTGGTTTTGAAAATAACATATCATCATCTGCAGCATCAACTCCGAGCCAATTTTCAGCATTGTGTATAGCTATCAGATCTCTGACGAGCTGTTCGTCTGTCTTTCCGCCTGTATCTCCTCCCTTGCCTCGTAACGGTCCGAACACTGGGTGGTTGTATAGAGGATCGTTTACTACTGGGTAACCTAAAAATATAATTTTCTTCGTTATTTTTTGTTTGTAAGTATTAAAACAAAACTTACAGTAAATTTTGATGAATTGAAATTTGCATGATGCCAATTTAAAAATCATATTTTTTTAATAAAAGAACACAAGGAACCAAATATACAGGGTGGAATTGTCAGCGCCACTTTAAATGAAACCACAGTTTTAACTACTCTATAAAAGCCTAATATAATTCGGAAAAAAAATAATTCCCAAAAATGAAAAAGTTATTTTTTCAAACAAAATAAATAATAAAATTATCGTTTTAAAATAAAACGCCATTTGTAAAGTATAACATAGGCACGCACACACTTACCTGTCAAATCGGAAACGTCGCTTACGTATGTGTGCGTCACACGAAATACAGGTATGGATAAAAATCGTGAAATGAAAAAAAAATCCTACGTCCAAACTGTTGAGGTACCTTGATTAATTTCTTAGGTGTGGGTTTGAAATATATTACCCTATATGCAGTTTCAATAAAAGAAGCGCTGCCTCTTCCACCCTGTATATTTATATTATATACACAAGTAAAATCCGTGACAAGGCAAAATTACAGTTTAAATATTCACGAAAATCGCAGGGACGTTATCAAGTTAAAAATTGTTACCAATACGTAAAGCCAATATTGTATTTTTTGTAACGAACGGCTTTTTTGTTACTTAATGAATATCTTTTTGTACTGGATCGTAACGGAACGGTGCTGTTGTATCAATTTTGTTTTAATATTTATAATTCATATGCACTCAAAACAATATGTACTTTACGTTTCAATAAAATCTATAATATATTTTTGAATACTTATAAGATTCAATGTAGAGAGAAAAATGTCAAAAAATTAAAAACGAATACTGACCTAAATATTGCAAATGTACTCTAATCTGATGCATTCTACCAGTTTTGGGGCGGCACAGTACCACGCTGGTGTTTGTATTCGTATTGTATCCTAGACGTTTGAAAATCGTTGAACAATCCTTGCCTTTCGGTGACACTTTGCACACACCTATCTTGTAGCTTACGACTTCTATTGGCTCCAGACATTCAATTTCCTCGCTGAATAATGAGAAACTTTGTTTGAGAGAATTGAAAAATATAGAAACATTAAAATTGAATACAATCCAGGAAATGGATATGCCATTTCCTGGATTGTATTCAATTTTTATGTCAGTTTCTTACAAAGAAAATACTTTATTTACTTTATTTACTTTCAACATAAGTTTTAAAAATGTCATTCATTTTGGTTAATCTTGGCCATCTTTAAGAAATCCTTTCATAGATATTCTATGCGAAACAATATAATCATATAATACATTTATATTCAACCTTACATCACTTGGTTTACATAAATCTCGAGCTACGTGATCTGCAAACTGTTTTGTCATCAGCGTAAATAAGTTAAGTGTTTATTTTAATTAACAATGTAAACGTACTCGGGGAACTCGCCGTCGACTCGACAGACGTATTCCTTTTGCACCTGTCGATTCCTTATCTGGTGTTCCATTTGCCTTGCTTTCTTTGGACTTCTCCCGAATAATAGGAGACCTGTTTGGATTTGTGTCAATATTATTAATGATGCAAACAAAAATATTGTCTTGTTGGAAGATCTTTATTTAAATATAGCATTTAGGAACTTTTACATCATTGTACGAAATAAAGATTCTTTAAAATAGAATATAAAATATATAAGCCCATCGTGGCGAATTGAGAAAGTGTATTACTGAAAACGCTATGATTGTAGGGTCGGTCTCTGATATGGGGGAATGAATTTACTTCATTTCCCCACTCAGGTAAGGTAGGCGAATCATTATGTTTCGGCACCAAACACACAAAGCCACAATTTTGGCTGGTAAGGGGAGCACATAGTCTTCTCTGCTACATGGATTTATTTATTTTGGTTTATATCAGTTCTATGTTATTGGCGTTGCGATCGCATTATTTACGTCGCATGATTATATTACCTGATGTTAGCCTGTCCAGCCTGTGTATGGTCCTGAGGTTTTTGAGGTTATATTCCTTAGCGAGAATGAACACAACAGTGTTGTGACGGTATCGACCGCAAGGATGCACCTGTCAAGTCAATTTTACATTATTACTCATAAGAAAAAATATATAAAAATTTTGCTGTAAACAAACTTATACAAATCAACTTTCCTTAATGAATAATTTTATTTTATTGTTTTATTTATTTAATTTATTTTTATAATGTGTAATTAAAATTGGTGCTACGAAAATAAGCAATAATGATACAGCCATACATATTATAAATAAAGCCGCAGAATAAAGCGAAAACGACGTAAATCACTCATTTTTGTAGTGAGTTTCGTTTGTTTAGTTCATACACAAGTGCTGGTGCCGTGCAAAAACAAAATGTGTCATAAAATAAAAATGGTGAATGAGACAAGAGGATAATTATTTTGTTTATATTTCATTTTTTATTATAAATATTAGTACAGTAAATGAAAGATTTTTTTAATACGACCGTTATTTTTTAACTTAGGATAAACAAGTGGAAGACGTTTTCGAGAAAAGAATCGAGTAATCTCTTGAACCACTTTCATGTGGGATTCTTAGTCCAAATGGGACTGTATGTTTTGGTTCCGTTTGGAATATCTATTCCACTTTTGTGCGGATCACATCAATTATCAGACCCTGATAGCGAACTTTTGTAGTGAAATAATACAAACCTTAAGATTTCGGAAAAAAAATGCGTATTCATTCATCAAAATTCAGAAAAATTTTGCATTCACGTACAAAGTATTGAAATATTTCAAAATTTTGAAAGAAATATAGAAAATGAACTATCAAATTCAAACATACCAAACTTTCAAATCCAAATAAGAAATATATCAAAGAGAATCCAAGAAAAGAAAATCGGAAGTCCAAAAAGAAGCTAGCTACGTTCGCATACAACCAGAGCCTGATACAAAGACAAACGGTCCCAACGCTGACTCACCGGCAACGAGCAAGGCTTGTCTAGCACGAGAAGCTCCTCATCCACGTGTATGATGCGTAAGGGACTTGCGAGGACTGGCGTCTCGTGCCTGGCCCGCATTCAGAGCATTATATTAATGTCCTATGAAGTTGCGTTTTGGGTATCAACCAATCGCATATATTAATTTTAACTTAGTTTTAAAATCATTCTTAGGGTTTGTTTTTGGATTTCAAAGTAAAAAAATTAAATATAGCACAATAATAATATGTTTGATATAAAAGCATTAAGTACTAGTAATATTAAAAGTGATATTGAAAATAATATAAAAGGTGCAATTATAGATGATGATAAAATAACTTGTTGATATAATAAAAGACAATGACTCTACATTAATGTAACCAGAGTGATATACGAAAGCTATGAAATCAAATTTATTAAAGTTAAAGATTTTTATAAACATATGATTAAATGTCTCCATTTAATGCTTAAAGCTTAGCTTAATGCTTTAAGCTCCTTGATTATGACTTATAGACATTTTTTTTTAAAAAGCTTTTAAATTACTCTAATAATGATTTTTGCATCGTCATTTTGTACGTTAGAGCTATTATGCTCTTCATTAATAAATATAACAACAGTAAACACTTTGACAGACAGACTTCCTGACGTAAGCTCTACAAAGATTAACATAAAAAAGGAGAGCGGTTTTCTAAAGGTTTTTTAACATTCTGGAAGTTGCTTGATATTTCGCTTAGGACTTTTAATGCCTTCATTATCACAAAGCTGTGTATAAAAGTTATAATTTCATAAAATGGAACGTTCCTGTTCCATGTTTACCACAAGAAAATATTATAATAGGTATTTGTATAGTCTAAAAATGGTGTAAGATAAAATAGGGTAAAATAAATGATTAATATAATATAAGTAGAATTAATGATTAATTTTTTATACAAATAATTACTTATTTGTGGGTTGCTTTTTAGCTTCACGCTCATTTAATCTCAAGTAAGTCATCTAAGTAAAATAGTTTCAATTTAAAATAATTATTATACAGGGTGGAATTGTCAGCGCCACTTTAAATGAAACCACAGTTTTAACTACTCTATAAAAGCCTAATATAATTCGGAAAAAAAATAATTCTCAAAAATGAAAAAGTTTTTTTTTCAAACAAAATAAATAATAAAATTATCGTTTTAAAATAAAACGCCATTTGTAAAGTATAACATAGGCACGCACACACTTACCTGTCAAAGCGGCAACGTCGCTTACGTATGTGTGCGTCACACGAAATACAGGTATGGATAAAAATCGTGAAATGAAAAAAAAATCCTACGTCCAAACCGTTGAGGTACCTTGATTATTTTTTTTAATTCTGGGTTTGAAATATTTTACCCTATATACAGTTTCAGTAAAAGAAGCGCTGCCTCTTCCATCCTGTATATGTATAATTAATTTTTAAAAAAGTTTGAAATTAGTGGAAAGAATATAAAAGACACAAAATAGCTGAAAAAACTAACTACCTAAATAGCGTTATTATAGGAAGTACAGCACACCGCATACTGTAGTTTAAAATTTTTATTATCTGTTCTCATTTAAGTATTTTAAAAATCTATTATGTGCAACTATCAACTATGTTTTTTAAAAATCTGTTATGTATGTGTGTATATTTAGTATACAGAAGGAACTATACTACGGGTCCAAAATGCATGGATAGTTCGTTAAATTTATTCATATATATTTTATTGACAACAATTAATATTACAATAACATTATAAAATATCATTTAAATTAAAAATATTTACAAGTAAAAATATTTCTATTTTTTTTTGAGCTTCACATTCTATTTCGCATATAGCTGGATAGGCAGAGGGAACCTGGGAACCTAGAGTAAAACACTCCGTTTTCATTAAGCCAATTTCATCCCCACTCTGTTCCAAATTGAGGAGACACTTTGTATTGAGTGGCGCAACTCAACGCCCTTTATATCGTTACTAGAGCGAGGAAATGAAAATAAAATCTATAATTTATGAAATATATAATTTCCTCGAGTGGGAATCGAATTATCAACCTGTCACGTTTACTGTCGCACGTCTGGCCGCTGCGCCAGCAACAGCCTCATACATTTTCCAAAACATGTTTTAAAAAGAAAAAGAGCAGAGAAATTATCCACTACAAACTCTCCATGTATAAATACATAGATATATACCAAATAAGGAGATTCGTAATTTATGATAATACCAATGTTATCATTGTACATCGGCCGTCGCAAACGTATTGCAACAATATATCACTTTACCATTACCGATTGGAGACCTCCCTGGAAGCGGCATCAATCAACATAATTGGACACGGTCGGTCACTTGGCGCTTGCGTCGTATAAAAATCGCCACTTTTACGAACACGCTGTATAGCTTACACATACTAATTATGTAAATGAAACAATTTTGTATGTCTGTTCTGTTTGGCTGACGAGACTTAGTAGGACGATTTAAGGGTTTCTTTAATTTCACGCATCATGTGGAAGAAGAGAGCATGGTATGGATTGCATTGCATGCATTTTTAGTTTCACGTTGTATCCCGAATATAGTAGGATAAGCAAAGAGACTCTAGTGATAAGACACTCCACCCTCTTTTTTGGGGAACTGTGCCTTGATTTTTTTTAAGAACTCCTATGTAACTCTTAGTCTTGGGTGTTTTCGAACTCCAATTTTGACTAACAAAGAACCTAAATATATTTTCGAGTGGAAATCTGTTCTATCCAAAGGCATAATTATAATCACATTTTCACATACTTTAATTAGCTATTTATATATATAGTGTAAATTATTATCAAAGGCAAAGTCGCGTGTTTCACTAATGATAAATGAAAGAGACATCTTGCCTTTAGCCAAAGAATTCCTTTCCGCCGTGATTACACTAATTTATTAAGTACGCCCGAGGCCTAATCTTGATAACTTCTATAGAAGTCCCTTTCTTGTGAGGACAGAGTCAGGTATATTTTATTAATGTAATATAAAGGCTTTTTGGTATAAATGAATTATTGAGTTATGTTTTATTTTGGGGGGAAAGAGCGTGCCGAATTTGACAGACTATAGTACTAACTGAGTTTTAATTTGTTCGTATATATCTCTTGTGTGGGACAGAAATCATTTCATCATTTTCGAGTTTAGTCCTTAGGATTGTTTTTGGGATTCGAATATATTTAGTGTGTGGGAATCGAATTCACAACAAACGCGTTTACAGTTAGTAACTGTCCTGTTGGACAGCGCCACTACGGTTTTCATTTGCTACTAATAAACACAGAGAAGAGAGTGCCACAGACATTACTTATTATTAATATTTGTTTGACTTTCCTTAAAAAGTCCTCTATTTTTATATACATATATTTTTAATATTTACAAGATTTATTTTAAATACAGCATGTGTGAAAAGTTCAAGGAAATTTTAAGTTCAAGCAATGTTATGAAGAGTAGTAAACTGAAAACTGCTAACTTAAACACAACTTTTAAGCGCCTTGCAAGATATTTTATTTTTCGACGTAATATTGTGAGTTGAGATCAACTTTAATGTATATAGAACAGTTTTACACATATATTTTATTACCAAGTAGATTTTTAGGCATGTTAAAAATCAAGTAATTGCAAAATTATTTTACCATTTTATCAATTACAAACATAAAAACTTCCCCTGGAACCGTCCAACTTATTAGCAGAATTCGATGTCGCTTGTCGCTTTTAACTTATTACCAGAGTGACCACACGAAAGTAGTTCATTCCCTCATGTGGAATCGAACCCACAACCGTACAGTCATAGGCTGCGCGACTGCACCACGAGTTCGTTCTATATATTAAAATTTCTAAAATATCTTAATATTAAAAGTATAGAATTTTTATAAATCTATTATATAACAGTATAAAATGGTATCAATATTAAATCCATATATGGAATTCATGTTTATACCATCCATAAATTCCGAACATAAAGGCGCACAGTACAAGTTATTATATTCTTTGTATTGTGTTATTGTGTCTATCGAATGGCGGAATGCAATAAAATTAAATATTATATAAAAGAAAATGAAAAACAGAAATAATATAAAATAATGAAATAGCTTTTTCAATCATATAATAAATAATTTTAAACGTTTTTTTAAATAAAAGAACGGCTGACTCTTTAATCGTTATTGAAACAAGCTTCGCTACTCAACACGTACTGCTTTGAATTCGGCGGAAAGTAGCGAACGGAAGTGTTGTAATGGAAATGGAGTGTCTGACATTAGGTTCCCAGGTTCCCTCTACTTACCCTGCTTCGAACGGGATGCAGGGTGAAACTTTTATTAATAATCATAATAATGTAGTATTTTAAACCAAAATATTTCTTCGATATAATGGAAAAAAATCGCAATACCTAAGCGATGTCAGATAAAACATAATTATGTATACGATGACTAGCAACGTTATTTCCTGTTAAAGGCACTTTGTATAAGCGAAAGGACTTTGTGAGATGCTTCCATAGACAACGCTACCTAATTTCAGCTCGTGTAAACATTTCGTAGTCACGTTTAAAGCTTAGATTCCAGCTCAAATATTTCATTAATAATAATAATTTGGAGGAGTTGACTTTTTTAATAAATTAAGAAAATATTTAATAATAATATCAATAGATAATTATTAAATATTAATATATTGAGGCCAGCCGTGGCGCAGGATTACAAGCGTGAGACTGTAAATGTGACAGCTTGTGGGCTCGATTCCCATTCGGGGAAATGAAATATTTAATATTTTCTTCACTCTGCTACGATGCGAAGTACGGCGTTGAGAGTTCCAACATTCAACACGCAATGTCTCCAGAATTCGGCGGAAAATGGGTAATGGAAGTGTTTTAATAGGAACGGAGTGTCTTAACACTAGGTTCTAGGTTCCACCTGCCTAGCCTGCTATGTGTGAACTACAGTGTGAAGCTAAAAAATATAATATATTTTTAGGATTATCATTTATATGAAATATATGGACATACTCGTATATAATTTGGGTAGAATGCCAGGAAGAAACTCCTTTTCCTAGACTAGCTTAAGCTCAACATTTAACAATATAACCAAAACCAAAAAAAATAATAAACTTACAAAACTACCTTATAAGAAAAAAAACCACTTACCTCCAATTAAAACTACCCACTAATCTAAACAAAATACAAAAGTCAATGCATGCAAGGACCAAAGCATCGATAGAAGCGTAACATACGTATGGCCGTCTCAATTGCCACTTACAGGTATAGATGCCGGTTTGTTGACAACGACAATGTCCTCGTCGATATGAACGAGGGTGATAGGTTGGCTGGTCACCGGTACTTCGTGCCTGTAACGATACACACGTCACGGACGAGTTCAGACAGGAGTATGTGGCTGCAGCTGGATCGTCAGCTTTGGTAATCGTCACTCAGATTCTTTTGGGTTTTTTAGAATTTACGGCTGTTTACGTTTTTTTGGATTGGATATCATCTGCGTTCTCGTTTTGCGTTTTGTGGAATGGGGAGCGTTGATGTGACGAAACGGAAAATTTAACGTTATTTAAATTTTAATTATTAATATTATACAGAGGCTTTATTCATAAAAAATATGTAAAATTTTTACTTTGCCATGAATACTTTTACATCGTTCCTATGGGAATGGAAATTAAAAAGAAATAGTTCAAAAGAGTCAACATTTAAAACTTTGTAGGTAAGCCTTTGATGGAAACGACAGATTTTCACGTTGAAATCCAGTGTGGCGTAGTAAAAATCGAATACGTAAAAAATAAACGTATAATAAAACATAAAAGGTATTTGTAATAGGTTTTGTTGTTTTGAGAATGACTATAATAAAATAACTCGGTTATTTTATGGACCTGAACATCAGTTAAATAAACAATTTACGATTTTAGTTTATATTTTTAGTGATAGACCGGAGAGGTCGTAAATCTTGGAGGCATAAGACATAAATAATTAATATTGCTTATTTTTCATTCCACTAAAGCATTCTTCGATAAGAATTACTGATATATATGAGAAGTGATTTGAAAGGACGATGGAGAATATAAATATGTGTATTGTAATAGCACGATTACGCAGGTGGTATCCCAAGGTATGAAAAAACGTTGCTCAAGATCCAAGTTAACTGGTACCATTAATCTGATCTCGTGGTGTATGAAATACAGATAAGACGAGACCAAACGACAACAAATGAACATGCGTGAGCGAAAATAAGTTAGAGGATTGCGTTTCTAACAGTTTTTGTCCTGAAAGTTATGTTAATTTACATTTGGGATGAAAATTAGATTTTTTTTGTTAATAATATAGACATAAAACTATTAGAAAATTGATTGAATCTAACTCTTTAGACACGAAGGTTGTTTGCGATACGATACAAGGGATAACACGTTAAGAAAAGTTAAGTAACTTAACTGTCGACTTGGTGTCTGTAAGAAAGAATAAGTTTTTGTGTGCACTCGCATGCTCATCCGGTGCTCATTCGATTGAAATTTTGATAATAGGACATTCCAATAACTAAAGGCTTGTATGTACAAACGAATTACAATTTGTGTCTAATGCTAAAACCAAATTCTGAATGGATTCATTTTAGTGGTCAAATTTTTGTTTATATAATTAATAGGTTAGTTTTGAACCAAAAAAATGAATCGTATCACCAATACACCGGTTCTATACAATACTTCCCTTACATAGAGACAAAAGTAAGACAGGAAAGAATATTGTTAATAACAGTGAAGTCTTTTAAGGTATCTTCCGCGTTATCTAACGTAAGTGTTGCAGCAAATATATTGTAAACATCAGGTAGTTCCGTTTGCAATTCTTGTGCTAAATGATAATCTATATCTTAAAAGCTATCTACAGTAGTAGCTACTATATGAGTTAGAGTTAATTTTAAATTAGCAATACCTATGAACGACGTTGGCTAGTAGGTCGTTGTGTTTGAGTCTGTAGTCAGGATCAACCCTTTCATAGTTGACGGTTAGGGTACCAGCTCGAATGCACCTTTCATATTCAGCGGCCGGATGCGCCCTAAATTCTCTGGCGAATACATCAAGGATTTTCTCTCCAACCCATCTTCCTTTGGTGAACGTTGTGAAAGTGAAATAATAAGGATATACTTTCCTGAGGCCTGCAAATTTAAATGGTGAAAGGTAAATTTATTAGATATAATAATAATAATAAAAACATTTATTGCCATAAACAGCACATACACATTTAACAAACAAATTAACCATTTAACAAAAGAACATTATGGCAAAAGGTGTAACTCAGCTAAATGATGCTTGAGTTTTTACTCTCAAGCATCGCTGTTTTTCAGTTACACCTTAGATCACGGACAAACAGACTCTCACAAAAAAGAAAAATAATAAGAATATATTAGATATATTAGATAAAAATGGATACTATCCGAATTTCTAAATTATGAATGTAATTTACAATATATTTAAATAAACTTCGAAACTAGTAATTAGTAACTATGATATTATTTGTAATACATTATTGTAATATATAACATTTTGCAAAATATCTTTAAAATTGAATTTACTTTAAATTCTGTAAAATAAATTAAGTAAATTTACATTTAATTACTTAAAGATCACAATAAAAAGTCTAATAATATAATTAAAAATTGTTAACAAGAAACACCATCTATTTACGCCTACAAAACCTTGCAGGAACTACGGCACTGCGGTAAAATGACTAAGACTGGCTCAACAGGCTTCCGTACCTGTTTTACACTGATTTATATTAAACTTCGTTATTAGAATATTGTGACTCATCAAATTGTGTTGGGGTGATTGTGTCTAAAGTAGATTAAAATTTTCATTAAAATGAAACTGTTCTGGCGCAGCGACACACTGTCTGGATGGGAACGGTCGTGGGTTAGATTCCAACTCGGTTCTTAGATTTAGTTACAAGATAAAGCGTGGCGTTGAGTACCGTAGTACTCATAACGCTGGTTCGAAAATTGGTAACGAAGTGTCTCCCTGCTAAGTAGAAAGAAGCGTGTAGATGCTCTTAAAATAAATGTACTTTATACAGGGTGGAATTGTCAGCGCCACTTTAAATGAAACCACAGTTTTAACTACTCTATAAAAGCCTAATATAATTCGGAAAAAAAAAATTCTCAAAAATGAAAAAGTTTTTTTTTCAAACAAAATAAATAATAAAATTATCGTTTTAAAATAAAACGCCATTTGTAAAGTATAACATAGGCACGCACACACTTACCTGTCAAAGCGGCAACGTCGCTTACGTATGTGTGCGTGACACGAAATACAGGTATGGATAAAAATCGTGAAATGAAAAAAAAATCCTACGTCCAAACCGTTGAGGTACCTTGATTAATTTTTTTAATTTTGGGTTTGAAATATTTTACCCTATATGCAGTTTCAGTAAAAGAAGCGCTGCCTCTTCCAACCTGTATATTTGTTTTGATTAGGCGTAATTAATTTTTTTTAATTGTCACTTTTTAAACGCTAGTTTAAAGTTGGGCTATTTATTTATAAGAACTTCTTTTTTAATTCAATTTCATAACTTTATTCTATTTTTACAGTACAAACGGGAAATTAAAGTTATATTTTAATACAATCATAAACAGTTTCTTTTTCTTCGAAACGAGCTTAATCTTGACTCTCATACAATATTTTAGCTACGGCCTTTCAAAAGTTTATGTATAGATGAAATGTAAAGTAGCATAAAACGTACATTAGTTCGTTTTAGAAAAGTATAAGAAAACCAGTGCAGTGGTAATAAAAAACTCAATTCGCAGTTTATTAATTTTTGAACGTAACCTTGCGTTGAAGTCTGAGCGAGTTAAGGGCCAAAGTGTATATAACTTTTTTTTATCAGCTTCACACTTTCTCGCGAAGTAATATCGGCAGAGAAAACCTAGTGTTAAGACACTCTGTTAACCACTTTCTGATATATTTCCGGAATATTGCGAGCTTTGTTACCAACTCGGCGAATACAATATCTATCACCTTAACTAAGTATAATTCTAAATTGTAGAACTTTGTATTTGCTATTAAATCCTACATTAATATTGAATTTTGCAAATTATAGCAATGATTAAGTGATTAATCACTCCGTTCTCAATCTATAGACGTAAGTATATAAAAGCTAAAATACAATGGGTAATTTCTGCATTACAATACAGTATATTACCGAGTTTCATTTTCCAAGGCGGTCTGACTACTATACAATTTTCTGAAGCTTCACTCTCATATAGCCGGGTAGTCAGAAAGAATCTGGGAACCTGTTGTTAAGTTTCTCCCTTCCTCATTAAGACGCTATACAAAATAATCATAGTAAACAAGCATCTATTGCTTCAAAATAGTCAAATAAAATGGGAAAATTCTCTATAGGGAATACATTTTTAAGACACTAACCATTTTCAATGTAGTACGAGGTTTCGTTATATCTATCGTCTGTGAATCCCGGCCTCTTCGCTTTCAACGCCTTTGTTTCGAGCTTTGCCTGGAACAATAAAAATCAATAAATAGTTAACCAACTTTGGAGGGCATTTAGAAAAGTGGTCGCGGAACTTTCTTTTGTTCTAATTGTAGTGTAAATTCGATTGCCGCTTGATGTAAATAACTTTAGATGATGGTATAATTTAGTTTTAATGTTAATTAATAAGGCTGATAATTTATGAGAGGCGGTGCAGTCGGGCAGCGTGCGTCAGACTGTGAGCGTAATAGTTGTGGGTTCGATCCCCACTCGAGGAAATGAAATGTTTACTATTTTTATTTCCTCGCCCTTCTGCGAAGGCAAAGCGCGGCGTTAAGTTCCACTACTCTTCCCGTAATGCCTCCAGATTTAGGCGAAAGTGGGGAATGAAGTGTCTTAACACTAGGTTTCCTCTGCCTAACCTACTATCTGAGGGTACAGTGTAAAGCTAAATAAAACATACATCCGTATAGAATCTCAGAATTAATCAATTACGAGAAATGCTCCTTGAGTGCAGTGTGTTTATTTTAGTAATACTCAGTAATGTGCATAATATTTCAGTAGAGTAGGCACTTGATATCCAATCATATTAACATGAGCATTCTATTAGCAATTGAAGTGCTTCAACTAATATCGTTTACGTAAAGCGGAACTCAACGCTGCTTCTTGTATTGTCGGGGAAATAAAAATTAATTAAATTCCAAAATCTCCTAGTGGTGAAACCTACCATCATCGAATGTACATTTAGATACCTTTGAAATGTTTTGCAATAGCGTCTGAGTATTGGAATAACCTAAAATCTTTTTCATACATATATAACAATTGAAGAAAAAAAAATTGTATATATCAGAAATGCTTGATTTAGAATAAGTCCATTATGCTAATTAAAACTTCACTCAGGGGAATATTCATATTTATAATACCTATAGGTAGATACTAGATGATAGTGTTGGATTATTAAATGATATTGTTTAAGATTTTTTTCACATATCAAACGAGAACAAATTGTATTTAATCCCCATACGGAGATACTACTGGCATAAGTTGTAAGAGGCGTATAAAAATTTAGACGTATTTTGACGTTTTCACGTTTTTACCGTCCAGCTTCAATAAAAAATTAAATACGTTGCGGGATACAACTTGAAACTAAAAAAAAGGTTTGTCATGAAGAAATTATAAATTTAGAATTAAATATTTTAAAGTAATTATATTTACATTAACATATCGAACGACCTTCTGTGTACAGACACAATATTAGCTTAAGCCAATAATGGGATTGATCAAATTATGCATCAATCATTTTTGACGGATGTGAGTGGCGTGATCTACTTTTTTAGCTTTACGCTGTATCTCGCTGGGTATGACGGGAGGATGTAGGAACCTAGTGTTAAGATACTTCCTTCCCTACTATGCTAGCTCTAAGGTTCAAGGGTCTCTCCCTCTGCCTACACTGCAATAAGCGGAATACAGAGTGAAACTGAAAAAAAAAATCAAGGCTTACCCAAGATAAGGCTATAAATCCATATAATATATTAAATTGACAGAACATTTCCATTGTTAGAAAGAAACGCTTATAAAAAGTTCCTCGCAGCGCCGCCGGCGAAATGAGAAAAGTTTTTTTTAAAACGAAACAATCTACGTGCCATGAGATTTTGCTCATTCCATTGTACGTGTCTTCACTTAGGCGAGTTTTCAGTCATATCATTATGTAGAAATTGGATGTTTACTGAAAACTGTTGCTTGTTGCATATTTGTACAGCTCTTTATTGAGTAACTTATTTAGCGCTTTGCTTATATACAATTGAGTTTTTTTATCTTTTTATATTAAAAAGCGTAGTGATTGAGGATTGGACATAAAAAAGCACGGATAGTCAAATATTATACAAATGTTTTAAAAAGGTGAAAAATTATCTGCCTTGTGCACATTTATTTTATCGATTATCGTAGAATGAATTAATTTAATTTCTCTAATAAGAAAAAGAACTCGGCGTTGAATTCCACCACTCACCAGGCATTGTTTCGAATTGAGCGAAGTGGGGAGCAAAATGTCTTAACCCTTTGTCTAACATGTCACATATTATGTAAGAAGTATAACGTGATTTTAAAAAAAGTATTAATAAACGATATTGAACCGGCAACCACTGCGTTGATAATGGAAGGAAGTTAAAATAAAATATGAAACGTCCCAGCCTTATTAACTAAAAATACTCCTTCCAGTATCAAAAAGGCAAAATATTCAACCAAGCAAATGAAGCCAAATTAAATGTTAAAAACCGTATATTTTATAACTAATAAACGTTTTACGTGGAGTACTTCAAAATGTCGTTTGCAGGAACAACGTTATTTCATATTATAAAATATATTGTAGCTTAATTCAAAAGCTCACTCAAAGCGAGCCATTAAACATTCATTCGCATCGGTCACTCCGTTAATAATTGAACTTTAAAAATAATTGTGTTTATTCTGCGTTAAAGTTAAATCTGGCAACTAGTAATTATATATTTTTGGATCATTTATATAGGGTAAGTAACTCGCTGTGATTAGAAGAGGAAAGGCGGCGTTAAGATCCGCACTTTCAATGCACAATGTCTTGAAAATTGGGTAATGGGGAGCGGAATTACCACTAGCCTGACTCTACCCTACCTGCTGGGGTACAACGTAAAATTAAAAAATATATATATAGGGAACACGGCAAACCAATCCTATCAAAGCGTGTAACTGGATTATAAGTAGAAATTATAGAGCGATAAATACGTGAAAATTGTATTGTATGATGAGCATATCGTTGTGAGAACTGCCATAACTCCTACTTTAAAAGAATTTAATAAAGAAAAATATTTCTTGAGTCCTTCCTGTATTTTATGGAGAAGACTGAAAGCTGCATAATTTTTTACAAGTGTTTTGTCATCAATAAGTTATGCAATCTATGTATCATTTTCTATTTGATTATATCCATTTTCAATCTATATAGGTTTTTGGTATAGCTAAGGTTATATATCAAAATAAAAGGAGGGAGACTGTATATCCTTTTCCTTGAAGCTCTGTAGACGGGGTATATAAATAACAAATTATATATACTAAAAAGCCTGTCAGAACAACAAAATCCAATCAGTTTTCACGAAAATTCATTAAAATACACAAAGGCTAAATTATTTCGCCGGAAATTGCTGTGAAAGGAATATAAAAAAACTTGTCCATTCATCCGTCGCGAGCCAAAACCTTTTCTTTTAAGATATCTAATGTATTTAAATTAGGTGGGAGTGCACGACTCAGTCGTAAATTTAGCACGACCTCTGCAGGACACTTTGCGGAGATAATGAAAACAAAATGATCTTGATCCCGGGACGCAAACACTTTGAACTTTATTAAATTTTACCTGCCCTTATTTACCTATGCGTTTGTTGTAACATTTATATGTATGTATAATATATTAAAAAAAATAGATCTTAATAGAGGACGATTTCAGAAAAATATACTGTTATATATTCGTAGCAATACAACCCACAAATATGTGTTTCACAATAAATCCATTTCAAGCAAGCAAATTCTGGATATAATAATATATATTCCTATTAAATTCAATATTCTCTCCTACGATAGGATTCTCCTCAAACTTGTATTCTAATACAATAATCCACCTATATAAACCACGGTAAGTGACACAAATTGATCTGTGCCAGAGATCGCTATTTGGCAGAGTGCCTGGCAATGCGTGCGATTCAATGTGTATTCAATTCTCGATGTGCATCTAAACCGTTTTATGAGTTTAAAATATCTAACAATTAGTTTGGCCGCCGTTCGTGTTTACTCTGGCTCTGAGTGCTGCTTTTACAGATCGTTAAAGTTACTTCAAACGATTTTGATTTTTGTTTAAACGGGTCATACAAAGTTTAAAATTGAGTATGTGGGTTTTTTTATTAGCGACTAAACGTTTTTATTTTTTATTAGTGCCCGTTTTTGCTCGAAGTAATTGTTTTTATATTGACTTTTAAGAGATGTATATAACATTTTTTTATTTAATGATAATACAATAAAATCCCATAAAAAGAGTACCAGAGATTTGCAGAATAGTTCTCTCTATGTATATATACATACAGATACATTACACATACATTAACGATAATACCGAAAACAATAATACAATACTAAACCAACCAAAACAATTACTAAAACATTGTCTGAAGTTCCAAATGTTCGTAGTATCACACAACATTTATTTCATGCTATCTACACCTTCAACTTGTATTACACGAACTTATACTCTGTTACAAGCGCTATAAGTATCAAAATGCTATTTTCTTCAAAGAAAGGGGGAGCTTTGGTGGTCGATTCTATCTGTCGATAGGTGCGTGATCGAAACCATTCAGTGTATTCCAAGCTTAATGCACGCTGAGGCAAATGAAATGTCTTCATTACATTCGTATCTTGTAGGGTTTAGTTCAGTTTATGAGTTTGCATGTTCGTAAGTAAATACGCAATTTTAGTTCTTTTATTGCATGAGTTATTTCAAATTTGATTGGATTGGATTATTTCAAAGAATCCCCTCAAACCCTTTTGTCGCACGTCCCAGGAACCGCTTAGAGTTCCTTACTCTTAAACGAGATGAAGACAGTGGGCGAGTTTCTCCACATTTCTTTATCGGAATACAGCTGGTATGGATCGGACTTAGAAAGTTATGGGTTCCAGTTTGGTTGATGACGAGGAAAAAAGTTTCCTAAAACTGTGGTGGATTGTAAAAGTGGACTGTCATTGTCTTCTATCTTGGCGAAATATAGAAGATGCGGATATATTACTAAAATAGCTCGGAAGCTAAGATTTTATTCAAATATTTTTTTTGCTCTATACATCCTCACAAGTGCCAATGCCATTTTTTTAAAAAACAACGCCATCTATTGTAATATATTGTCCAATTGTTTTTGTATAATAAATGATTATTATATTAGACTAGCGGCCTGCTCGCGGTTTCACCCGCGTGATCTATGTTATTATTAATTTCTGTCTCCATGACTACGTCCTAGTGACGTCTATGCAAAATTTGAGACTCCTAGCATTAGTAGTAACGAAGTTTCATACAATCTTTCGACCCCAAAAACAACCCCTTAGAAGTCGAATATTGCAAATTCCCGTCTTAGCGAGCACCTACATCCTATAAGTAATTCCTATGCAAAATTTGAGATTCTTAGCACTGGTAGTTACTGAGATTTCGTGATGAGTGAGTGACCTTTCGATTTTATATATATATAGATGTATTTTTAGCTTCACTATTCCGCGTAAAGCAGAGAGAACCTATTATTAGGTAGCGGAGTGCCTTAACATTCTACTACCGCACTGTGTGTAATAGAGGTCGTCTTCTCCAATTAATATTAAAAAAAAGTTGAGTATAACTTTAATTAACCAATATATTATAACGCATACTTTATCAAAAGGAAATGAAACCTTACTAGGGCCACTCATAATGAATGTGACATACAATACGAGGACATTTTTTTAAATTATTTTTTTTACTTTCACGCTGTACACCCTTTTAGAGTAGGCAGAGGGAACTTGAACCTACATTTCATACAAATATTATGCAGTATTTGGTTGATATTTATAAATGTATGTATTGTAAGACAATTGTCAGTGTGAGGGTATTTTACAGAGAATAAAATAATGATACCCACATAATTATTTATAAAAGAGGAAGGGAACGGCTATAAAAAGTGACGTTTTTGAAGGATTGGGTCAGTACGTCGTTATTCTGCCTGTCGTAAGGTGTCAAATTGTGACAGTGTTCAAGTATTTAAAATCAGTGTCATTGTTGGAACTATGCATTTTAAAACGTGTATAAGTGTAAAGTGTTATATAGAAACAGTGTTAGAAGTGTGTATATGTAAAAGAGGAACAGTAAATTATGGTTATTAAGTATTTTCTTATACTTACCACCTGACATTTCTACAGTATGTATAGTCAAAATGGTAAAAGGATTGAATACTATATAAATATATATTTTTTATATTTAATCGCTACTAATTCCTGTTTATGTGTCCTAGGAGTATATTTATTTGAACGCACTAATCTCAAGAACCACTACGTATTTAAATTAATTTTTTTGCGATTATAATTTATCTAGGAAGATTATAATTTAATATTAGGTACATCATATTTATCTCAAAAAAGACTCACTAAAAATCGATATCAACATGTGTTGAGTCAATTCTTATTTATTTACATTAAACCATGCTGCTGAAGGCGAAGAATTGTTACTAGAAATATTTTCATATTCAGAAAAATATAAATCGAAATTCCGTAACTTCTGAAATTTATTACCTAAGCTCCATTTCAAACTGAGATATCTAAAAGAAGCAAATAATATGAAAAATTACAAACCTTCTTTAAGTCTTTGTTAATATCCGAGTCGTCAGCTTTCCTTTTCTCGCAAGATAGTATGCAGTTTTTCCCGTTATCTTTTTCACCCTGCAACAAAAGAATTGATATTTTAGAATGAATCTTCTGATATCTTATTGTATACTATGTATATACATATAAATATAATTGAAGTGTATGTATGAGATTTCTAAACACATTTCGTAGGATTGGATTTGTTATTTAAATATTTTTAAAATTTTGAAGAAGAATATTATTTTAGAAAACGAAAAAAAAAATTAAAAGCGCTGCTTTTATTTGACCCCGCGCCTTTAGGACACTGTCTAAGCACTCTGAGCACTTATGGTTTTATCGTATGGCTTACTAGTCAGTGCGCTTCGAGGGTTTCCAAGAAGCGCGGGTTCAATATATAGTTATATCAGCTTCACGCTGTATCCCGCACACAACAGGGTAGGCAGAGGGAACCTAGTGTTAGGACACTCCGTTCCCCGTACGTCGACGTATTTTTATTATTTAAATATATAGAAACTATTATTCTTTTTCTATTATTTGTGTGCAATAAAGTATAAACTAAACTAAAGTAGAAACGAAAGGTTTTCTCGACCAACATCAAGATATCTTTTGTAATACAGAAAATATTTATATCGTTACTCGTCTTCATTTTTAACAGCAAATTTAAAGATTACGATATTATCGTACAGAATTGTTCACTAATTAGTATCAAATTCTCGGTAAAATAGGTTCCTACTTTATAACCAGTTAAATTGGAACAGAGTAGTTACAAGCTAACTGGCAAATTATTCTATATATGCTGTGAGATATACTTCATCTTTATTTCCATCTTCTCGCTGTATTTCGCATATGGCAGGATTAGCAGAAGGAACCTAGTGTTAAGACAGCCCGCCCCACTTTCTTTCCAATTTTCGAGATATTGAGTGAAGGAAGTGTACGCAATGTTTATATACATATATGTACACAGCTTTATCTTCTTTTATTCGAATCTACGACAGTATAATAGAATTTATCCATCATATGATTGCGGCGTAAGATGTGCCCAGAATGCTGACCTCCCTTAGGGATGCTGGGCTGGGTTGGAATTTCATCGGTGGAAAATATAGGAAAAATTCATCCATTCGCTCTATTTCGGCCCCTTGAGAATTGGTAGCAAGCTTCGAGAGCTTTATAAGTATTATGTTTTAACGAAAGTGAACTAATTCAATTAATTGGAAGATTATACATTTTAGTAGGATAAAAACAGTTAATGGATATTTAAAATATTAACAAAATGAAAGTAAAAAATGGTTTGTATTTTTTGGAGAAGTTAAAAAAAATCTATGAATACAATTGTTAGTACTAAAATATGATTTATCTTCCTTTCACAATCAAATTATACATGGGATTCATAAATAATTTCCCTGAATGGAGATCGAACTAACAGCCCCCGTGATTATCAGGCTGTCCCACTGGTAACGACGGAATACTTAATACGCAATGCCTCCCAGATTTCGGCCTCAAAAGTAGAGAACGGAAGTGTCTTAGTGGGAACAGAGTGGATCTCAGGTTTTAAGGATACAGCGATATAAAAAAAAACTACTTTATAATACAGATTACATAAATAATAGTATATTTACAAAAGTACGTATTTAAATAAACCATATAAAATGTCGCATGCCGCACGCCTGTAGCCACTCCTAGGGCTTCTTTTTAATGTTATGTTATAATTAAGCTCATTGATCAGTAATACGACTGAGTCACGAATGTTTTGTTTAAATGAGAAATATAATGAATAAATAATTATTTTATACGAGTATATGTATTGTATGTATTATGTCAGAGGACTCTCTGTTGCACTTTAACACATTTATAATATTATTGGTTAGGATGAACTTATTTGTTATAAAGATTTCTTTCAGTCAATCTTGTCAAAATCTAAAACTGCAGGAAAAAAGCATAGATAGGATCAATGAAAACATGTTAAGATATACATTTATATATGAGGACGAGAGTGGATGCGGCGATGAGTCATACCAACATATAACTATAAAAGTGGTTAAAGTTTAATGCACATACTCGTGCAAATAATAATAGTTTTCGTTTCATCATAATCGGGCTACTATTTCCAAAACCAACAGCATTGTAAAATCTCACCGCTTTTTTAAATTTGCGTTCCTTCACTCGCTACTGCGATGACGTCACGATGCGAGTCATGTTTGATAGCGGGTGATGCGGAGAGGTCACATGCATAAAATTTAATTCGTAAAGTGGTTTACATTTAATATCTTAAGTGATATACCTACCTATAAGAGTTAGAATGAAAGACTTTAGGAAAATATTTACGTTTTCCTAGCTATAGCTTTTTTGGCATGTTGTCAAATATATAAAACAAAGCCAACTCTGAAGCATTTTCAAAACATTTTTCAGTGGTCCCCGCGTGGCATTGCCCCCCTTCTTTTTTTTTTAAGTGTTATTAGGGAAAATTGCATGGTAGGCTAGGTTTTCCATTTGGTGAAAAATCAGCTGCTTTGATAGTTTAATGGTTTGGTATTAACATTATTAATACAGTATCTTAATTCAATTTTTAAAATTATCAAAGATAAGCAAAAATAAGCAATAAATGGTGATAAGTATATCCTGACCAGTACCTGGACCAATAGTCTGTTTGATATACCTACTCTCTCAAATTCAATATATAACAAATCTATCAAGCTTTTCCAAAGAAAATTTGTCTCAAATGAAAACTTTAGTATCAAAGCTCATGCGGGAGTAGCTAACTTCATTGCTAATCGGTTTAACTTAAGCTCTAGAGAAATTTTCTATTTAGTCGAGTAAATTATATTTACATAGCAGTAGTTTTAAAAGATATGGCATTACATATTCATTTAATTATAATTGTTTGTTTGGTGAGGCATAGGGAACTTGGGAACTTAGTGTTAAGACAATCCGTTCCCATTAAGACACTCCAGTTACCTACTTTTCGCCGAATTATAGAGGCGGAACTTGTTGCTACGCCAGAGTGAGGAAATTAAAATTAATTATATTATTTTCTTGAGTGAGAATCGAACTCACAACCTGTCACTTTCGCAGTCGCATACTTGTGTCAATGCGCCCGACTGACTTCAAATGATATAATTATTATCCAAGTACGAGTCAAATTTTAATAATTGAGGATTTATTTCTCAGCCAAGTAGCGCCACTCAACATGCGAAGACTTGAATATTGAAAAAGAAGCAGGAGACGGAGTGTCCTAAGATTATTTTTCTGACTATCTATCTACCCTGCTATATGGCGGAAAAATCAATTCAATACACTACATTTATACAAAATTTCGTATAGATTGAAAATATAATAACAACATAAATCTTTGTGCCGAACGCTAAGAATAAATTGAAGTTATTTCATTAGGCGGCTCCGTCTGAAATATTGCATTAATATAAAATTTCATTTATCCAGAGGTAGCTTGTAGGGGAGGATAGCGATTTGGATTTCGAGGAGATGATCCGCGGTTCAAGTCTTCCTCAATATTACATAATGTATTGTTTATGTAAATATTTTTCTTGCCATTAAACTTATTTTTATATTTATACCAATATTATGTAGTTGAATATTATGAAAGTAGTAGGAGTAGAAAGAAGTAATTCGTAGTTTGAATAAAAAAATCTACTGGAAAGCTATAATCTATATTTTTTAGCTTTTGGAATTATCTGACAAAAATATTTTAAAAAAGTCCTATAAATAATTTACAAAGATATGTATGTATATTAATACAATAACCATAGTGGCGCAGTCTAAATGTAACCGCGACGATTGTATAAGATTGTAGATCCTCCCTGGGGGAAGGTTAGATTCTCTCTTTTCCTAATCTGGCAGGATAGCTATGTTTAGAGCACGGACAATAAGCAGAAAACGAAGTGTTTTTAACATTACCTAGTGTGTACAGCCTAGCCTAAAGCTGAACACTAAAATGTCTTCGCCGTGCTAAATAAAACGACACCGTAAAATGTTCGTTTCTTATCAAAAAACTTAAGCGTAAACTTTTTATCACATTTTCTGTTGCCTAGAAACCTCTTTCCGTCATTTATCCTTCTATCTCTTTTCCCGACGTTAATAATATAAATCTCCGGAGCAAGGAACTCAGTAATTTTGAACGTTCAAATTAAATTGTTGGGCAACAAAAGCGTAAAGATGAAAAATCGGAGATAACACCGCCTTAGGATCAAGAAACTTAACAGTTGTATGTACACAGAAGTTTAAGTAAAAAGTTTCCCAATTTGCCAAAATGTTGTTGATATTTTGCAGAAATTCATTCATTCACTTGTTCAAAAGAATTCTGTTAATTTCTTTGCCTTCATTTTAAATTGTCGTGTAGTGGTCTATTTATAAGTGGAGATTTGTATTTTTAAGTTTCATTTTTATTATCCATTTCGTTTAATGAAAATAACTTATTTAACTTTCGTTTCTTTTCTATTTACGTTCCGTTACTGAGTGAATGACTGACAACATACCGACGAAACTACTGAACCTAAAAAGTTGAAATTTGGCTTATGGGGGATTTCTCTACTCTAACTAAGACGCTAAGAAAGGATTTCTGGAAATTCCATTTCTAGAACTAAGTAGTATTATATATTACAAATATACATGTTTTTTTGCGCAAAACATGAAACGTTTCAAAGTTTAGCTACAATCGCCTCAAAGTTTCTGCTAAATCTGTATTTGTACAAGAAGAAGCTTTTTGTGTATACATTTGGCGCTCATCTACGACTTCAATGAACTAAAGAGTATTTACAAATGTATAAAAATGGGGTCCTTAGTCAGTGCTGGAACAACGCACTTCAAGGTTTCATTAAATATAATGTTTTTTCATGTTTCTTAAAAGTAACAGTATGTTAATAAAAGGAGAAAAAAAATTGGTATCTAACTAATCTGAGAAGCTCATATAGTACAGTTTTTCTTTATATTGTATAAAAACATACAGTATTTTCAGGTCATGTTCAGAAACGTTTAGTGGCGGATCTAACTCTATATTTCGTCTACCATAGCGAGAAAATGATAATGAATAACTTCCCCGAGTGAGGATGAACCCACAAGCATCGTATTCAAAGTCACGCACGTAAAAATACAATGAAGAAAAAACCATTTACAATTTTTTGGGTTAAGCTGTAATTATTTCATCTAAATCTTTAAATCATTCTTATTATATTCCTACATTGTCACATTAGGGTAGCAATTGTGGGTTATTCGAGGAGGATGTTCGTATGATGAGAGGTTCGTGGTTATAAATAAAATATATGTGAATTGCTGCGTAATATTTTTTTTATCTTCACGCTGTACCGTATAAAGCAAGAGTAAGCACAGGGAGCGGAGTGTTGAAACACTTGTTATGCACGCTCCATTTTCTAAACTAAATATATTCCCGTATGTGATTTAAATCCCTCATTGAAATCATTTTTTTGTGATATTTTGTTATTGATGATTACCTCTAGTCAGTGATAGACAGAGTACACCTAAGCCTAAGATAAGAAATCAAAAATAAAAACTACATTTAGAAATTAAGACATTTAATATATGAAATAGAATTGTAATGTGTAAGATTCTTTAATTTGCATGTTAAAAATAAACGCTAGCACGCTATACTTCGTGCCCGTGGTTCCGCCCACCATTTGAGAAAGAACATGTTACTGCTAGAGCAATAAAAGATCTTTAAACCTTCAACCCACGCACAAAATGCATTAATTAAATTAAAATAATTGCATTAATTAAATTGCGAATGCATTGACGGAAACTATTGATATAATTAATTAAATTAAAATGAACGATGGATACCTACTGATAATTTTTTACCGCATAACAGGGTGGGCAGTGTGTGTTATGTTCGTATTGAGAATTAAGACACCCTGTTCCCAAATTTTAGACTAATCTTTCGAGACACTATATTAAAACGAAAATTACGTATTTTATTGGCGGAGCTGAACGCTGCGCCTTGTCTACCAAAAAATAATTTATATATAATCCCCAATTCATATATGTATAACACACAAGTATGGCGTCGAGTCGAGATCATTGTTTTTAATTTAAATGTATCACTAGGTCTAAATTTGCATTAAAAATAAAGTAACAGATTTGGCTAGATTATATTCGCTTTAGAGTAGAGCGAGGAAAATGAAGAAATATTAAATATTTAATTTCCTCGAATGGGAATCGAAGCCACAACCTGTACACCATAACATACAAAAACAGATATATTCATACATCCAGTACGAAAACTCCTATTCCTCAGACGTGACATAAGCACAAGTAATAATACATCCGTAACCCCCAACATGAATGAGCTCAAACAGAAATGATGAGCGCTCGTAAATTATTTAGAACATTTGCGAGTTGTACGCATTTGTTACAGTGTTGCCAACTTTTGATCTACTCGCGTCGTACAGATATGGGTGCGTGGGAGGTTCCTTCTTTGATATAAACTTTGCCTTTATATATGGAAAATGTTGATCAAATACTAAATACAAATGGTTGATATTACGTGTGTTATTGTAGTCGTTTTTTTTTTGTTTTTTCGTTTTGTACTTTTTATACCATTTGCAAATGTAAAAAAAATACAAAATTTACCTTTATTTATACCTTGTGATAATAAATAGTTTTTTTAAGCACAGCTTTTAGTTTTCAGTTATCTTCTGCTAATTTGCTTAATAGGCAGCTGATTTACATTCTAAGCCGACGATGTTTGTTTGATTAGAATTGTTTAAGTTATATTTGTCTTGTAGTTGCAGGCAGAGAATCTAGTAAGATATTTAACGTTTTTAACGTTTTTTTGACGAAACTTAATGCCGCACTTTTATGTACCAGAGCGAAAAAAATATAATTATTTATTCCCACGAATATCTAAGAATCGAACCCACAACTATCGCGCTTAAATACTGCCCCACTACTATCAAATGAGTTATTTAATATAAAGAATATTAATCATTAAAAAATGATATAATGATATAAAATACCCATATATTTCAAGAAAAAACAATAGTAACGTACGAATAAAATATTACCTACACACAGTGCTATAAATCAAGGCGTCCAATCTAAAAGTCCGAAGAGAATAAAGGGATCTACGAAAACAAGTAAAGGGATCTGTAATACGCGCACCAGAAACAATCTTTACACGAACAGTAGAGGTATATCTTTGTTTTAGGAATATTATTTCATATTCATTTTGATGATGATTTCACGTTGAGATTTTTTGTCAGTTTCATGTTTTATCTCGCATAAAGCAGAGACAATTTAGTGTCAAGACACTGTACTTTACGCATAATATTGAGATTTTGATTATAGAGTGGGAAAACTCAACGTTGCGCTGTTTTAGTCAACAGAGTGTAGAGGTCAAACTAAATGTTTCCACTCCAATAGGGATCGAAGCCACAATCATCATGTTTTACGACAGACATTCTCGATCGAGAAAATAATACATAATAACGAAGTGAAAATATATTTTTTTGGTTTACCTGTATGATTTAGCTAAAATGAGTAAAATTGACAAAAGAGGTTGTACTCTCAAAACGTTTGAGTAACAAAAAAAATATTACTAAAAAATTAAATATTATTAAAGAAACGTTTACAAATTTTTACTCTAAGTAATTTAATAAAAATTATACATACAATCCATTATCGAATATTTGAAATTAAAAGCGTATATTGAATTATCAACTCAAAGTACATAATATACGACAAACATTAACCGACGAATACATAAATAAAGTTGGTAAAGCAAACATGACGAACTGGTTCAGCCCAAAAAGTCGTAGTATTAAAACTTTCGAGTTTGAGGTCTTCACTCTCAACGGGGAGCGAAACTCCGTAAAAGTGTAGTTTGAATAAGCTTCGATGCGGAGCTTTCCGGAGTTAACTAACGTATGTCGACGACATCGTGATAAATCATGGGTTAAGTTACTGGTCTGGCGAAAAAATGGAGCAGGACTTCCTGTGATACAACTAGGGCTGGTAACGAATGAAATTATTAAAGCTATTTTTTTTATTTTAATATCCTTTCAATAATTCATATTTTAATTAATTTAATAAGGAACCTTTCGAGTGAGACTATAATGAATTTTTTATGACTCGAAAATTATAGATGGGCGTTGAATGTCACCAGTTAATACAAAATGTATAAAAAAAATTGGTCGTAGACAACGGAGTGTTTTATCACGAGGTCTGCAAGAGCAGGCCGAGTAGGAGGCTTTTGTGACTTTTCTCTGCTTAAGATAGAAAAACCCATTGAATGTGCTAGTTTGTAAAACCCAGGGCTACGCTTCTTCGCTTAATTCGCTTTCGCTAATTCGCTTTTTCGCTTATTCGCGCTTTGCCTTGCTTTTGTATATTTTGTACATTCTGTAGAAGTATCCTTGACTCGCCCCTAGCAAGATTTGAATTTAAAACCATTACATTCAGTCAACCGCAAGTGAACTGCGATATAAAGGTATAATTACATTTAATACATCGTACATAGCACATCCCTAGCGGTGAAAAACACGGCAAATTATTGTCCGGAACGTTTCAGCAACATTTGTTTGGAAGATCGATGACTCTCATCCTTCATATTGACCGATATCGAGGACTTATTTAATATACTGTAAATCGCTTTTAAGCCAACTACTCTTTATAAATTATTATGAAATAATAAAGTTAAATAATTATATTATTTTTTAATTTAAAATAGTGTTAATAACTAGTGTGGACGTAAAATGATACGACCTATTAAAATTACAAAATTTAATAGTTTAAATAAATAAATGATTGTAATCTGTGGGCAGTATGTAGATTACATTATGATAATATGAAACGATAATTAATTTTAACCATTTTAAACTGGTTAAAAGTAAACATTTGATTTAAAGCAAACATTTTGTGTTAAATATACATAAAGATAACTAACTCTATTTAGCAGTAAAATACACGAGTATAGAACACATATGCACATAAATACAAAAAAGGGAAAGACGTGTTTGTTTGTACATTGCAATACAAGCCTAGCAACAACCTACGGAACCCATTAGCATAGTTAGGTCAAACCATAAATTACCTTTTTAATGACCCGCCCGGTTATTCATGGTGTTCAATTTATCAGACTGAAAAATGGGTTCCGTCAAATTAGGATAGAAAGAAAAATCGTGTTGAGTTTATTTTAGTTTGTTTCGTGCGTGACTATTAGGAAGATAGTGGCTAGTTTTGTTTCGTAGTCGACTAGTCGTCGCCTGTAACTTTGCTTGGATTTTAAGACTTTTTTAGGTTCCCCACTTTTCACTGGATGGGGCATTGCGTGTTGAGCGGCGGAGCTCAAAGCCGGTCTTTACTTGGTTACCGGAGCGAGCAAATGGAAATATTAATAAATAATAATTACCTCGAGTGATAATCGAACCCGCAAAATCTATGAGATAAATGTACAAATAACTTGAAAAAAAAAATGAGGCAGTCAAAGGAAAATGAGTATAATTTTTTAGACCGGCCTACGCTACGATCGATAGTAACCGCCTACGACGCTACGAGGCTACTACATACAAATTAAGCGGTATACACATTATACTTTAATACGGTCATAATATAATATGCTAATACTATTGAGTTATAAAATCTGTTATATTTAAACCGTGCATTTCCACTTACTTACTAGTTAGTGTTTCTATTTTAGTTACTTGTTCTAGTAACATGACAAAGCGCGACGTTGAGTTCTGCCACTCAACAAGCAATATTTCAACTATTGTCGGGAAAGTGAAATACGAAGTGTCTCAACACTAGCATCCCTTTGACTATCCTCCTATCGTAAGGATATAGCAACGTGAAGCTAAAAAAAAGTTTCAACTAAAATTTCAAATATTGGTTTAATATAACAATTACCTTACTTAATTTACATTTATCTATATTCAATATTTATATAGGAGTTCTTTTTTTAGCTTTACGTTCTAACCTACACACAACGTACTAGAGGTCTGACTTCTGAGCTTAGATGGTGACCAAGAGGCGCGGGTTCCAACTGGAACCCGGCGGAACGGAACTCCGCTACTATCAAAGTTTTACATGATTCCCTAAATATTTTTCTATAATTTATTGGTAAAAAGTTAAAACTATGTGCATCGAGCCTAACTCTTTAATATGTAAAAAGTGTAGGAAATAGTTATTCCTGTAATTAGTCGTGAAAGTAAAAGTACGGCTAGAGCATTTGAGAACTTTCAACCGTTAAAGCTGAGCGCTTGAGATTTTTTAAAAGGAGCATTTGAACGGAAGTAAAATTTATTATTAGCTTCACTAAACTATAAAACAGCGGCACAAACGTGTGACTGCAAGCACGACAGGTGGTGGGTTCGACTTCAAATCGAGAAAATGTAATATTTAAGATTTTCATTTCCACGCTCTGATAAGAAAGCAAGATTCGACGCCACTGAACACGCAATAACTTCAGAATTCGGCGAAAACTGAGGGACGAAAATGTCTTGTTGGAAACGGAGTGTCTTAACAATAGGTTCCCAGGTCCCCTTTCCGTACCTTG
The DNA here is from genome assembly GCA_016802625.1 of Heliconius numata. Lineage (NCBI taxonomy): Eukaryota > Metazoa > Arthropoda > Insecta > Lepidoptera > Nymphalidae > Heliconius > Heliconius numata. The sequence goes on from JAEBDU010000114.1 coordinate 1,740,353, forward strand.
CTATAAACGAGATAAAGTGTCAAAATATAAGTATGTTAGTCCTAAACGTTCTTTCTACTAAAAAAACTTCAAGATCGCAAGGCATTTCCGCTACAAATGGAAGCACGTCGAATCCGTAGAAGAGACAAATGACCAGTACTGAGGTCATGACAGGTTCGACTTGGACAAATCGTATCGGGTGAGGTTCCGACCGCTTATACAGCCTCACATAATGGATTAAGTTTCGGGAAGTTTCAAAATTTTTGGCTATTTTTAGCTTAATTTTGGAGTTTGGGTGTTCTTAGCTGAAACATATGGGTGAAGATTATTTCTTGGTAATAAAAGTTTGTATTTGTGAGTAGGGTTTTTAATCAAATAGTACACAATATGTTATTTATTATATAATCTACTAAAGCAAATATAAGAATATGTAAACTGTATTTATATAGAAAAAAAAAACAATATAGACGGTAGTACGAAAAATCGTTAAACCATGTACATACAAATAAGCACATACAATTTATATTTTTATTTTAAATATACCTACTTAGTGTGTTTCACATAGAAATAACCTAACAAAAAAATTACAATGGAGAACGGAGTGTTCGTTCACCACAGTCATTTGTATTTTTGAATGGCGAAGCTGAATTTTCTATAAAGGATTTGAATTCACGAACATCGTGAGCTGTCAATATCCTAACAAAATTAACTACTAAAATCTAATATCTGATGAAATCTAATGAACACAAAATATTAGGTAGATTACTCAACTGTAATGTTCACCTGGGGTCATATTTAATAGACGGATGGGTCTATTGCAATTGTCTATTGCAATAATAATATGGTGTTCATGTTAAATTATATGCTTGTATTAACTATTGGCATTTTACTTTGAGTCGTACTTATTTCATAACTAAGGTTTGTTTATGATTTCCATTACTTAAAAGGCTACGCCAAAGGCTCTTAGAACAGTTCTATAAAGGCACAAATTGTTAATTATTCAAAGTTTTATTTCACACTGTATCCCAAATATTATCTGGTAGGTAGAGGAGGTTTAATGTTAAGACATCCGTTCGCCATTTTTCGCCTAACTCTTCTAGACATTGCTTATAGAGTGGTGGAACTCTGGTTTTCGCCGAGGTTTTCTCTGCCTATTCCAAAAAAGCAGCAAGTTATTTTTTAAATCAAAAATTCTAACAACGAGTAATATTTAAATTACTTTTAAAATTATAGAAACACACATAGCTTGCGAAAAGGAAACTCGTTCTAGAAAGAAAGTTGTTTGTCAAACGAAATTACTTTAGAGGAAATAAAGTCAAAACGAGCTGTGGATAAAGTAAGATGTATGTAGAAATCGTGAGGCAATTAACTACGCAGTTATTTCTAGTAAATGAGTACTTCTATAGATAGGGACCTAGCTTCATATCCAGATGCGTAGTGTTTTATATCGACATTTTTTTACTATTAAAAAACAAGAATAAAGTTCTTATTCAAATATGTTAATGAAAAATAAGGGACCTAATATTGTAACACCAAAAACACCAATAAAACCTCTTTCTCTTTCTTCATTGATGCGGTTGAAAAATTACGATATATTTTGGTATTATTAGCAATTTTTATTCCATACTTAAAAAGAAAAAAAATACTTTTTTAATATATTTCAACTCTTCTTGGATAGTTTTAAGATGGCACGGATTCGTTCCTGCCTGGTTCAAAATATCATTCGTTTTCTAAAAAAATATTTTTAAGACACTTTTGTCATGACATTTTTTATTATTATAAAACTTTAAACATATAATGTCGGAATAATACATCACTAAATCTCTCTCTCCGTCAGTTACCTAGTATATGAAGATATAATTTAGAATAGTCTGCAATACAGTTGATAGGAGTGCAAATTGAGTGGTTTATACACATGAATACGCAATTAGTTAGCGCTTGTGGCGTCGCTACTATTATTATTTAGACACAATGTCTTGTAATATTCACCGCAAAATGATTCGTTTGAGATGTAATTTTAATATATGGAAATTGTCTATTTTATTATATAAATTATATAATTTGGTAGGTTTTTTATTTTATCTTGTTATCGCTTCCCATTTATTTTAGGAGTTTTATAATTATGATACTATACTACGTCTATTAAATTGAAAATACCTGTATTATTATTTGTGTTTGTATTCTGCTAAAGCAAAGCGCGGTATGGAGTTTCGTTTGATTCAATATAAAAAAATCTTTTTAAAAATATATTTTCTAGGCGTACATTGTCTTTTAAAAATCAAGCCATTTCATTTGATACACATATTAGGTGGGTTGTGCAAAAAAAATGTAATCCGCCATTTTGTTTTTGCGGCGAATTTGATTAACAGCAATATTAATTATATATAATTTCAAAAGTACAATCATCTTTTCATGCATATCCTGTATTTTTCAAGGTAAGTTGGTTGGTAAGTGTTATTAAATAGCAACAAAAATATTAATATTAATACAAAAAGAAATATAATTCACAATTTCTTTGATAAATCCTCCCAAACAAAATATGTTAAACCCATTAATTAATCTCGGCCCATATAAATGAAGATATCCATTTATATCTCTTAACAACATGATTCTGTTATGTGAATATGTAAATTCTAATTCTAATTGGACTAATGTCTTACATATGGATGTTCCTAATGGAATATACGTTTCTTGGAAAAAATTGTAATCGTGTTTAATTTTTATAGCTTCACGTTTTAACTTGAATTAAACAGGACAGGCAGAGAAAATGTAGTGTTAAGATATTCCAATCACTACTTTCGGTCTAGTTTTTGAGATATAGCGTGTTGAGTGACGGTACTCAACGCCGCGGTTTAGTCTGTTCTGTTATAATACATCCGAATGGGAACCGAACTCATAATTATCGTGTTTCCATTTAGACGCTGTTCCGATGCGGCATGACGTTATTATTAATATAATTTGATACAATAATTGGCCGTCATTTAAGTTTTCAAATTAAAATATAAGTAATCAACACAACCTTGAACTTTACCATCTAAAAGAAAGAACATAATAAAAACCATAATAATCATTCAATCTCTATAAAATATTTAAAGCAAAACGCTTACATCCCATAAAACTAACTATAAAAGAGAATAGAGCCTTTACAACCTCAATTATTGATTTAACAGATACGTAGTTTTATTTGAAAAGAAAAAAAAACATCAAAAGTTCAAAAACATCTCAACATACGAAATCGCGTGACTTGTAACTTTTAAATTGGTATCAGTGAAGTTTAGATATGGTGCAAAGTAAAAAGAATGCGGTAGAAACTAATAAAGATAAGATGAACTTTGAAGGCAAGAAACATTTGAACAAGTTGCTATTTACGTTTATTTTAAGCTTAACGCTGCGCCTGTCATATAATACGGTAGGCGGAGAAAACCTAGTGCTAGGACACTCAATGTCTACTATATGAACGCTATGCCTTGTTACTAAGGCGAGGAAATAGAAAAATTCATTCCCACGAATGGAAATCGCACCGTCTCGTCTATAGTTACCAAAATATTTAATAGAAAACTAGACGCCTAAAGTGTTACTTCGCTTAAAATAGTGTGATTTAAAATGTAAACAAATAGCGAAAACCAAGTTTTATAAAATAATAATGTTTCCTGTTCAAATACTTCTTTATTCAGGATAGGCAGAAATAATTTAGAAGTCTATAGCTTCCCACTTCCTGCAACACTGACGAGATACGTATATTATGTAAAGAAAATTCAGTATTCAGTCTTCTTCGTAAAAAGGTAAAAATGTAAAATAATACTTTTTTATTTAAAAAAACCGCTCTAACTTAACATTCAAGCCAGACAGTGTAAGTAAATCGTGATGACCGCTCATTAGCTACAGAAGGGCATTTCTGACGTACAACGTAATTCACCTCGCTTCGGAGAATACTGAGAAAGATTCCCCGAAATTACTCACATGTCATTCTTCAAATAGCCGAAAATATCTCAATTTTCTTTTTGCGTTAACAAACATTTTCTGACATCCTAATTTTTGTAAAAAAAAATATTTTAACCTGCTCTGGTCTTAGGGCTTTAGCTGAAGAGTTTGTTTGGTAGAGTACTCTAATCTCAGGAACTCCTGGTTCGTATATAGTCCATTTATCTAAAAAGGCTAAATTAGAATAAATCATGTTATTGTTTCAATGTCCACGGTTTTTAAGATCAGATTTATCTCGCGTTGTGGGTTCGATTCCCTCAAAGTCCTCCTTCTCAAACTGGGGAGGAGTGTCTTAACACTAGGTTCCTCGTGTCTACCATGCTAGAAGCGGAATACATTGTGAAGTTAAAATGAAATCTCTTAAAATTTTATTATAATGCTGTATTAATTTTATTATATCGATTGTTTCTCTTGTTAATTATTCAATACATAATACATCGCAATCAGATTTTCTACTTCCTTTATCAATGTCAATAAACGAATAAGGAACGAATAAATAAATAAACGAATAAATGTATAAATAAGCAATCATTCTCAACGGTATTTGAACCCCTAATCCTCGAATAGGCGGCATTACAAACGTAAGCATTTATATTTATTAGTACGTAGTAAATTATTTATACTCCAATAAATACTGGAGCTATAAAATTTTATTGCAAATAAATAGAATAAGCTATAAGTTGACAAAGTGCGGCGTTGTATCATGCCACCCACTACACAATGTTTCTTAAGTGGGCGAAAAGGAAAATACTGAGTGACCAGTCACTATGTCTATTTGCTTGGATTCTGTAGGCAATGTTGCACTAGCCAGTTCGCCTGCTTAGACTACATGCCTAAGTAAATATTTTTTAATTTGGCAGAGGAAACCTGAAAGCTTGGTGATAAGAGACTCCGTTCCCATTCAGACGTGTTGAGTGGCGGAACTCAACGCCGCGCTTCGCCTATAAGACCTGTTTATGGTGTATTACTTATTTCCCATTTCTATTTTACAGTTTAAGTTAGAGAAGCAGAACATTTTGAAACAAAAGTGTAGTGCATCATAAACGTGAAAAAAATCATTTTTATGAATTATTTTAATCTCGACTATAAGTTTCCAAAAAAAAAAACCCATAATCAAAGAAATATCGTGGGAAAACTTATCGTTCCCACAACTTTAACTTTACAAAAGTTACTTTTCTTGCACGTTAAATATTTCGATATGTGTAAAAGCGCTAATAAAATATTCAGAATGTCGATTCAAACGTCTAAAGGTTTCCGCAGTAGGCGCAACACCGTATGCACTCATAGATAATTCAAGCACGACTGAATGGAAATCAAGAGTGACTCGAGTTAAGAGCTCATCGATGTTCACTTGATGTCTCGAGTGATCGTTAAATATTCGTACAAAAACTCGATAGATAGTCATTGCGGTAGAGTTGGTGAGTATCAGACTATACGTGGTGGTAGTGAATTCGATTCTTTTTATAAAAAAAATTGAGATTCAGAAATAAGAGAAGTGTTATTATATTTTTATACCTATTCTAGAAATTGTGGACTAGCGTCCACATATATAGAAATTAAAATAATCACAAACAATGGGAAACGGTAGTGTCTTAGTGGGAACGGAATGTCTTAACACTGAGTTCCCAGATTCCCCCTGCCTACCCTACTGTGTACAGTAGTGTAGTAGTGTGGATATAGCGTGAAGCTAAAAATCACATACTTAAAGATAACTTCATTCCCGACTTCCCACGGGAATTGAACCCACAACCATCACGTTTACAGTCTGACGCTGTATATGCTCCGTATACATAAGTAACAAAAAATAATTCTACATAGATTACATCATTTTAGTAAGAATGAACATCAATATAGTGAAACTACCTTCATTTTTATAGAAACATGTGAAGTTAGAGGGTATTTGCTAAGGCATTGAGATCGGCAGCGCATATTTCATACCGTCTCGTAATCCAATACGGATCCCGGCACGTCTCGCGGCCTCACTGAATGGAGTGCATTTATTTATTGCTTTTATATGTATATTTTTCATGTTTTAGCTATTTGTTTATTTGGTACGATATTTTTGGTTGGTTGGTTAGTCGCCATTTTTCTTTGAAAGGTTTCATTCGAGTATCATAAGTTTTTAGGTTTACATGATTACCAAAGGGAACTTGGAACCTGTGAACGTGTCAAGACATTCCGTTCTCTATAATATGGCATGTTGAATGGCGGAATTCAACACCACCCTTTGTCTTGCAAGACCGATGGAATGATATTATTTCACTGCTTGTGTGAGTGAGGTAGGCCTCGAACCTAACCAAATAACATTGCGTTAACAGTCAAGGCATTTACTTACACTACGTTACAATAGTCTGTGCTGTTATATAAGTATAGAAAAGTATTACAACGTAAATTTTACTATTACGATAGTTGCCAGTTCAAACCACACAGATAAACTATAGAAAAATATATAAGGAAAATAAATATATAAAAAATATTTCTTAATAAAATAGTCAATACCTTGAGATATTAACAAGAAATATATCACAGAATGTGAGTAGGAATGTGTGATTTTTATATCGATCGGATGTCGTTGATTATTTTTTTATAATTTCAAGTACCGTTGCAGTAGTTATAGCACCGACGGAAGGTCTTGCAACGGATATTATTTATGATTGATATTTTTACAGGTATCCATTACAAAGTATTTGTTTTCATTTCTCATACCAGGATAAAGTTCTCATTAAATAGAGGGGCGGAAAGATTATGGTATATCATAACGTTCTCTTCTTTTTTGTCGTGGAGCCAGAAAAACTGCTGCCGAAATGTCAATCACATCTAATACGATGGCGATTTAAAATTACAATTTATATTGAAATAGATTATATGTATTTATGAACCACAAAATAAAGGGTATTTTAGTAAAAAAACTCCCTTAGATCACGCTTTATAAGGTTACTTTTAGCAAAAATAGAAGTTAGAGAAATCTTAAGTTAGGCCACTTTTGAACTAATGGTGCGATATGCCCCAGCTATACATATACAAAATGTATGTGTGATTGTATGTACGTACATATGTCAATAAGTGAGTGTGGGCACATTTTATGAGAGTACAGTGCGTGATAGTTGAATTACGAGAGTTAGCCGCAAAGGCAATAAACTAATACAGGGATAAGATAGGACTAGGCTTTCCTTTAAAACGTCGTGATATCTACAAGTTTAAATTATATTAACAAAACTATGTATTTTGTAAGTAGGTATATCGTTGCAATGTAATTTTTTTGTTTCAGCTTGGACCAGTGGATTCAGATTTGCAATTTTTTTTTCTGTATTTGTGTATGAAAAATATTTTTTTTTTACCAGTAATTGCAACCTTTTTGACCGAGAGTGGTATTTAGTTTTGTTACACATAAATATATGGACCGTTTATTTTGAAAGTGGTGTAAGTCCATTTTTTAAGAAAAATGAGCTATCACGTTATTCATGCTTAATTTAATGTAATTTTTTTATATATAACTAGTCCGTGTTTAATTTCTCAAAAAAATCCCATGTTTTGTACAACTCAAAATCGGTCGGTAAATGAAATTGCATAATCATTGATTATGAAAGTGGTGTAAGTCCAATTGACAGAGGTATAGCAGATGGATGCCGATCTGTGTTTTGTTATTTTTAATTTATTTTATACTAGCTGTGTCCCGCGGACGATTTGCATTGTTTCCCATACGTGTTTCCACTACTCGTAAGTTAAAAGATAGATATTAAAAAATTAGAGAAGTGTATTAGATTTTTCTAATTTTATATTATTTAGGAGTTGACTTTTTAAATAAAATGTCGCCTATGTTTCATTTCATTGTATTCCAATTCATACTCTAGCTCTGTATTAAATTTAAAACTAATCTATTACGTACTTTTGGCGATATCTTTACCCAAAAAAAAACTTACAAACTTTCAAACTTATAATATTTATAGGATTACGTGAGATATTACGTGAAAAATGCAAAAATGCCAGACCTATTACGTACGAAAAATATAAAGACATGAAGCAGCTACTACCCTATATACCTCCGGTGCATCATGCATATTTTGAAACACTACCACATGCAGAGAATAAGTAAATTCTTTGAATGACAATGTAATTTACGTCTAAAATAAAATTTTATGTGTTGTTATGCGTATTTGTAAACACAATTATATTAAAATGAAGTATGTTTTTGGCGATATTTGATTTTTCAAAATTGAAATTAAACGATTTTTACAATTGTCTAATTTTGAAAGTGGTGTAAGTCCATTTACAGCACATAAATATGTGTTATCGTAGTCTAATTAGCCAAAAACAAATTTATATAAACAAATTAAATGTTGATAAAACAATATAAACAATGCCAGACCTCATATGATTTGCCTATATTTTTAAATCAATAAATATGCTAACCTTTAATTTTCTCGACACAAAAGAAAATGGACTTACACCACTCTCAAAATAAACGGTCCATATATATAAAAGTGGCATTTAGTATTAAAGCTTATCTCGATAATAAGAACAAAATATGAGTACGTAATAAAATATTATTAGTACGTTAATAATTCGGACAGAAAGCGGAGAACAGAGTATCTAGACACTAAATTCGATCTATATATATTTCCTACGGGATACGTGAAGCAGCATATATGCATATAGCGACACGGGATACAACGTGAAACTTCACGTAAGGTAAAAAGCTATAGATATAATATTATTGCTCAAACCCATCCATCATTTAATTACCTTATTAGGCAACACAGAATCCACTTTAACAAGATCTCTTAATGAAGACGAATGCATCTCCATTTCTAATGCATTCTATTCAATAACTAAAGAGTCTATAATAAGTTGGTACTGCATTGTATATCGCCCACTAAGTTCTCCCACTCTTTCTTTGATTGGAGCATTTTTATGGCTTTATAAGCTTTGATTAGAAAATGATTAATGTGTATCGTCCTTTTAAATTGTAGTTTAATGCAAAAAATCACTTTCTCGCTGTATTCCGTACAAAGCAAGGTCAGAAGGAATCCGAGATCCTAGTGGTAAAACACTCCATTCCCCAGTAAGACACTTCTGTTCCCTACTTTCTGCTGAAGTCTTGAGACATTGTATGTTAAGTGGCAGAACTCAACGCCTTCCAGAACATTAAACGAGCGAGGAAATGGAAATATTAAATATTTCATTCTCCAAATGAGAATCGAACCGTTGTATTTGTTGTCGCTTGTTGCTTGTGCCCCTACGCCACGACGGCTTCTAAATATAAATTATTATATATTGTCATATATAAGTATAATTAAATATATTTTATACATATTATGAGGAACGGAGTGTCTTAACACTAGGTTCCCCCACCTACCCTACAGCGTAAAGCTGATTTTTAATAAGTTATACAAATATATTTTATTCAAGATAAAAATACGGCTAATAGTTACCTATTTATACACGAAGGGAACAAAGAACTAAGTAGAAGTGGTCACGTCCAAAGAATCTGACCTATCGGTTTGGGCGGACGCCAACATTCTAATTAATAGCCTATACATTTTACGATTCGGCGGGTAACAAATGTATTATACAAATATCTCTTATATGTAGAGAAATATATATTATTTCTGTATGTATGTTTGTAAAACTACTTCTCCTAAACGGTTGGAACGACTTGGTTGAAATTCTGAGATTAATTTCAACGGGTTCGCGGATAGTTCGAAAATATAAATGGGTCATAGTTGGTGTGTGTAATGCAATAGACTAGTTAAATTATAGGAAATCAGTAAATGAATTAAATAATAATATTATTTTTTTGAAGCCTGAGAGTGTAAGCGCGACAGGTTTTGTTTTTGATTCCCACTCGAGGACATGAAATATTTAATATCACGCGGCGTTCAGTTCCGCCACTCAGCGGTTTGTGATGAACAGAAGTGTCTTAACGGGATACAGCGTGAAGCTTAAAAATATAAAAAATATTTTTAAATATATGTTTTTGTGATACTTTATTTGCGGGTAGGAAAACGACTGCGGGGTGCGCTAGTATATAGAACAGTACTAAATCCCAGTCTAGGTCTCGGATAGATAAAAATGTTTACGGTGTCTTATCTAAAATAACGAAATTGTCTTTTTACTTGAGCTTTTATCTTTTGATAGATGCTTTAACTATACATGTATACATATAAATAAAGGTTGAATGGGTCTATCTGTGATTTTGTGATTGTGTGATTTTTATTTAAATAACAGTGTATTTTCCAAGTGTATATAGTTATTTACAGGATATTAGAACAAACAGTTTCAAAATTTTCGTCAGTCTTTCTGTTTGTCCGAGCTACTCTCTGGAATAGTTGAATCGGATTTTATAGGACAGAGGAACGATAGAGGAAGTTGTGGAGCAACATGTAGGTTAAGTTTGTCCCGGAATTCCTGCGAGATCGGGATTTATGGGAGAAAAGTTTTCTATTTTTAAATACAACTTTTTGCCCCAAGTTTAGAAAAATAATTTGTCGAAGAAAAATTTATAAATTAAGTATATGGTATATAGAGACCGCGAGGCGTAAGTTGAGATGCATTTGTGCGAGTCATTCATTACCAGAAGTAGAGCCAGAAAAAAAAATAAAAATAAATTCTATTATTATTCATCTAAAAGAAAAATTAAACACAAAAAAATCTCGTCTTACATGTCAACACTAATTACAGAAAATAAATTAAATTATATTATAAACATTTATTCTACATATTTATATACGAGTATACATAAATAGTATTATATTATAAAGCTAAAGCAATTATTCAAAATGGCAGTAAAATTTAACATTGTAAAGTTACTTTTACCATTAATGTTTATATGTACTCGTACGTAATGTGCATAAACTCGCACAGTGTGGTATACTCGTATGGCAGCGGTAGGTATAGGCAATATAACGCAGTCGTCATAAATGTTTCGGAAAGTAGGTTGTGAGGTCCAAGAAGCAAGGTCGATAGGCGTGGTTATTGATGGTGTAAGTTACGACAGTCGAAGGTGGTCTTTGAGGATTTTTAAGCCTGAATAACTTTGAAGTATATGAGTTTTGTTACAGAAAATTAAAAAAATTGTCCATAATTTCATTATTAATTGACTTAAAATGACCTAAAAACTTCTTTTAGTATATTATTATAAATGCATTCTATTATATTTATTTTATTGTGGCATAGCGTACGTTTTGTATGCTAAATAATAACTGTAAGTTACCAAGGATCATTCCTGATAAACAAATTAATTTAAAATTATAATTTTTAAAGTATAGTAAGATGAATAAGAACTGAACTCCTGACCTTTCTAGTATGTTATCAGGTAAAGACATCTGTTTTACATTAACATGAATAACAATAGAAGGGACAATAACATAGTGTGCAGTAAAGTACCCTTTTCTTATAGTCGTTTGTCTGTATAAGTTTCTACAATAGGTTTAATTGTTTGTACGATAATTTTGAATTTGAAGCTTAAATTTATTTATTGCAATATGAAAGTTTAGCTTTAACTGAAGAAGTAAATTAAGGAGTTAAACTAGTGGCGATTCACTCTGTTTCCCTTTTTGTTTTATATAGATATCACATATGAAATTTAAAAAAAACCGACATTACAACTCACAATAGGCGATGAAATCTAAAACTCGAAAAAGCTTCACAATCTCCATATTAACTTAAGTAATAAAAAGAGCAAAAAATCGCTAGCACGCCATAACTTGAGGTAACCACAAACGGTTTACGAGTTACGAGAAACCCGCCGTATATGGAACAATATGATTTTAAACAAAATCATTGGTTTCGCGGTTAACTTTCTGGGCACGAGTAATCTAAAAGTGCTTTCAGCGAAACATTCGACTTTTCAATACGAAATAACTGAGCTTTTCAAAATGAGACGTATGTTCAACCAAAAGTTTATAGGTAATTGAATTTTTGAGTTAGACTTTGTAAATTATTGCTAGCAACTGAAAAGTAAGGTAGTGTTACTAACTATTTGCGTTTCTATTTCTACTTATATTACAATGTAAATATATAATTAAAAAAGTAAAAAAAATATATATGTTTGTCTTAATGTAACCTTTTTATTGGTTTTTGTAAATAAAATAATAAAAAATAAATAAATAAAAATGTATTCAACATAAATTTATTGATTTTATGGGAAAAAATATGTGATCGTAATATGATCGTAATATGATATCGAAATTTGAAGCCGCGACCTCCGTGCTAATTATAAAAGTACTAATACTAGTTGCATTATAGAAAATCAGTAAAACAGCAATCATAAGTTATACATTAATGGCCCCCTAACTTAACGTTTATTGCGTACAATGATTATTGCTTAAAGTCTCTGTAGGTACAATTAAGTATTAAGAATATTTCTTTAGAAAACCTATAACATAATTATTTGAACGAAGCGGGATTTGAACCCGAACCTATTGAAAACCGTCCAAACCTTTTGCACATCGTCATACATTCTCATTCAGCCACGTCGGAATTTTTATACGCTTGTACCAACTTACTCTTGTTTTCTAAAAAGTATAAGTCTAATATACTATTATACTCTAATAAAAAGTATAAGTATAAGTCTCATATTTCTGTAAAAGATTTTTTAAAATTAGAACAAAAGATCGTAACATTGAATTGATCTTTTAAACCTTAGTACGAAAAGATATGGTACATAAAATTTTAAAAGTTCAATCAACGGATACAGGACTCAGTTGTTCACTTTAACTATTTTTCTTGTTATTTCTTCGAAACTTGCTCGTTCCTATCGCAAGATTGTAATTCAATTCGTATTTAAATAAATAATAATAAATAATAGCTTCAGACCACGCCACAAAGCTTCAAAACTTAATGGTATCGGCGATAAACCATAACAAATATGATTTATATATTTGTTATGATTTATATTTCTTTAGATCTAAAAATTAAATTTCTAGACTCCCAACTATGCAGCTTCACATATGGAACTTAATATTAAAACACTACATTTCTCCCTTTCTGTTTAATTTAAGAGACATTGCGTCTTGAGTGGCGAAACTCAACGCCGCGTTTTGTCTCTCAGAGCGAGGTAATAAAAAATAAAAAATGACCGGTTACCCCAATAAATCTCTCTGTAGTCGAGATCGATCTCAACACCCTCATATTTACAGTCAAACGCTATGCCACTGTGCCAAGATGGCCTCAACGTAACACATCCATAAAAACAAAAACGATAGAACTGTAGAAAGATACACTACTATATCTTTTTATTTTAATGGTACCAAAAGCCGCAGATACTATAAGCATGATGAATCATACTATAATTCCACGTAATTTAACAATTATCGTTATTATATGGATTATTATATTACTAAAGAAATATTTATATGATAGTAAGGAATGTTAATAAAATTCATTTATTTAATGTCGTATAAAATTCTTTGTGTTTTAAATAGGTTTATATTTTATTTAATCATATTTCTTATTGATATAACTTTTTTATTTATGAACCGATTCAAATAAAACAAAAACAAAGTAAATTTTACCAAAGTTTACAATAGTGATAAATACATTAAAATGATAAACATATATTGTTACTCATAGTAAAAATCAAACGGATCGACCAAACACGTGTACAGAGGAAAAGATTTCCAAAAAGACTCCAGCTTCACGCTGTATCCCGAACCTAGTGTTAATTTTTTATATACACGTACAAATAAAATTCAGTCATCTTAAGCTTGATAATTAACTGATAAATACAAACATACAAGCAAAAACATTTTAGCCAAACATTTACTGCCATTCGCATATTTAAGATCAATTCGACATCGGCACCTTTAATCCAGTATCAATGGCGTCCAATTTCAACTGAATTCACCAAAAACCCCGCGACAGCCAGAACGAAAGACGAAAGTATAAAAAGGCAAGTTATTCGAAACGCGACGGGAGTCGAAATACGATCGGCAAAACGTAAAAGTTGATTTCGCTAACGAAGACAGCCTAAAAAACGGCTACAATGCTAAACTGTTGGCGGGTATGAGAATAAAGCCTCAAATGCCTCGACAGCCTCGCCTGTGGCATAAAGACTGGCAAATATTTCTGCGAAATTACTTGCGCCTGTATGGAGGTGTATGAGCTGGGATTTTGTTGGAATTAACTTAAGGAGAAGTTGAGTTAGTATTTCTATAAGTATAAATGATTGTTTTTAAAAGAAATCGAAGAAGAAACAGTCACTCAACAGTCAATATCTCTAAAAATGTGTAAAAAGTGGATAAATGAATGTGTAATATAATTTTTCAAAGTACTGTATTGAGGATCTCTATTGCTTAGCTAGTGTTTGTTTATTATTATAAAAAAACATAAAAAATCCAGGGCTGATTTATAAGAACTTCTTTATTTTATTGATAAATCACATAAAAAGTATTGAAATATTTTTTACTTAAGACATCCCTCGCACATAGCCATAGGCACGGCATTTTACACGATATATTATGGCACTCCTTTTTCTCTTTCCTGTACAATTTAGAGACATTGATAAGCTTATCTAGCTAGACGAAAGGAAATGAAAGTAATTCAAATCATTAACGAAGAACACAGCTATAATAAAAATAAACATTATCAACATTAAAAAAGAGCACGTAACAAAATTATAATACTAATTTCTTACACGGCTTACATTTAAATATAATATTTTAGAAGTTTCTAGGAAAGTCGAAGTGGACAATGTTTTTCTAGTACAATACACTATAACACTTCCTTCATAAAGAAGGGCCGTAGTGCATTTTAAGTGCGTACAAAGGTGCATGTACAAACATTGTTGAATTTACAATATTATAAAATATGAGTATAATTGAGATTCTACTAAAGCGGCAGAGTGTTTTAACACTAGGTCCTCCCTGCCTACCCTGCTGTGTGCGGGATACAGCGTGAAGCTGATTTATTTGATTTTCATTTATTTTTACTAATGCATAATAAGTATAGGTATTTAGATTTAAATATTTCAATTTCATGCTCGTATCCTGCACATAGCAGGGTAGGTAGAATAAACTTGGGAACCTAGTGATAAGACACTCTTGTTTCCGTTTCACTTCCGTTCCTCAATTTTGGCCAAATTCTGGAGGCACTGGGTGTTGAGTGGCGGAACGCAACGCTGCACTACTTAAGCCTACCTTTTAAAGTAATAAAAAGTAACCTTATAAGAAAGAGTAAGTAAGAGGAAGAGTAAGTAAAAAGTATGATAATATATTTCCAATGTAATTATTATACGAGATGTCCAAGTTTAATTAAAACATTGACTCCTGCTAATTATTTCGAAACCAAATTGTTCTTGAGAAATGTTAAATTAAACATATTAAAGTGCCATGGCTAAAAACGGGTTACCAGTTCAAACACTTTTGTCTTTTTTCTTTTTAGTCTGCCTCAAAATATTTGTACAAAGTTTTGTGCACAATAAATATAAATAAAATTTTGACAGAATTAAAGTCCAAAAAAAAATTGTTTTCCCACTATATATAACTTTAGGTGTTAGATATCGAAAAAATATATATATACATCTGTTTCAATATTAGCACCGATTCTCGCATAACAGAATAGGCAGAGAAAAGTAGTGTCAAAGCACTCCGTTGATTCCACACTCTATGACAAAGATATATAAAGCTATCATCATAATCAATCCAACTAATACATACCATCATCTCACATAAGCCCACTGTATATGTTCACATATAGATAAATATAAAATAAAGGACAAACATCAACAGTTTTAAATATAGTTAAAACGTAAAACTTTTCAGCGTATAAGCCCGAAAACACGAGTTTTCTAACTTTTCAAAGGGAAGCTAGCTCGATACTGGAAACTTTTTGCGGTATACATTTTGCGTGGACGCACAAAAAATATGGGAGTGCTCGCTTTCGCTACGTTATTGAAATTTGTGGACCGGTTTGTTTGACAAAAAGCAAAAGTGTCGCGGTCCCCTTGACCCTTGTCAAAGGGTGTCGAGTCGATAGGTCTTCCTTTGTAAGGATGTAGGGATTTTTGGTGATAGCTGAACGGATAGTGTGTCAGAAAGGACTAAAGAAGTTAAGATCTTCAATAGTTCGTAAGATTGTTTTGGAAATTATTAAGATTTATGTTGTATATTCGTTTTCTGTTCGTTTGTGTTTGTTATTAGTGTATATAATTTTTTTATGTATCCCGCATGAATACACCAAATATTTCATACGAATCGAAGAATTTATACTTTACTTGACTCTAAACAAATCATAATTAGTAGACTAAATTTTTAATTTATATTCAAAGCCAGTAGTACTTGGTCAAAGCTCTTACTTGATTTGGATACAATATTTTTAAAACTAATTTATAAAACATTTTATTACGATTTCTTAAAACAGATTGTAAATAACAAACGCAAAATTCAGCTTAATTAAAACTTGTCGTGTACATTCAAACAAAAACAATATAATTTCATGATAAAAGTCCATAAAACACAGCGTGAACCTCCAATTTTGGGGACCATTGGGTAATTAATAATGGGAAGTTTCCTTTAGACTACGCCAAATTGAATGATCAAAGGCGATTCGATAAACTCAGTATTTCAAGTGATTCAGAAAACATTTTCGATTTGTTAATCTTTCGCAGTGATATTTTATAGGTAGGTTTCTTATATAAGAACCTGTTTACAAAAATCGGCGAGTCCTTTAAGTTGATACAAAATGTTTGTTTCAGTAGTAGGTACGATAAAAGTTTATTTTTCTCATACAAAATGAGCTTTACTTTTTTACTTTTAAAAAAGGGCAACGACCACTTTCAACGCTTGGATAGTTATAAATACTTTCGATGATATTTATTTTTATGATGATGTTGTATACTAAATATTTACACCATCATCACCATACACATGGGGAATTGAACATATAAGACAATGACGGCCGTCATGGTATAGGGGGTTTGACTGTATTTAAATTATTTTCCCCCCGCTATAATAGACACGCCCCGGCGTAGAGTTCCGCTACTCAACAAACAAAGTCTCAAAACTTGGACGGAGAATGAAGAACGGAGTGCCTTGCCACTTGGCTCTTGCTGATCAAAACGAATATTGCTATCATCACTAATTATAAAACATTTAATTCCATTCAAGTGGCGTTAGTTGACGTTGACGTTTATCCGGTCAGGTCAGTCAGATATTGGCAATGCAAATATTTGTTCTGGTCTGCTAATCAGACATTAGGACAGGCTATCGCAATCGATATCGGTTCAGTGCACGTATTGTCGTGTTATATAATATTAGACGTAACCGTGCGTGCTGCATAACATATGAGATAAGTTACAAATGATATTACAGGTTCAAATATGTTTTGGTGATGATGCAGATGATTGAGAAAGTTTTTAAATATTTTAATATAGTTTATTTTATTTATTGTCCTTATAACTTAAGTACTTAAAGGACATTTGTTGACAGCCAGCCAGCCTGAGTTACAAATCATTTTGTTAATAGCGAAATCTAAATCTACATATATTCGTCGACTATTCGCGGCGTTGAGTTCCCCCACTCAGTACGCAATGCCTCCAGAAAATGTCTTACTGGGGACAAAATATCTTAATACTAGGTTCCCTCTACCAATCCTGCTATGTGCGAGATACAGCGTGATTAAAATATAACGAAAATTATTTTAAGCAATACTTGAGCCCATAACCATCAAGATTTTAGTCTCTCGTTTCCTTCCTCCACGATAGCCCCTATATTTATAATAGATAGCTATCAACAATAGACGCCTACAATTTTTTATACATAACGCATCGACGATATCGACAACATCGTGTTATTTGTCGTGTCGTTTACATTTCAATATGGACGGGAACCGGAAATTGGTTTGCAAGCACTGTGAACGCTTCAAATGATTTGTATCGGCGGTGCGATCACTTAGGGGTCATGGAACCTGCGGAACTATTACCAACTCTATTTCTGAAATGTTAAGGTTCCCTTTGGAATGGATTGAAACACACAAAACAAGGTGCGCCTAGCTTGTGGTAGCTTTCAAAGGGCTTTTGGAATATTAAAATGTATATGGCGGTGAACCGTAAACATAAGGTATGGATATTCTTTTGGTTTCATCATATAGATAGGTAGGTACAGAATTTGAATTTTGTTTTCAGATTTTTCTATAAATATGGTATATAAATTATAATATAATAAATTTTATATGATAAGAATTACATATTTGTGTATATAATTACCATTATTTCTGTAATGGAAAAGAATATTACGTTTAACATAAAAATATACAATCCAACATATTATGACATAATATGAAAAACATTTGAAAATTTTAATATCGCGAAATTACACTCAATCTCTTGTTAATACTCACTCAGTGAAATCTGCTAAAAGCTGTCTGGTCTCTAAAGTAGTAATAGCAGAGACAAAGCTGACGCTCCACTAAAGTTATAGCTTTATTATTATTATAAGTGCCAGAGGTGCTATAAATCATAACTTTGCATTTGTTTTAGTTGCAAAGTAGTGAGTGATAACTGTCGAATATCTCAGTGCCTTATCAGAAAGGGTAAATGAAAAAAATTCATTCTCCCGAGTAGAAATGTAACCCTAAATTATGAGTGTACCGGCAAACTGTCATAGTGTACCAGTGTGTGATATGTCATACAACAAAATTAAATTCTAATTAAGGTTCCACCATTGTATATGGTGAAAATGCTATAGCTGATGAGAAACAGGATAGTATAATATTTTTTATACAGCTCTTTATTAATCCACACAATTTTCAGAGTGGATATGAAACTCACAATCGTTGTTTCTCATCATAATATTATAAGTCTGAAAGAGTTTGTCCGGTTCAACTCACTAATCTCGGGAACTTCTGGTTCGAATTGAAAAAAATCCTTATGTTTTGGATAGCCCATATGTATTGAGGATGACAAGGCTATATTGCAAAACGTTGATAATAATGAATATCATGTTTCATAAAAGTTACGGAGAAGTATCCACCAGTAAAAGCTACAGTAGTATTATTTTATAATAATAACTACAACCACTAGTATACTATATCAACCAAAATATTCTAGAGTAAAGCACGCATCTTGTTGTCTAGTGGTGCTCGGTATGAATGCAGGTTTCATGAATAGTTAACAGATTGGCAGAGAGCCAGTGAAACCTACTTGGTTCACGGCGCAGGTCTTTTTGCTGTAGGCGGTTAGGAATATGTTTAACTGAAAAATTACGTTGAGTAGAAATCGAATCCACAACTATTGTAGAGTTAGATATTTTAATGTATAGTTTAGAAAATTATAAATTGTATCTAATTCTGTCGTTGCGAAGAGGCGCTTGTGCCACTGGCCCACTAGTGTCTTAAAACTTCTTACTTAAAGGTTCTCAGGTTCCCTCTACTTAACCTGCTGGAATACAACGTGAAGCTAAAAAAAAGAATATCTCATAGCAAGAAATCAATTTCATTCTTTACAAACCACTTAAACAAAGTAAGCCACCGTCTAGTAAGTTTGAATACATCTTTCACTATTAAACAACTGACGTACTTCCCTCAGATATATCTACATACGTATTTTAACTGGTATTTGCTAGGGGTGGCTACGAAGGGGTTGAATTACGAATGCGAGGGGAAACAAGAGTGCTGTGTTAGATTTAAATTTAAGTGGATGCAAATCAAATTTACAGTAGGAGGCTATTTAAGTACATTTTCACACATTGTTCAGTATAGTTTATTTAATCTTTTATTTTAATCAATTAGAAATGTCCTATCAACAGTTCGTATTAAATATTTCTACTCTACATAAGTATACTTGTATATTAATATAGTATATTTACATATATTATATAATAAGGTCCCTTGACCCAGTCATACGTGAGTACATATATCACAAATAAAGAAATCGTACTGACATTCACTGACTTCCCTACAAACCCACTTCATAATAACTTATTTCAAATTCGTCACACGCACTGTGTATAAGCTTATGAAATACAAGCTAATTTGAACTTTACCTATAGGGAAATACGATAAACAATACGACAATTTAAAAAATATACTTTTGACAATATTCTGTACAATCCATTATAAGCCTTATGGCGTATATTTTTAGTGTTATAATGGTTTAAATTTAAATTTGTGGGTCTTTGTATCAAATGTTTGATTTTACCAAGCCGATGCACACCTCGTGACTCGAATAGCGGAACGATTCAAAATCGATAATTGTGTTCGATGTCTCGATTACGTCTATTGATGTTAATTAATTCGTTTCAAGTTAAAGGTTTGTTAGAAAAGGAAGTGTAATTAATATTTAATTTGTTCATTGAAAGTAATTTATAGATTTTTAATATTTTTAAAGTGTCAATCCACACATAGCAAAAAAATTAACACTTTTTTAAGAAAACATAAAAATTTGAACCTGCT
The DNA here is from genome assembly GCA_016802625.1 of Heliconius numata. Taxonomy (NCBI): domain Eukaryota; kingdom Metazoa; phylum Arthropoda; class Insecta; order Lepidoptera; family Nymphalidae; genus Heliconius; species Heliconius numata. The sequence continues at coordinate 1,760,702 of JAEBDU010000114.1, forward strand.
CCTCATGGAGGCTTAAAAAAGTAGCTATTTATAGATTTTATGTTATAAGGCATTGGACATGAATTGGTTTTTCATCTTTGTCTTTAGTATATTTTTTAGTATAATAATTTGTACATTAACAAACTTTTTAATTATAACAAGTTAAATTAAAGCTTTTAAAAAATACCCCAGATGGGATGGAATCCACAATCATCGCATTTACATGAATTACGCTTTCATCTTTTTACAAGTTCTTGCTGTAAAAATAAATAATTTTATTTCAAACCTAAAAAAAATATATTATACTTAAAAATCCCTAAAAACACAGTCACACACAAAAATGACATTATAATTTTAACATATTATACATATAATAGCACTCAACACATTAAATCCGCTTGTATAATTTTATTTTGGCACGACATGTAAATATTTACGTTAGAAGCTTATGCTGTAATTACTGTAGACGCGACAATGTCTGACGCCATATTAGAGGTAATTTATTATAAAGTTGAGTTAATTTAGTTGAGTTGAGTTAATTTAAATATATTTCTTTATTGTTGAGTTTCCTAAGTCAATATACAATGAAGGATGTAGGTGATGATGTACCGCATATAGCAGTGTTGGGCAGAGAGAAACTAATGTTAAGACACTCCGTCACCTGTTTTCCGTCAAATTTTTGAGACTCGTCACCAGAGCGGGGAAATGAAAAATTTTAAATATTTAATTCATGGGAATTGAACCCAGAACTGTACACTGTGCACTCTTGTAGCTCTATGCAACGACGGCCTCTACTATACCAATTTAATCATTATTAATTTGCAAACCAAAAAGCTACCTAAAACTTTATCTTATCTTATAGCTTAGCAAATTTCAAATTCCACAGACTATAATTTAGACCAAATTGAAGTCTAAGAGCAAAAAAAGAAACACCGACCCACCCAAAAAATGATGGTGAAACAAAATCTCGAAGGTCTCAATCAATTCGGCTATCTTCATATATTTGACGTTGACAGATGCACTTACCGCTTCTCGTTTAATTGGATTCTGTCCGGGCTTTAGGCTAAAGGGGAACTTTTGTTTGGTTTTCAAGAATCTGTATCGGTGTACGCATGTAAATGTTATATTGAATATATTGGAGAATCAATTAAAGATATAAATATAACTACCTATTATTTTATACGGGCTGTAACCAAGAACCACATTGTGTACATTTTTTTTCTCAGTTTTCTTAGAGTTAAATCACTCCGTTCTCCAATTACTACCTGAATTCGAAACATTGCGTGTTGAGTAGCCGTATATTTTATTTTATTTAATGTGAATAGAAGCAAAATGGCAGTAGCATATAATAAATCATTTATATAAATGGGCTTAATAAGGCTTATGGAAGCAGTAGTACTGCAGTCGTAAGTATCTTATGAATTTTATTAGGCATCTATAGAGAATATAATATGTAATAGTCGATTTATATACAAAATGTTATTAATTAAATAAAATGTATACAAGCCTAGAGTAGAGTTAGTATCGCGAATTGAGATCCGGAACTCAAGCCGTGTCTTGTTTTACCACAGCCATATAATTATAGGCTTTAAAAATTGAATACCTAAAAAAAATTGCCAATTATCATAGTTTATGAGAAATTGTAGCTCAAACCGATAGATAATCGAAGTATAATGATTTACTTTGACCAACGTTAAAAATAGTAAACGAAGCGATTAACAGTCCACACAGCATGCGGGTGTATGACAACATTCATTAAATAAGTGAACGCAACTAGTTTCTAGTTTTCTAGAATTACTTAGGAATTATGTCAACTTAACTCATATAAATGTATGATAATGTATGGGCAAATATGTAAGAGGTCTAATAGTATATTAAATTAGATTATTAGCATTTCTTAGAAAGGCAGAGATAGCGAGTTCGAATATAGTAGGTAATAGAGTTCTTTAATATTATATTCCCCGAGGTTCCCTCTATTTCCTTACCTGCTATATGGAAAATAGCGTAAATCTATAAAAATATAGTAAACTAATCACTTGGATATAACTGAACTGTATTAAAATGGAGAATTGAAATAAGGATTAATATTTAATTATTTTTAATTATAAAAAAAAAACAAAACTAATCGATATTTAACGTGCACTTTTTTTAGTAGGTATGCAATGGCCGGGACATGTAGAATGCAGTAAGGTAACATATAGTTCGCACTACTAACCCCTTATAAAGCGGAAGACGCGAGACAATATGAAAAAACCGGCCAAGTACGAGTGGGACTTGCGTACCGAGGATTCTGTACCATTTTTATCATTGTGATGAATGAGAAGTATTATTTATAAAAGTTAAAAAATGTTTACTTTCAATAATATATTTATTTTATACCTATGAAATAAACTAAAGATGTAAGTTACAGTAGTGAATTCTTTTGTTACAAAGACATGAGGAATCTACAAGAAATCAATTTTTGCTATTCGGCGACGGAACCCTAAAAATAAAACAAACGAAAAAATTAAATAAAACAAAACAACTTAAAATATCATCAAGTATCTGTAATCTTCATCTCGTAGGACAGAAAAAAATAATATAGTAGTGAGAACCACATCTAAATAGGTTAAATCGAAACCAGTTAGCGTCCTGTTAATAGTGGGACCATTTGCGTTAACGGCTTTAACGCCTCGCGTCGTCGCGTCAAACTAATTTAAAGTGGTTAAATTACACTCGTAACGTATTTTGCATGCTCGTTTAGCGCTCTACTGTACATATGCTTGTATGTGGAAGCACATATATCTCCTAAAATTACTAATAAAAAATATTGATCAAATAATGAACTTTATTTTTTATATACTTATTTTTGTAGCTTCACGTCGTATCCCGCACATAGCATGGTAGGCAGAAGGAATCTCGGAACCATTAAGACGTCGATTTTTTCCTCAATACGAGAACGAATGAAAATATTAAATATTTCTTTTCCTTGAGTGGGAATCGAACCCACAACTTGTCGAGCTTACAGTCGCACGCTCATGCCCCTGCGCCACGAATGGCCTTTTTATATACATGAGTAAATTAATGCCAATAATGAAGAAGAACGTGATCAGATTTAGACACGTCGAGAGAATGGGTGAAGAAAGAATGGAAATAAAGTATGACGCAAAAGTGAGGTACATATAAAAGAGGTAACGAAGTATCGATCGAAGGAATGTCATGTAAAAACCATGAGGGCTCGAAGTATAAGTCGCATAATGCAATCCAAGAAAATGTATAAAGAAGTATAGAAAGACTTTCGTTTACTTATATTATTTAGAAACATCTACTACCTAAGTAAGTAAGTGTATAATTTATAATAGACTTTGAATCCACACTCACTAGTAAAGTTAAATATTTTGAAACCACAACTGCATCATGCAAGAATAAAGTTACATATTTAATATAGAAAGCTTCAATACACTTGAAGTTTAAGTGCCAGATAACTATTTTAAGTGAATTATTATGACACGAGTAAGAAAAATATTGTTGGTCTGGCTCACTATGAAGTACTATTTTTTAATACTTTGATCTAACAATAAATAATATAAAAACTAATCCCCCGGACAAGAGTTGCTCAATAATTATCGGATTCCAGACAGACGCATTCCAAAGGTTCCACGATGAACATATTTTTCTTGTTTAACGTAAGGTCTTTTCTGTTTCCCACTTACCGCTCAATTTTTGAGGCAGCATGAGTAGAGGAACTCAACATCACGATCGCCTCGATACTTCAGCGAGGAAATCAAAAATAATATTTTATTCCTCGAGTAGGAATCGAATCCACAACCGTTGCGTTCACAGGTAGACGCTGTGCCGCTGTGCTACGACGGCCATAACGAACTTTTTAAGTCGCACATTTTTACCAAAGTAATCTTAGGCATTCTACTGAGATAACCCTTATCTCTGTCAGCATTGATAGTCTCTTTAAAAGTAAAGGAATTTAAGCTAATTAAAAATCTGTTTGCATATCAAGATTTCATTAGAGTATCTTTATAATTACTAGATTGAGATAAATTTTCTTATTTATTACTCGTGTTTTTCATACAAATAGGTACAAGAGTGTATATAAATATTTACAAGATGAAGATAAAATTACGTAAACTCAAGGTATGTAAGTCAATATCTTTCACAAAAAATCAATCAAAAAACGATCTCTTACCGTGTCTCTTTATATCTTTTTATTACAAATTTCTTTTAAAAATGTGTTCTAAAATATCTAAGTGGGGAACGGAGTGTCTGAACACTAGGTTCCCTCTGTCTACCCTGCTATGTGCGGGATACAGCGTGAAGCTGATTTAATTTTAATTCTATAAGCCATACTATCAGTTTTTAAATACCATCCAAACCCATAATTGGTACGTAAATAAACAATCGCGGCAAAGGCACCGCGAAACTTAATGTTTTGCTTGTAGCGTCGCTGATGCTAATTTAGTGTTTGATTTGCTTCGACATGTGCGGCATTGTGAAACGTTAGAGTAATATAGTCTACCTTGTTAGTACTCGTAGTTGACGTCATCGTGCCGCATTGGAATTGTGGCTGTAGGTGATGGTTGTGGGTTCGATTTTAAGTGCATATATTTTTGTAAGCTTCACGCTTTATCCCGTATATAGTAGGATATGAGGGATGATCGAACATTCAACCACCGCAAATACCACCCACCACCATAAGCCACCACCCATCACCATAAGCCACCACCCACCACCATAAGCAACCGTTGTCTCATTGCGTAATTAAAGTGTACAGAAAAAACATCGAGCTTAAAATTAAACTTTAGCAAAAATCGGCATACGAAGAACTCCAAACAAATATTCAATAAATCAAATAAAACAAACAATCATTGCGAATACAATAAAAAACACACACACAAAAAAAAAAACATCCAACGAGTAATTTATTAAATCATTAATTAATAAATCTCCATACCTCAAGCCTCGCTTGTTCCTTCCTTTTTTCCCTCCCCACGTTGTAGGTGGGCACATCAAATTAAACCATCCAAACTAAAACGTTTCGGCCCACTTAATACTATGTATATTTAAGTTATAAATCACATGATAATTACGAGATGTTCTCTCCGAGATCGTTTTGTACGCTTGCAAATTACTATTGCGTCTCTATGTAGAGTTGAAAAAGAAAAATCAGCTTCACGCTGTATCCTGCAAACAGTACTGTAGGCGGAGGGAACCTAATGTTAAGACACTCCGTTCCCCACATCCTGCCGTATTCTAGAAGCATTGCGTATTGAGTGGCAGAACTGAACGCCGAGCTTTTTACCTTGGTACCAGAGCGAAGAAATGAAAATATTAAGAAATAACAAGTCATTCATTCTCTCAAGTGGGAATCGAACTTACAACCGTCGCGTTACAGTCAATATTTTAATACGTTGTGTTAGAGATGTAAATTGTATTAAACTTGGTTTTAGTAAAACAACTATTAATATTTGAATAATTAATGGCTGGTGTTTATGAATCAATATGTCGCATGTTTAATGATAAATAATGAAACAAATGTTTCAATGACAAATGAAAAATGAGAGGTAATTATGAAATAAGTTTTAGGAATTAGTGTTTGAGGAATATTATTAATATATTAATAGGTTGATGTTATCGTGGTGCAGTGGATCAGTGTGATACTGTAAACGCGATAGTTGTGGGCTCGATTCGTACTCAGAGAAATTAATAAATTTAATTTTCGCCCTCTGGCAGGAAAAAGCGCGGCGTTGAGCTCCATTACTATCTAATTAAGAAACTAAAAAATCTACATTACGATCAATTCTTTTAAATGATGGAAAATTTTCTAAATATAAAAGGCATTTAACTAGACATTGCCATAGTAAAACAACATAATAAACCCATAAAATATTTACGCGCACAGATAATAAAAAGGCAAGTGTCTAAATAAATACTGCCATTCATACTGTCACAGATATATTCGACCATTTATATGTGTTCGCCGGCAGGTGCCTGAGATCTTGTTGTAAAGTAGGTAAATAAACTTGAGTTTTAATACCGACAGCTTCTATGTAGAAATACGAGGCGACACTATTGAATAAAACGAATACCCGTTTGGCTTTGGATATTTATTTTTTTACCGATTGCAACGGTAAAAGGTATAATGTTTTTTTTACACTTATTATAAAAGAATGTGAATTATTACTCTGTTTTGTTCTTCGCACTGGTTAGATTCTGGAGGGTTATCTTATTGTTCGCAACTAATCTTAATTATATCTTAGTCATACTATTACAATTCAAACCAGTAGTTCCTGAGATTAACGTGTTCAATCAATTAAACAAACAAACTTTTTTCAGCTTTATAATATTAGTATATAGTAGGTATATATACTATGATATTAATCCACATATTTCTAAATAAAGGAATCTTTTTCTAAGTAACCAAGTCCATATAAGGAATGTAAGCGGTATGTCTGTAAATTTTATCACTATATCTTGGAACTGTCAGAGCAGTGTGAACAGGTAATACACTGAGGCTGGCGACAGAGGCATTTCAGTATATTAATACTAGTATTTATATTATAGTATAGAATAAATACGTTGTTATATAGAGGTTATTGCACTAATATCAGTTAGTACACTATGTATGTGGTAAAGTAGGAAGATAAAAGTTAGTGACAAAACACTGCGCTTTCTGCCAGAATTCGTAACGTCGTACGTTCGTATGTGAAGCACAGTGAAAATTCCCACATTAAAATGATGGGACCGAAAACGTCCATAGATATGAACAAAGGGTCAACAGCAAGGGTTGTATGGACGCACAGTAATGTTACAACCTTTTTTTCTATTATTGCTTCCAGTGACAAGGATATAATTGTTTTTCATTTCTTTCACAGCCACTGGCCCACATAATGATTACCCAATTTTGATAGTATATATGAATATGTATAGTTTTTTTTAACTATATGCCTTGCATATAGAAGATAACTTAGTGTTAAGACATTACATTCTCCGCTTTCCTCCTGATTCCAGTTATTAAGTGTGATATGGCAACTATAACATAAATGTTTAGATGACAATATTATTTTGTAGGCACTAGGCACTCTGCTTTATGCGGAACACAGCGTAAAATTAATCTACAACAATTTACCTTTCTTCCACTCTGCTGATGCTGCAAAGGCGGTATAAGCCTCAACGGTGGCGGGGCCGGCGGTAGGGCTGCCAGCAGCGGCGGCACTAAAGGCACCACACCCCCCATAGGAAGTGCCACCGCGAACTTCTGCACACCCATCCATGGCACAAACCACCCGCCGCCCGCCTGCATCGCCCCGCCGTACCACGCCAGCGCGATTATCTAGCATACACTATCGGCATTTGCACATTTGGTGGTACACTAACACTACCTGTTGACAAATAGAAAATTATGTTAAAATTGTAAAATTGAAAAAATATAGTAATAGAATGTATTCATAAATAGCTAGTATCGTGGCTAATTTATACAACATATTACATGTAGACAGAGGGAACCTAGTGTTGAACCTTTTGGGATGTATTGAGTGAAAAAACTCATTGCCGATTGTCTTGTGTCTTGTCTTGTCTTCATCCAAAGCGTGGAAATGAAAATATTAATTCCCCGAGTGAGAATTGAACCCAAAGTCAAGGCGTTTTCAGTCAAACGCTGTACCTCTGCACTATTGTAAGAATAATTTGTATGCTTGACTAAAAATCGTGGTTGCCGGTTTAAATTCCGATCAGGGTAAAAACCAAAATTTGGCCTCGTGAAAAAAAAAATATGATTAATCTAAGTTTTTAAAGTAAAAATCTGGCTTTCAGACAGTTTACAAACAATTGCTGAGCACAATCGATAGCTTAGAGTCTGCTATTGAAAGGTTATTACGAATATTAAACAACTAAAGATCAAAAGAAACGAGAAAGCATTTGAGGAGCTATATATAACATTCAAATCCATTAATTATATTTCTAGTAGTTCGTGATTACAAAACATTATATTTTAATTATAAAACAAAGTAACGAGCTCACAATGAAGTTCGTTTTGTCTTTAAATCAAATATATATAAATCAAATAAATATATATATCCCTATACGTTCGAGAAATAGTTTTGCAAGAACCTAATTTGAGAAAGATACCAGATTTCAACGCCACCTTATTGCATTGTTTTGCCAGACAACAAAACTAAAATATTTTAATACAAAAATTCCTCTAGTCAGAATCGAATACACGACCATCGCGTGCATTCATGATATTCCAAGAAGAAATCCGGTACCACAAAAACAAAACCGTCCGTCCGTCCAGTAGTTTTTGTTGCTTACGAAATATCCTCATTTATTTTGAAACATGTCAACATCAAGACATCAAGGACGGACCGTCTACGTTCTGAGCCGCAGAATTTCCACGCCAATTCTCAATTGACAAGATGCGTGTCTCATCATGTCAGTGGAGGTAGAACTGTTACTATAAATAAATTTACCAGTAGTTTTTCGTTATATCTTATATTAAAATTAGTTTAAGAATTATTAATTTCAATTAAAAACTAGATAATTATTCGTGAAACCGGCGCTCTCAGAATATGTTAGACTTACCCCAACTTAAGAGAAAGATTAGAAATGATTCTATAAAAATATACCATACATAGAAATATTTAGATTATCTGTATTCTTCAAAACTGTCCATTATTAACGAAAAATGCGCAAAAATAAAAGAAGAATCTCTACGCTAATTTCTGTCCAATATATTATTATTTTTATATTTTCCAGCTACATTTTCAAGACAGTGTTAATTAGTGGAATTCAACGCTGTGCTTAGTCTTGTTAGCCTTCCAAGGACATTAAAGTAATTAATTCACCCGAGGGGTGATTACCTCCCAGTGAATCCCACAACCACGACGTGCGACTGTGCCACAAAGGCCTTATTGGAATAGTCATAGATGTATTTCAAGACAATCTTCCCTACTTAGGCTATCTAAAAACATTGCTGCGTAGGCATTCTCTAACAATAAATAAATAAAAACGTCCAATAAAATTACCTTGCGCATAAACAATATCGAACGTAATGTTTTGTTTATAAAAGTAATGTATTTGTCGTATCGGGGGATACTTCCCGTTCGTAACACGCCGATCATTATCTCAGATCAAAGAAACGCCGTAGAATTCACATTTATTGGAGCGAACGGGAAAAGGGAGCGAGCGCTGAATGAAAATTGTCAGTTATTTGCTTTCTTGCCGTCGCGTCTCGTGAATGATGGGAGACCGTGAAAATTTTTTTGATCTACGTACATACATACATATATATATTTAGATATATGTATGTATGTAGTACGTGAGCACTTTACTTCAAGATGTATAGACATGAAGTTACGTAAGAACTCTCTTTAGGAGATATTTGAATGGAATAGGAAATAACAATGTTGTCGTTGCGATGTAAATCATAGAAACAACAATCTTATAAACGTTCAATTTGAATACGAGTATATCGTTTTTTTATAATAAATGCTGTGTATTTTATTTTAAAGTGGTAATCTTTTTTGAAATCGATATATAGTTTAATAATAGTTTAATTTTTAATCGCTTTATTTCTAGAGGGGTAGTGATAGATACAAATATAAACTATAACTAAAACTCTCCCTCTTTCTCTATTTTTACTCTAGGAGACTCTACAAGTGTAGTATTATGAGCATGTTCCAGGAAAGCTTTTTGTATTCCGCCGTTGGAAATATCATTTAGATTACATAATATAGCATCTTTTTTTCATTCATGTATCCTTCACACATTTATATGTTTTTTAGGCAGTCCATTAACCAGAACTTGTCCAAATGAAGTCCTTTTTTGTTTACTTTTTATACTGTCATCGACAGAAGTTTTCTTTTTCTTTTACAAACAAAAGATTCGTTGTTTCCTTATCTTCAATCATTCTTTTGGCAAACATTTGGACAATGATAAGGCCATTGTGACGACGACATTCTGTGACATTCAGAGAAACATTTTATGTATGGAAAGGAAATATATTATTCCTCTATAATGGAAGCCAACTTTTGCGTGTTTTACAAATTATCAAATCTACAGATACTTTCAAAAAGCTACGATTAATACAATAATATTATTATTTTCTTCTTTTTTAATTCTAACTTTCATATTTGTCTTTAGAAGAGATAGTTGACGAAAATTAAATTAAATTACATTTGCATCGTCAAATATTTTAAAGGGGAATTTAGAATACTGAAAATCTTGAGCTTCGTCCAAGATTTAACAAAGAAAATTACGTCGTCTGATGGGAGGTCACGCTCACACGACATTAAAGACGGTCCACAATGTGGTCCGCGATAAATTTAAATATCTATGAAAACTGTACGCTAGTATAATATTGTTGACTATTCTTGTATTTTGTAATGAAAAAGTCATAAAAAGTGGCATTTCTTGTGTTATATTTTTCGTTTAATCGTCTAACTAGGCTAAGTGATTCCTTTCAGTGGAAATTGAATCTTGAACTATCGCACTCACTGTCTGTCAGCATTTATAATATAAAACTTCTGAATGAATTGCAACTGCAACCTACGAGTATTAACGGGTACTCGCGGAGCCACTACGGACATCGATAAAAAGGAAGTCAGTTATTCTGATGCAATCATCACGTACCAGTAATGGCTCGTACAAAACTCATTGCAAACCATTTGAGTATAAGAATGTGATGACAAAAAGCATATATGAAAGATACGTATGAGTATTCTAACTACCTTTCATATATTTAAAATAAATAGTTATATAAAATTTCAAACAAAAAAAATATATTTAAAATAGAGTAGGTTAGATACATAATATTGGCTTTTGCGATTTTGAGAATTTGCGGGATGGGTTGAAATTAAATTTTAGTTCAACAGTTCAGGAACAGAGTGTCTTAGCACTAGGTTCTATCGGCTTGTTTTGCTGTGAAGTGTGAACCTGCTCTTTGGATTGAGGAAACAAAAATACAAATATTAAACATTTATTTGAGTGATGTAATTTTTCAGAATTTAAAACCCAAAATAATGATAATATTTTACACAAACAAACGCACATGCAAACCTGATTGCATATTTTACAACTATAAATAAAGAAGTAAAGAACTTGAGGTGTCAAGTCGCTTCCGTAAGAGGAAAAACACAAATCACCGCCAGTATATTTTAATGTGCATACAACTATTTACATAGTGCCTGTTCGTTCAAGAAAATTTATAGCTGGTTGTAAATAAGATATACGAAGTAATCAGACCCAATCTGACCTGCGAAGATTGTGGGTTCAATTCTCGTAAAAGAAAATAACAAATAAGTGACTAAGACATACATCCTAAATATTGTCGACAGCTGTATTTTTTATTTTTTACATAATTTTTCTCAGAAACATGTATGTAAAATCTTTTTTTTATCCTCATGCTGTATTCCGCGCATAGGAACCTCGGAATCGTTCCCATATACTTATGTGCAACCATCTTTATGAATTTATCTTTTCGTTTACAAAAAAAATCTAATAATAAAATAATTATTTTATACCACGACATTCTTCACTAGACATTGATTGGCGTATCGGATTTTGCGTTAAATTAAAACGTTCGAAAAAAAGACGTACAATACTTTTTGTAACAAAGAAGCCAGAGACAGTATTTTGGCCAAGTGTTTATAATCTTGTAGAGGCCAGTCGTGGCCAGTCAATGGAAGGGAAAGATATTAATAATAATGGCGCAGTGGCATTTGACTGCAAGCCGCCTGGTTTTGGGTTCGATTCCTATTCACGGGAATGAGTTATTTTAATTTTTGCGTAGGCAAGTGTTACGTCGAGTTTCGCTGCTCGATATGCAGAATCTCGAAGTCACTAGTCACTAAGACGGAATCTCTTAACACTAGATACTCTCGTCCACGAAACTCCCTTTGTACACGAAATTCCTCCGTCCGTACTACGTCTCAAAGTCACGAAAGAAGTTGCGGGCGACTACTAGTAAACTTACTCATACTAAAATTTCTAATATACCTAATATCCATATATGATGCTAAAAGGGCGTTCACCGAAAATGTTATTTCATACAATTATTACAGACTTTATTAACTGCCGCGAGATTTGAACCTGTATACTATAAAAAATATTTTATGCGAATTTTATTATTATATCGAAGTGAGAATCGTAAATCTTGATCCTAATAAAATTAAATTTTAATTTAAAGTAATATAATACACTTTTATTACTCGAACCACGTTGTTTATTAAATTTCGTTTGCGTTTACGAATGTAAGAGTATTTTAAATTCAATTTGTTTTGGCAAAAATATGAATTACATAAATAGTTTTGTTTTCTTTCGCAACGACTGCAGGTTCGATTACTTCTTGGGATAACAAATTATATTCAATTGTTTTCAATTTCCCGCTTTGGCAAAAATACAAAATTGAAATCCGCCACTCAACTCGACGGAATGCCTCGAAAATTTGTGGGAAATGAAAACAAAGTGTCTTAATACTAGATACCATCGAGAAGCTCTAAAAATATATTCAAAAACTATTCCCTATAAATGGAGAGGAACTGAAGAACGGAATGTATTGACACTAGGCTATCTTACCATACTATCTGCTCTATGCTTAACTAAAAAATAAAAAGTTACCTAATTACTTAAAACAAAACGTAGAAGCAGTAATAATAAATATACTCTTATATAGTACTTGTAATATTGCGCAATGTATTGATGAAAATAAGTCACCAGAGCGGTCACGAGCGGACGCTTCAGAATCAGATCGGATAGAGATAACCGGCGCAACAGGATTTATTCGGTCATTGGACTTTTGTAGCGCAAAACCCAAATATTGGGTTTATTTTGCTTTCATTGTATATAAAAATGGGCTTTTCACGTAAAATTGGTTGCCTGTAATGGGTAATGTATCAAAGTTCCATAGTGGTTTGTTTAATGGTAGAATTGTTTGTGTTTTCTTTATATATTTTACGTGTAAGAGTGATAAGTCACTCTGCCTACATAAAACAAAAACTTCACAATGTATCACGGATATAACAGGGTATGCAGAGGGAACCTAGTGGTAAGACACTCCATTCTCTATCTTACACTCGATTTTCGATTTATTGTAATTTAAAAAAAACAATATATTTATCATAATTAGTAAAAAATACAAATAAGTATATTCTAAAAAAAAAGTAACAAAGGCCTTTGAAATAATAACATAATATTAAGTAAAACAAAACTCTTTGAACCGTCCTCTATAATAATGTGTAGATTCTGCAAATGGGTCTCAATGGAGCAGATTTTATTTAGGTCAGTATTGTTTGCGGGATTGCGGGCAACGGGAACCTATTGTTCTGTCGTATCCTAAACGATTCGCGTAATCGAAATGTAATCTAATGAACGTTAGTTTTCATTTAGAATTTGTTGAAATTTTGCTTCAAATTACTAGATTTTATTTTTAGGTAATATATACAACTAAATAGCAATTATTTAGTTCTATTAACATAATTATATTAAAATGTTATGTATGTAGATATACATAACCTACGAATTAAAGTATTCCATCTTCTATTTATAATCCATTTTAAAGATATCGTCTTACTGCTTCGTCTTTATGTCCAGTCTAAGAATCAAACCCGTAATCAACAGTCTCTTATAGTGTTGAGTCGATAGAGAATCAACATTATTAGTTTATCCTACAAAAAGCTGATGATACCCAATACAAATAAACTAAAAGTAAATACAATACAGAGCCACAATTACCACGAACATCACCTTTCATCTTATCAATTTAAATTTCAACATTCATAAATTATAGACTTCAAATCTAAAAAAAACATTCTTTCAATAATAAACCATATCACGTTTCGATCTCATTAATAGAGACATAGTTTCGTCTTAAATTACATACTTTGTGTGGAGAAAGTTCTTGTTAATCAGTTCAAATATGACTTGTAATATTACAGATATCGAAGAGGTATCGTTCCTAAATTCCATTGTTTTTATTAATAGTTTTAGTTTAAAACACATGTAAACATGTCCCGCATATAAATGGATATTGCTTGTCTATTTTGAAGACAATCTAAGTCGGCTTGCAAATTCTGACAAAATGTTTCCGAAGATCAAAAACTTAAATATAAACATTCATTGAACTGGGTAACGAACCTATAACCGTTCCGTACACTCAGACATATTACATCTACGCCACCAATAACCAAATCCTACATTCGATAGTGATTATTCAAGCGGAATTTATGGCTTGCCGACCAAATGAAAAAAGGGAGGGCCCAACAATAGTCGTCATTTAGTGTTGTATCCGTATTAAAAGACGTGGGAATAAAACCCATTAGGGCCATACATAATGGGAATTTCGTTTAGAAATAGATTGTGAACCGATCGATTTGATTTCGAAATCAGATTTGTAAATATCGATTGTATTGTCCAGTTATTTTTGTATGCTTGTCATAGTAGAATGGTTATTTTTATTTTTTAAAAAGTCTAGAATGTATTAATAATAGATGAAGTTTGATAATTTATACGAATATAAATATCGTCCAATTCTAAATCCCAAAAATAAAATAATACATAAGGATAATTTCGAAATTTTATAACCCATTAAGAAAAGTATTAGCAATAAATGTTCCAAAACATTTATGTTTGAGAAAAAAAAATGTTGTTAAGGTAATATTATTAAGGTAATTTGAGATAAGTTCAAATTTTTCAAAAGTCAAAAGTTTTAAGCATACATGCAAAATTATGTTCTTGCAATGTTTATTAAAAAATATATTTAACTTATCAATACCCTAAGTTCTGGGTGGAGCAAATCAATGCCTTAGTCTTAACAGTCGAAGGAAACTAAAAATAATATAATATAAATACACCCTCAATCAAATCAAACCCACAATCATCGCCTTGCAATCAGGCACATTGCAACAATGAAGTCGTGCCATAATTTATCTAAATAACGATGCACTTGTATTAAAATTTAATCCAAAACCTTTTAAGGTGCAGCCCAAAAACTAATAAAGGGATGAACAAGAAGACTTGGCCATAAATCGGTCGAAGGTATAATGCTTGCAAATTACGCCTGTTACCATCGGCCCTTACACTTTTTCGGCCAAACCTTGACTGCAATAAATAATACTTGGCAAGAATATAAATTTTGGATCTTGCCATTTATTTCTGAGTTGGATGTTGGTATGTCTGGTAGGTAGTATTGGTAGAAAGAACTCGAAATGTATTTTTGATGAAAGAAATATATTATTGCAATAGGCTTTAATATTTAATTTTACATTACATACTCGTACTTAATTATGTAAATCTTTATAATACTCTGAAGTATATGTAATCATTAGTATAAAGAAACAAAAATATCTCTGTGAAGTTATAACAAGAAAAAATTGCTCCAAAAATATTCAGTTTAGGCTTACACAATTTAAGCTGAAAATTTTTTTTTCATAACATGTCCTTCTAAATGATTCAGTGTTTTTCTATGCTAATTTTTTTAATATTGTTTCCGTATTCTACGTATCACGGAATGTATAGGCACTAGGTTCCTTCTATTTAACCTGCTTATCATGCGAACGAGTGTCACGCCACACTATTTTTGCCAAAACAGATAATTTTTCCCCAAACGGGAATCGAATCTTCGCTCATCCTATACAGAAAAGGACAATACACCTTCACGAAATAATACTGTTTAGATTATCATAAATCTGGCGTCAGCCGCATCTCGATCCCAAGTCGTCGAGCTTTATTTTCGAGAAAGGGTTCCGAAAGATAAAACAGGAAATTTGAATGTGACATTTTTGTTTCTTGTTGGGACGATAGAATTTCATTTTTGCATCTAATTAAGCTTGAATTTAAATTGAGTTTGTTTGTTTTGCTTTTTCAATTAGCGAAAGTATTTTTGTGTTTAAGTATTGTTTATTTAGTGGGATAAAGGAAACAATAAAAAAAAAGAAGAAATATTATCTAAAGAAAAGAAATCCTAAATATGTACAATTGTAAATACTAAGTTTGTTTTTGGTTTTCGTTGATTTTTTCAGGAAGTGCTGAACAAGTTGCTATGATTTCTGGGACCACGTCAAGGCTATCTCTATTTAATAATAATCTGGGGTATGTGTGACATAAATCGAATTTTTTCGTCTTAAAATCAACACAAATAAAATTGCAGGCGACGACTAGTATGTTACAACTTTAAAACTTTTATAAAAAAGCTTCAACTTAAAAGCTTTAAGCTACCCTACACGCTCATATTAGCGCTATATAAATAAAATTATATTTATACTGGCAACATTTTTATGGAAGCTACAAAGTGGCAATACCAGCACGTCTCATATTGTACCGGTTATTAGATTTTAATGTTGGCATAAGTCTACTTTAAGTCACGCTATATTGCTATAATAATATTGATGCACTACTCAAAGAAAATCTTCTTACTGCGACGTGATATGAATACTTATACAAGTATTAGTTTTGTTTATTTTTATTGTTGCTTTATTATGTTTTATTTTTGTTATTTTGTTGGCTTTTCTAACGAGTCGTGTGAGAAGGATGTAGTGATATAGGTCTCCGATTTTTTATATTTGTTAGTGTTCATTTACTTTCTTATAATTTCCAAAATTTAGCTGTTTATTTAAAATCTTCACACTATCTACTCTATGATAAGACATCCCAGTTTCTGTTATCTGAATGTGAAACTTAACACCGTGCTTTGTCTGTAGATGATAAAGAAAATCTTTTTAGCCAAACAGAACTTTGTGTTACATTCCTTTCCTACTTTCCAACCAATTTTCGAGATATTGGGTGCTCAGTTGCAGAACTTAACTCCTTGTTTTGTCTTGTTATCAGAGCGAGGCAACGAAATTAAATAATTTCTCTAGGTGGGAATCAAACTTATAACATACGCTCTTACAATCAAAAGCTCTCCCAAAGCATCATGAGTGCAGTACAGCTTCTATAATAATCATTTAAAACATTCACGTTTCATACAAATTGTGTCTCGTTATACGTATACTTGGCAGACAACAATTAGGCAAATGACGCGAGTGTAGGCGCAGCTTTATCTCCACTCCTATAATGGGGAGGACCTACTTTTCTAGTTACAATGAGAGCGGTACGCCTGCAAGAGCTTGCGGTGAAAAACGGAACCGGATATCTGGAGACTTCTTTTTCAAGATCTTTTTTTATTATTTCCATACAAAATGCGTATATCAAATTTCAAAATGTAAGTTAAGATTCATGCTTAACATGGGAACATAGTGTAAAGGCACTCTTTAAAATATATTTATGAGGAAAATAATTTCAGAAAAGCTAGAAATTTCTACATAATAAACAAATGTTTTCATTATAAAGACTAACGTGCCATACAAGTAAATAAAGTGATTGCATTAAATCAGTAGCGTTAGTACTTGCGTGACTATCGCTTACACGCGTAACACATGCAACCATCTTATCAGTTCATTTTATTTAAACTACCGTTTTTATTTTTTATTTTCTTGTTGAATTGATTAATATTAAATATATGAAATAGTAAAGTATAAAGAATCAAATTTTTTTTACTTCAAGGAAAATCCTTATTATCCGAATTAGAAAAAAAATCGAACTATTTGTTTTCTAATAATTTTGAGGAGCTAACTGCTGAAGTTTTTTAACCGAGTTTGTTCAATAAATTATTACTACTCAATACAAACATAAAATTGAAACGAACCGACTATAAGCACTAAAACTTTACACCACTGTGTCACATGGTATTCTGTAATAATAATATGTCCGGTTTAATTAATCACCATTATTTAAATTGAAGTTTGCTCATCAATTTGCAGGTACTTCATTAATATTATCGCTAAATCGTAATTAAAATGTTAAGCACAGATTTTACCAATTTATTTGTTTTATAAACACGGCCTCATTATTTCATATATTTTATTTCATTAGCTTTAGGCAGAGGGAACCTGGGAACTTAGTGTTAAGATACGTCCGTTTCCCACTTTTCTCTGAATTCTGGAGGCAATGCGTGTTAAGTGGCGAAACTGAAATCCGCGCTTTCCCTTCTCCCTCCTTTGCTTTTCCTCCAGTGGGAATAGAACCCACAATCCTACAAAATGTCGCACACTTTTGCCGCTACGCCACGACCGAAATAATGTAAAAAAGTATTCTAAAAACTGTGGTACCTTTTTAATAAAAACGTTAGGTATAACAAAAAAGAGTTATACATGTACGAGTATATAAAATTTAACTAATTAATAGTTTTTTGGGACTAACGTAATCACTAAAGATTGCTATCTAAAGTAAAATAAAATAATTTCATATATTTATAAAAGGATTTTGAACAATTTAAATTCAATCTGTTCAATTATATCGACAATTTGAGGGGTCCTTGCACTCGCGCACACCAAAATAAAATGGCTCCTTTATCTCATAATTTATCTTAAACGGGTTTGAGACCAAAGCGATCGTTTTAAAAAGTATTAACGTACAATATACGACAATGTTCGAAATCTATATTATACTTCGATTAAGTATTTATTTTATTAGGATTCTAATTCCTGTATATTTGTACATTTGTAAGTGACAAAACCAAACGCTAATCCGATGAAATTTTCCGCGACTGAGGTTTGAGCACACTATAACAGGGTACCCAACTCTAGTTGTTGCCAGAGGAAGAAAATGAAAATATTAAATATTTCATTTCCCCAACTAGAAATCGAATCCAAAGCACACCACTACACCACAACCTCTATTATGCGAACATGGCATGGCGTTAATATCCATTGGTATCACTACTATAAATATCCAAAGTTTGCCATCAGTCTAGACAACATTATTAATACCAGTGCTCAATGTAAATATTTACCTCAAAAAGGTTGCAAATATATGGAGAACCACCGTTCCATGGGGTTATTGTGGCCTAGTGCATCTGCATGTAAACTTGGTACTTGTGGGTTCAATAGTTAGAATGGAAATCGAAATTTATTTCCATTTCCTAAGTGCGGCATTAAGTTAGTCACTTAACAATCAGTGTCTGGAATTCGAGCAGAATGAAAACGGAGTGTATCAACACTAGGTTTCCTTTGGTTACTCACTGTAGTATGCGTGAAAATAAAAAAAAATCCACAACAAGTCTACAATTGACTATAATTAATTAGTGGGAGCCTAATTAAAATAAAAATAAACAAAACTGTTATTATTTTAATACTGCTTTATGTCAGATTGTATTAGTAATAGGCATACATTGTTTTACAATGTATTTAAATTGAAAAAAGTTGATTTACAATTCATTTACAATTTACTAGAATAGAGGTTATCTGAAATATACGTATAATCAACTAATGTTCATGTAGACATACCTATTACATATTTTCTATGTGTAGCGAAAGAGTGTAGAATAATCATATTAAAAGTGAAACTAAAGAAATACTCGAGGCCTACGAGGTGCAGTGCACAGCGTTTGACTGTAAATGTAATGACTGTGGAATCGAGTCCGTCTCGGGGGGAATGAATTATTTTTATTTTCTCACTCTTGTAATAAAGCAAAGCGCGTCGTTGAGTTTCTAAGACACTAACTAAATAATCAACAACTGCTAAATAGATGTTTTAATTTTAAGTAAAGACTTTTAACGTTTAGTGGGGTCTACATCTAAATAATCATATTAATTGCTATAAGAAAGTAATAAAAACAGCAAATTAATACCTACTTAATTTAAAAAGCCAAGGTTCCTCCAGGTGTTATAAATATAAACAGAACATTACAATACAAATAGCGAGATACTCAATATAAATGTTCTTACCTGTTTCACGATCGGTAAACAATCAACGTTCGCTTGGAAATCGATCAATTACACTATCGACAAGTTTCACATAGTAATGATGGATAAATGCTAAGTGGGGCACGTAAATAAAACTTGAATAAATAGTGTTTTTTTTTTATTGTTTTATAGCTTTACGCTGTAACCCGCATATCGCAGGATAGCAGTGTTAAAAACTTTAGACACTCCGTCCCTCACGCACCGCCCAATTTTCAAGATGAAGATGGGAAAGTCAACGCCTTTTCTTTTCTTAATTTGTCTTATAACCAGAGCGAAGAAATAAATAAACATTATTACGATTCGTAACGTTTATTGCTCGAACCCCCGACCGTTGTGTTTACAATCAGACGCTGTGTCATGACAATATTTCACTCACAGGTATTTTTATTGATTTTTCAATTACTTCATTTTTGTCTTCCGGTTGGGAGCATTGGGCAAAGCGAGGTCTCAGGAATTAGACAGAAAGTGGGCAACGGGAGTGTCTTAATTGGAACAGAATGTCTTAACACTAGGTTCCCTTTGCATATTATATGCGGGAGACAGCATATAATCTGAAAAGTAATATAGAAAAGAAAAGCATTAAGAAGTTATCGAAAGTCGATCGTTATAGCGACAAAGCGGCGTCGGTCCACAGTTGGAACGCAATTGATCTAAGTACAATTTTTATATGGGTATCTGTGGGAACGACGTTCATACATTAAATATGATATGAAGAAATCCAATAGCCGTATGTGTTATACGGCCATTCCGTTGTTTTTTTATAGATTGTACATTTCTAAGCTTATTTCTATACTTGTTTTGTTTTACTTAATGGTTATGATAGAGATAGTTCGATGGTAGCCAGGTAGTTAGCTTATTTTTTTATAGCCGGGAACCTAGTGTTAAGATACTCCGTTCTCATTAAGAAGATTAAGATAATTAATCTACTCGACTGGGAATCGAACCCACAACCTGCCGCGTTCACCTTTTGACACTTGTGCCCTTGGATTTGTAAATAATTGATTTAAAAAAGTCCCAATAAGTTTCTTGTGCCCATTCTTCTCGGGCCTGAGGCATTTACTTTAGTGAACTGGTTAAAAATTAATTGACATTCAGAAAAATGAATAATGTTTTTATTCTTCACTCTGTGCTAGCGGGGTTGCCGTAGACAACGGAACGCCAAACGCTACGGTGGCATTTACTCGTTTTGAGTATCCGACGTAATTTATAACGCAAGTATATATCGTTAAGAGTTTGTTTGGTTGAAAGCGCTAATCTCAAGAACTCCAAGTTTTAACTGAAAATCTTTTTTCATAGATAGTCAATTTATCGAGGAAGACTATAGGCATTTCATGGCAAAAATTGGAGTTATATATTATGTAACGAAATAAAAATACGATCAATAAGAATTACAAGTACATTAATAATCTTTTTTTGTAAGTTTCAATAGAAATAAAATTTAATTTGACGATTTATTTTTATTATTCTATTGCCTTACACTAACACTAGACTAATAACTGATGTCATCCACAGACTTCATATATGAGCATAAATTACTATTGTTTGAATTGAAGAGTGACTTCAATGTGTTATGTGATGATACTTCTAATCATATTAATTATAGAACCAATTTATTTGACTTGGTCGTGGCATAGCAGCGGCATACGTGTGGCGGCAACGTGTGGCTGTAAACGTGACGGTTGTGGGTTCGATTCCCAATCGGTAGGAGTCAATTATTTAGATTTCCGCGCTCTAGATAAAGATAAAGCGAGGCGTTGTGTTCCGCCCTAAACTCGTAATGTCTTAAAATTTGGGCGCAAAGTGAGGAATAGAGGTGTACAGTCAGAAGTAGCTCGCGGCCTTTTTTTCAATTTATTGTAAAAAAAATACAATAAAATACAGATCCAAAATTCCAATTAACTCCATTTTTCTATAATAAAACAAAAATTTTATATCAAACGTATTATCGTATTATATAAAATGCTCATACAAAATTTAACCTCGATTTCAACAATATTGAACACGCTGTGAAGCACGCTCGTACGAACGGCGGCTCTCAACTCAACGGACACGTTTTAAACATCACAATTAACGTATACGTAAATTGAAAATCGATTTTATCCAATTCTACGTATTCGATATTAATTTTTTGTTTATTTTTTTCAGAAAATTTACCCTATATTTTTAAAAGCTTGCGGGATTCGAATCCGCGTCTTTTAGAGACCGTTTTCAAGAACGTTTATTACAACATTGAGATACTATCTCAATAAGCACTATACCTACACATAAACAAACCAATTCTGTGCATATTAACACTCAGGACCTATTTACTTTAGAAGTGAATACTTACGAGTTCTTTGTAAAAATATGATTTGTTTTAAAGGAATATCATCAGTTATTTGGCTATATAGAAACAAACATAGACTTGTAAACGCATTACCCTCCCTTACGTCGCACAGTCAGTTAAAACTATATAAATTATAATAATTCCTAGTACCTTTAAAATGTACGCGCATGTGAGATACCTGTACTTAGCTCATTTGACACTGACCTACAATGCTCACACCATCACAGCATTAGCATCGTTCAGTACTCGCTGGTATAATATCAAGGTTGCTTCACTTCACAGTTAATGTTGAATGTCTTAATAAATGGTATTTACGTTTTGTATACATTGTTTTGTTGATGATGGGTTCGATTCCCACTCGGGGGAATATGGAAGATATTTGTTATTCTCTCGCTCTAGTCTAGTAACGAGGCAACGTACGACGGTCACTCAATACTCAATGCTTCCATTCAGCGGAAAGTGAGGAACGGAAATATCTCAATGGGAACAGAGTGCCTTAACACTAGGTTCCCAGGGTATCTCTCTCTCTCTTACTTATGCTTTGTGCGGAATACAGCGTGAATCTAGAAAAAATAGTAGTTAACAGTGTGAAGCGAGCTTAATAGTTACGTAATCACAATCACGTACAGACATTTTATTTTGATGCGTTCTTTTGTTATAGTAATCTCTTAGGGTTACCAACTACTTGTTTTATCATCGTACAACCTTTAAAACGATTATTCGTAGACTTTGGTCAAATGGTTGGTTAAAGTATTTATATTTTATATGAAGTACTTACTTAATATATATAAAATAAAGTATCTCATATTTTATAACAATATTATTGAAGTCATATATTTTTACATATCTACTCACAAGCTGCTATATAATTGTACAGACTTCGCTTCGCTTCGCTCTCGAGTACCCGAAAGTAAAGTTAAAAATACACTTAATTGTTTTGGGTCCCATTTCTTTTCTGGAAATTATAAAAATAAATATATACTAAATAAATCAAATCTACGCCACCATAGCACCATAATCCATCGCCTAGTTTTCAGGACATTGCTATAGCACCAGCTAACATTCGCCAACCCTAATTGAATACCTATTAGTACTCTATCGTGATGAACAATAGATCGTAAAAATATTAAGAACGCAATTTAACGATTATATTTAAGCTAGCAATGGACTTTTACTTCGTATTTATAGTAGTCATGAAGTTTACTACATTTTTTTATTCATTTAATTTTACTAAGAAATTTGTGGTTATAAGTTTTTTGTATATAAAAATTAATGTGTTTTTAATCATATACTTGCGAATTGGTCATTTTATTTTCGTATTTTATTTCAATTTTTCCACGTTGTGTTAAACTCTTATGGATTATATTTGTTTGGTGTACTAAAAGGTAAAGTATTATTACATTATTATCTTCATTAGTGGCATTAAGTCACATTTTTATTAAAATTTCTGTGTGTAATTAAAAAAAAAGACAAAATCATATCAACAAATGGTTTATAAAATTGTTATTCTGAGCTTTGACTTTGAGTAATAATTTAATTCGTGTTTAAAATACAAGCTACATTTTATTTAATAAATATATAAAAATATATATGTATGTAACGACGCCTCAGCGAGGTAAGTAATCAAATTAATTGAATATACTGTCATTAATCTTATCAATCAAATATTTTGAGTAAAAAATTGAGCATAAACAAAAAAAAACTAGCCAGCTTATTCCTGATATAATGTACACCATACACACATACACATACATACATGTATGTCTACATAAAAATATAGAAACATGATCCTTACACTGAATAAAAACGACTGATTTAAATATTTTTTCATACAACACGATCAAGAAATACTGGAACGAATTTGTACGAGAATATGGTGATTAGCGAATTTTTTTAATTGATTTGAATAAAATTGATAAGTTTTTTACGTTAGCAGCTATCGACTAAACGTTGGCAACAATAGAGTTTATATTAAATTCGTTAAAGTTCTATTGTATTTAAAATAGGTAGATTAATTTTGTATTTATTAAACTTGTACATACTAATTTTAATTAACCTTTTTCAGTTTCTTTTGTTTATTTTTTGTCAAATATTTTTAAAAGTATAATTTATTATTTTTTAATATATTAATGATAATAATTTAGAATAAGGCTTGAGATTGATGTAACCTGAGATTGAGACCAATCGTGTCGCAGGTTAATTTCCTTGTTACTAGAGTAAGGACGCAAAGCGCGGTATTGAGTTCCTTTCAAGCAACTCCAGAATTCGGCGGAAAAAGGTTAACGATTACTACATTATATTAACGATATATGTATACGTGTGTACGTAGAAATAAAAAAAACTTACACATGTAAGTACTACGATAACCCGCTACGCAATCCCGATTTTTTAGACGAAAAATGTATTCTCTAATGTTCAACCTCAAAAATTTTAAAAGGAATAACATTCTAAATTATTTAATATTTAATAGATCTACTATCTATTTATACCATAGAAAAAGATATTCATTTTTAAATCGCAATTAAAAATTATTCAAATTCTCATAATTGTCATAAATCTTTTAACTTTAACCAAGCAATTAACATAACATGATGATAACCACTAAAATTTTTATCATTTAGTTAAAATAGTCAATTTAAAATAGGAAACTATCGACAATTTAAAATATCAAGAAGAAATACTAGCGTATATTCATATACATATATAAAGTGCATGCAAGGTGCAAAGTATTAAAGGTGGATGCATCCGTCACTGATAATAACACACTCATTACTCAAGATAATCAATTCTCTAAGTCGGCACTCGCGATAAGTCTAAAGGCAACGTAAGTCTAAGCTATCGTATCAAAATTAGTTAGAGATACGCAGGAGATTCTCACAGACTTCTTATCTAATGCTTGTTTTCCATCTTCTTAGTAAATTCACGCTGAATCCCGCAAACAGCGAGGTAGGCAGAGGGAACATGCGAACCTAGTGTTAAATGTTAAGATATTTCCGTTCTCCACTTCCCGTCGAATTCTGAAGATATTGCGTGATGAGTGGCGAAACTCAACCGTCACAAGAACGACGAAATGCAAACATTAAATATTTAATTTCCTCGAGTGGGAATCGAACCCACCAACAATCTTATCATCATGCCTCTGCGCCACGAATGTGCCCACAAATTCAACCTATCTTTCTTTTATTCAAAACGACATTCACAAAACAAAAACCACAATAATAATATAGCAACGTATAGTTTCGCATTCAGTAGATACACAAATCCTGTAGCAGGTGCATTTTGAGCCAGCTACAAGCTACAACCGGTCGAATATCAAATAAATAATGTTTAAAATGTAGACATACACGTTGGGCACAGTGTTTTTATTAACGCGCTAATTGTATAGGCGTCCTGGATTTTGAAGCGGTTATTAAATCGACGATTTTTTTTTAATTAAGGATTCTACCCGTTTTGGTTGAGTTTTTGCTGTGGCATAGTAGTTGTGATATTACTTTTAGTTGACCAGTTCTTGAGAAATTATGGTTTTTATTTGCTTGTTATTTATAATATGAAAAAAAAAGAAACTGATGTCTTACCGGCGCAAAGCTTGCGATTGTAAGTGTGACGATAGTGTGTTCGATGACCATTCGGGGGAATGAATATTTAATATTTTTATTATTTCGCCTCCGTTTAGACTCCAGAAATCGGCGGGAACTGCGGAACGGAAGTTAATGGAAACGTCTTAACACTGGGTTTCTATGTTCCCTCTGCCTACGCTGCTGGTATGTTAAATACATCATAAAGCAAAGAAAAGAAATTAAGTTTATATTTTAATGTATAGACGTTAATAATGCCGCTATAACAAAAACAAATTCTAGATAATTGTACAGAACCTTTCGTGCGCGAGTCCGTCTCGCACTTAGAAAATTACGTTAATAGAGTGCCCTTTATAGTTATGGTTTCTATAAAACTTTCATTACTTAAACAGCATTACAAGTAAATATTTCAAAAAGAAAAAAAATGCTTTTTACTCTTTCAATAATTCAACTACTAGTATATTATATAAATCATCTCCCTATTAAAATATAGTTAGTTACGATGAGAACTGGACTTTATTATACCGTCTCGATTTTAATTTCAATCCTTCCTAACAAGTGTTATAAAATAAGTATAAAAAAGGTAGAAGAAGTATTAAAAATAATACGTTTTTATCTATCTATTTACAAAACTAAAATAGTTTACTTTGGTACAAAATAACTCTTCAAAAATGTTAAAAAAATATAGTTAGCAGTAACTTGTACTCTGTTTTCATTTTCTTATAGATTTGATAACAATTGAGTGGCGGAACTCTACAGCGCATTTTGTCTCACCAGGATGAAAAACAAAAAAATATATTTTTATTTTAACCGTGGATACAACAAAAGCGTGGCTTAAACCCATACACCCATTTAAACATAATTGACATAATTATAAACATACATACATATATTCCAGATATATCTATCTATATAAAAAAAACTATAGCTAAGTATTTGAAAGCAATAAAAACTTTGTGTTACCATTAATCGTGTTTTAATGGTAGCAGTGACACCGCACGACTGTAATCATACTCGTACCTCCTTGGACCCCTCGTATCGCAAGGTTTTAATTAATTCTCCTGTAGAACACTCTTTTACATTTCCCATAATTTTATGTTGCTTTATAATATAGTTCAAATGAATATAATATTATTTATTTTAATATGGATGACCTGGTTTTTTTTCGGTATTTCGAAATCGTTTATAACAGTTGGTTGGTGGTGTGTAATTTATATTTTAAATATTTGTTTGTAAATTATAAATAAAAAATGTGTTGACCAATCTATTGTATTGTTGAAAATTCTACTTTACGCAATTTCAACAATGGGTTTTGATGCGGTTTCCACTAGTGGACAAAATCATTCAAAAGGAAGTTTTATATGCATAATATCTGTAAAAACAATATTATATGATAGTAAGTACCTGTTTTATACATATTATATTAGTTCAACTCAAGCAGGAGAAACCGCGAGCGGAATACAAGTTAGGTATTAAATTAAAAAAAGCAGAGTGACTTTGTTTTGAATTTCGTTGCTCAACACGCAATATCTCGAATTCGGGAGAAAAGTGAAGAACGCAGTGGTAGTAAGTTCTCTCCCAATCCCGCTATTTGCGGGATACAGCGTGAAGCTCTAGAGTTAAACTAAGATCTCCTCAGTAGTTAGACAATTGCGTAATCAAACACACAACTGTAGGTACATAGTACAATTCCATAATTGCATTTATATGATATATATCAGTATAAAAGGATTTCTTAGTAGTTACTTTATAAGGTGTTTTTGTTTCTTAACAACAATAATTGGCTGTTAATGGTTTTTTGTTAAGCCTTAAGTACGTTTGCTCGTTTCCATTGTTGTTTTTATCGTATGACGTCATTTGTCGAGGTATACTAGTTTGTTGGAGGATTAGCATTCACCTTGACTGTATCGGGGTATATATATGTATAATACATTTTAAATTTAAAAGACAGTATTGTTATTTATACATTAAATGATCTGATAGTAAAGAGATGGTTGTGAATTAGAAAACCATTTGCCAGAATGATTCATTTTCTTTAAGCTGAAAAGTGAACGTACGGTTGCTACTTTTTGAAGTGATATCTTGTAGGAACCCTCCGAACCAAAACCGCTTTGTTACGTAACGCGTTACGGCGCCATTCTGTCTGGTTTCTCTTTCACACAAATACGACAGCGGCAGACAAGCTCCGCCTCTCTCACTCTAACCCACAGGGCTAGCCGTATTTCGGAGAGACAGTTCTCTCTCTTCTCTTCGCATGTGAGTGGGAATCGAACCCACAACCTGTACCATTTAAAGTCAAACGACTGCGCCACGACCAGTCTCAACAAGAAAAGATATATGACGTAAAATAAAAGAAATCGTTCACACAAATGCTATAGGATTATAAACCACATATACCTACGATTTATCATCGCATCGTATAATGACTTCGCGAGTTAGCAAGACGATACTTTGTAAGTAGCAACGGATGCAATTATACCTTGGAAATTAGGCCTCGGTATCGATTTGTGTACAACCCAACGAAGTTTAATAGTCGCATAATAATAAGAATATTATCTGAATCGTGTACTTTTTAATTTGTTCGTGTTGTAATAAATTTGCCTTTTGATAGTGTTACTTTTGTAAAGACTCGTTATTGGGTACTATTTTGTTTCTTTATTAGGCTCTGATTAACCTTAATACCTAGTAATTGTGTTTGGCTGTTAATGCTACGTTGCACGGTAACAGGTTCATTTCGTTTTATTTCAGATATCTTATAGACCAGTTGTTGTGTAGGGGCACATAGTGTGAGTGTAAACGCGACAGGTTATGGGTTCGATTCCCACTCAAAGAAAATAAATAATAATAGGTATTTGCATTTTCTTCACGCTCACCGCACACAGCAGGGTAGACAGAGGGAACTTAGTGCTAAGACACACCGTTCCCCACTTTCTGCCGAATTCTGAATTTCTTTGCTCTGGTATCTAGGCAAGGCGTAGCGTTTAGTTCCGCCACTCAATACGCAATGTTTCCATATTTCGGCCGACAATGGGGAACGAAGTGTTTTAACACTAGGTCCCTCTGCTTACCTTGCAGTGTGCGGGAGGGAATTATAAATATGTAAGATAGTAAAGTAAATAAGCTACTTTTTATTTAAAATTAAAGTTGCTGTCTATTCTTAGTGACATAAGAAGCTTTTCTTAGTTCCACTTAAGCTTTTAAGTAGCAAGTTCTGATGCATTTGCCCGATACGATGCAACTACAGGTAAAACAAAGATAAAATATTTTCCGTTATAATTATGTATAATTCTATCTATAGGCGGAGAAAATATAGTGATATTTTACTCCGCTCTTCCTAATTAGGTACTGATTTAATTAAATTAACATTAAATAGCTTCCCGCTGAATTCATATATATATTGGATGGCGGAACTCAACGCCGCACTATCTAAGAAAAAAAAACGTATCCTAAAAATACATTTTCTCTAAACAAATCCTAGAAACATTCATAAAGATAATAAATATGAACGTTCCCACACCATAACATTTTATATGCACATCAAAATTATAATTTAGTATAGTTTAATTAAAAACAAGAAAATGATAGTGATAAAAATAAATGTACAATGAACTTATAATTTGTATTTGAATGCGATAAAAGTAAAATTCGTTTTCTTCTGTATTTACGTATGTGTTGTAAAACGTTGGTGGCGGTGGCAGTAAATTTGTACGATATGCAAGTACGTATCATTATATTCATTTGGTGCAAAAATTTGCCCTTTTTTTAAATACTGCAAGAGACGCAGTGAAAGTTTGTATATAAAATTTAACATGTTTCCTATAAAAAAGTGAAAATACGTAATTGGCGCACTAATAATTTAATATTGAGTGAAGATTTTTATGTATAGATAATGTGACCAGATGACTCGTATTTTGCACCTGGGCACCTGGGCACCTGGGCCTGGACCTGGGCGTGAAATATTCCGTTTTACGATTTATGCCAAGCTAAAGTCCTGTTTGAGTCGAAATAGAATGGTCAAGTTATATGTATTGTATATAGTGCCAAAACATTAAATGTAGTATGAGATCGAGCAAAGTGATGGATGTAGGTTCGATACACATTCGGGGAAATTAATTATTTTAATTACTCTGTTCTTATTCTCTTCACTTGCTATTTTAATATGTCACAAAAGAGAACGATGTATCCCGTCACTAAGTTTTCTACCTACTCTGCTATGTAAGGGATAAATCGTAAATCCAAATAATAGTATAAAAATAATCTCTCAAATACACCTACTATAGTAAAATAGCAATTTCAAAAATAGCATTCACGTTTAAAGAAATAATAAATATGAACAAAGTTGAAACAAACGCGTTATAACTGCGATACAACACCGATTGCATCTATAATAAGCATTACAAATAGACTTCTCACATGCGACGCGACGGGGTTGGGGTTAGATGTTTATTTCCATTAGTTCAAAGGGTAGTAGGTTGATTATTTTTCAAATATATAAAAAACAAGCATTTATTTCCAAAAAAGAAGTAGTGTAAAAGTACGCAATTGTACACCATAGTGTACTATACGAGCATAATATGTACATAGTACATGTATATAATACATCAGTATAAATGGTTAAGGCGCTTAAAATGAGCGGAAAGTTTTTAAGCTAAGTCCCTTTCTCTCTGCCTTTTACACCAAAAAAAGGAAAGGTATTAAAAAAGGAGGGGGCTAGTCGTATCGATTCCCACTGGAGAAATGAAATATTTACAAAACGCTATGTCTGCGGGAAATGGACTAGGTTCCCTCTACCTACCCTCCTATCTGCGGTATTTGCTTTAAGTCATTTCTATCCACACTCAATCAACGGCCGCTGCTATCATATGTAGAGTCAGCTGCAGCCATAAAACCCTTGCCCGTTCAAACGTGAAGATACCATTATCTGGTTAATATGCCGAGTTGCGGTCAAAATGTTCTTTTTGCGTTATTTTCAACAAAACAATAGTCCTGAGAAGGATGAGGCGATATGGCGACAGAGCTATTTGTACTAACAATGGAAAAATAATCTGAACTATCTCAAAAAGAACACAACTGTTCATAATTTTATTCCTAGAACATAAGTATATCGGGATATGTCTAATATGTCTTTCAGGCTACTATTATATTATAGTGAATGTCGAAGAAGTTTATTCAAAACTAGCGACTCGCTTGCGGCTTTGTCCGCTTAAAATGTACAATTATTTATTTAGTAACCTATATAATTTAAACGTTTGTGTGTGTAATGAATCTTGTTTGTGTGAGTCTTTTTCGTTCCTGAACTTTGCAGAATCTAATGTCATTTTAATTTCTTATGTTTCAACGTTAATAATTGTTTCATTTTTATTGTATTTTTTTATTAAACGTTAAAAATATATGAAGATAGCTATTAGCTAATAATAAAAACAAAAATAAATTATTAAAAAAAACAACTATAAGTTTAAAACTAAATATAAGACTTTTATTAACTAGTAAAATAATGAAAAAAAGTATTATTGCTACTTCTGTACCAATAATTACTTACATATGTTACTTTATATCACGCTTAACCAGTTTTGTACTAAGAATATACCATGTAAAGCTTCCATGCCTGAGTTTTTATTAAATTTAGTAGCCATGTTAGCGTGTATTATCAATACAATAAATCATATTAAAAGTCATAAATAACGTTTATAATATGGATTCTGATTAAAGTTTTCTATAGAACAATATATATTTTTTAGAAAATTTGGGACATTGCGTATTGAGTGGCGAAACTCATTCTCGGAACGGGAATCGAAGTTACGACAAGCGTATTTACAGACAAACACAACCTTACCACTATGCCACAATTCTGTTCTGTCAAATGAACAGTAATTAAAAATTATGGTTAAAGAAGCAATAATAATAAATTCATTTGTCGTCTATCTGGTGTACAGATGTTGACAATGACGTATATTTCGATGACTATTAATAAAATAGTTAATAAATATTATGTCTTAACACCGTATTAACAATTATATCATAAACTTGTTTTAAGATACTCTGTTCCCCAATTATCACCCATTTTCGAGTTATTATGTGTTGAGTGACGGAACTAAACGCCGCGCTGTCTACCATATAAGTAAAATGAAAATAATTTAATTACAATCTCTCCCCTGAGTGTAGATCGAATCTACAACAATCAACTTTACAAGCAGTACTGCCACACGACGGTTTTAACAATAAATGGGCAAATTAAAACTAAATAAATCAATGCCTTTTATATAAAATCCATACTAACATAAGATTAAAAAGTAATCATAATTTACATACATAAAAGCATCCATCATTACAGCATCCTGTTAAATAACAAGATCTATTTTTCTCAACAATTGGCTATGACCTCAGCCGTCTGGACCTAAGTTGTTATTGTATGAGATGAGTTAGATTTCTGAATGGCACATGTGTGCTGTATTAAATCACGATTACTGTGACGTCAAGATAGCGGTCTATTTAAACTGATACTTTTTTTGCTTCACGCTCTATCTCGCACGTAGCAGGATAGGCAGAGGGAACCAGGGTACCAGTGTGGGAATGAAATTTTTAATATTTTTATTTCTTCGCTCTGGTAACGTGGCAAAGCGCAGCGTGGAGTTTCGCGATTTAACATAATCGTGTCTCTAATTTGAACAGAAAGCGAAGAACGGAGTGTCTTACCACTAGGTTCTCTTTCCTGCTTCGCGGAGTAACGTGTGAAGCTAAAAACAAAAAATATACTAAATAATAATCATTATCAACTTTTAGCAATATTGGTAGGAATGTGGTCTTTACCACTGCGCCGCAATGGCCTCAATCCAAAATATGTGATGATAAATAACATTGAAATTGAAACACTATAGGAATAAATTACAGCTTATCAGCACAAAATAAATTGAATTAAGATTGCTATTATTATGTGTACATTCCTAGGTATAATACAAAAAGTTATAGCACCTTAAAATACCTATATGTAATATAATACGATACAAACAAATTTATTTCAAGTGCCACTTCAAAATCCTATGGTTTTGATGGAAAATCTGATAAAATTAACCATACCTATAGAAAAACTATTCAAGTGCAAATTACGTTCAATTCGAATAGTTCGCAATATCGATATTTTATAGCACACCTCTCTCTCTACCTGTATGTGTAAATTGAATAACGCTATAAAATTTCGAACGATGAAATATTGAAATTTATAAATAACCTTATAGAGTAAAGTACTTTTGCAACGGTTGCTACTAGTTTATATATAATTTAAAGGTGGTTGTGGCTTCAATTTTAAATTGTTTTTTTAAAATAAACAAGTGTTATCTATATATATAAAAGGACTTGTCCTCACTGACTGAGGTAAGACGCACGCACAGCCGTAACCGCTGATGATAGAAACGTGAAATTTGAACAGATGTTTACTTTTGTAATCTGGACATCTACTAAGAAGGGATTTTGTAAAATTTTAACCCTAAAGGGGTGAGATAGGGGTTGAAAGTTTGTATGGAAAAAAATTTAAATCAGCACCGATTCTTATAAAACTTGAAATTTAGATTTTTTAAAGTATTTAATTGAACACATGTTTCATGGTTTTCTAGAATTCTTCCCCTAAGGGTGCAAATAAGGGGTTGAAAGTTTGTATAGATTTTTTTTAAAATCGGCACCAATTTTTATAAAATTTGAAATTCAGACTCTTAAAAGTATTTAATTGAACACGTGTTTCATGGTTTTCTAGAATTCTTCCCTTAAGGGTGCAAATAAGGGGTTGAAAGTTTATATGGAAGAACTTTAAAACGCCACCGATTATTATAAAATTTGAAATTTAGACTATTAAAAATATTTAATTGAACATGTGTTTCATGATTTTCTAGAATTCACCCCCTAAGGGTGCAAACAAGGGGTTGAAAGTTTGTATGGTAAAATCTTTAAATCGCCACCGATTTTTATAAAATTTTAAATTAAGACTCTTAAAAATATTTCATTGAACACATGTTTCGTGGTTTATTAGAATTCACCCCTAATTACTGCTGTAAGCTGTAAGCTGCGCGCGTCCGCTAGTCTAATAATAATTGAAAGAATACCTTATATTCGTATCTAGCAAATAGCAAGGTAGGCATAGGAAATATAGTGTTACGATACTCTGTTCCCAGCACACCGCTCAATTATTTAATTTAACAGACATTTCATGTTGAAAAATGAAACTGGACTGATTAAGTGAAAATAATTAATTCCCTATAATGAAACCGAACCCACAACCGCCGCGTTTAGTCAGACCATGTGCCCCTCAAAATTGATATTATTAATGTAATCATCCATACAGGTTTTATATATGGTAATAACTTTGCAAATAGTATAATTATACTTCTAGACAAAGCCCGTCATTCAAGTAGTATCTAGAAGTACTTCAAATTAATAAGCATCTATTGTAGTTTAATTTAATCTAAATTAAAACGAACAAAAACTAGATAATAGTATATCTAAGCTGAGTCGAGTCATGTGTGTAATTATAAAAGACAAAAAAAAATCACAAAAAATAAATGACCAACTAATGACAGGGTCAATGTGCTTTCTATTCAGATTGATTGGCAGTAGAAAAACCAAGTGCGAGTTAGAATTGCTTGCAACTGGTTCCGTAGCATATTTTCCTTATAGATTGCAAGTAGATATGTAACGCCTTTCCGGTACAGTTGGAATAGATTATATTTTACGTACTGATGTTGGCTTCATATTGCGCTCAGTGTGTATTTTCTACATAAAGAAATGAAAAGGTTCTACGGACATTCGGCTCTTTTTGGCCATATATTTTTTTATTTTCGAAATTATAAAATCTAAAATATTTAGTCTAAATCGTATGAGTTTTAGTAATGCCTAAACATATGCCTAAGCACAGCTTGAAGATATCCTGTAAAAATTTTGTGTGCCAAAAGCGGCATCGAACCCTCAACCATGGCATACCGCCATTGCAACTAAGCAACTGCTACATTCTTCAATCTGTCTTACTTCATATTATTCTTAAAAAAATCTCAATATAGATAAAGGTCGGTGAGGTTATTTCGACCGTACGTTAAAAAAGCAATTCATCACATTCACAATGAAGGGAACGCAATCTGTTTGTTTATTGCTGCGATATATGAGGATATTTCATATATTGTGTTATTATGTCATGATTATAATTAACGATCTAGATGGGATCTTGAGCATTGTTATTTATTTTAGAGTTTGGTAAGAAATTCGATTACCGTTTGAGGTAAATATTCAAAGTTTTACAATTTGTTAGCTTTAAAATTGGAACCTAGAATGTATGTATTATAAAAAATATTAACAAGTGTTTAAAATACGTATGAATATGTATATTTATTTATAGCTATATATAATTTTTAAATAACTTTTGTAAATATATAACGCCTTTAAAAATATAAATATGAAATAAGAGCCAAGTTCAATATTGAATAATGTATCATTTTGGACGTAGAAAAGTTATGATGTTACTTAAATTTCAGAATTAACTAGACATTTTTTTACATAAATGCTGTCGCGTGTCTAAAAACCTTGTACATATCAAAACTTAACTGTAATGATCAGTTAAAAAGGAAAGGAAGGGAGGGGCAAAGGAAGCCAGGTACAAATCCACCACACTCAAAATAAATGAGATCCAAATTTTTTACATAAAAATGCTATATAATAAGCAAATAAAATATAAACCTTCATTTCCACCGGATACTCAACATAATACATTATATAGAAGAAAAATTTAATAGTTACCGTCACAGCGAGTTGGATTTAAGACGGGATGTAGGTAATGGTCATTTTATTGCATACATTTTAGTATAAGTATAGATTTACACAAACTAATGTTAGTAATAAACTTGGGATTGCGGAAAAGATTTTAATAAATTACATTCACTTAGCGAGAAATTGACCTTGGGACAATATATTTAATTAAATAATAATACATTTAAGAGTTTACTTTAAACAATTATATTTTGAACGTATACTTCTTTTATTATACTATTATTTCAAATTATATGTTTAACGATTTGTTTAGACTTAGATTAAACTTTAATAACTTGTTTTTATATTTTAAAATAAATGTTATTACATCATACTCTATTAGCATCATACACGCATATTCGTGCTCTGATTTTTTCAGAGCTTCTGTAACTTGTCTCCCCAAAAGTCTAGTGACGCTGTAAAAATCATTAGGGCAATATGGTACTATCATTTTGAAAATTAATAAATAGATCAAAATACGGCGGTAATAATTGAGTTAAAAATATTATTTACAAAACAAAACTAAACCAAATTTATAAAGATACAACGAAAACTTTAATTTAATTTATAATAAAGGTTAAAATACGATTCTGTACCTAACATTAAGGAAACCATTTAAAAAATCAAACTCATACACAACATAAATGCTAAGCCAAAGCTAATTTGAAACACAAAAACTCATAATTAGAAGTGACGTACACACATACATCAGGGACTCGCACGATACAATATTTTGCACAAAATTATACATTGGAAGCTTTTTATTACGGCAAAACGCATTTGCATAGTGATTTACTGTTGAATTATCTTCCCTCCGCCAGCCAAAATAATTGCGTTCGAGCCGCGCCAAGTGTTCAAAATGTTCTTGGTAACTTGTTTATGTTGTGTGGCACTAAATATTTCTTTTCGGAGTGATTAGACACTGTATTTTTTATTTTTTAATATGGATAATTAAATAGAATGCGATTTTGATGTATTTTTAACTTGGCTTATATCTGATGTATTAAGGGTTAGGTAAGCAAAATGGCAAACCTATGTATGTAGTATGTTTGTCCATAATTTTTTGGAAACTAAGGGAGCATGTACAATATGGCTGTCTAATTAAAATCTTGGATGATAAATTAAGTATAAACAAGTTGAGGAATATGATAGCTAAACTATTAAAAAAAAATATTCCAATAGCAAATATGCAAACTGCGCCATAGCGGTACAATGTTATACAAAGAAATTATCATAGTCACGTAATACTAATATTACTTGTAAAATATATTTTCTAAATATTTATTATTTTAGTAAACATTATAAACAATCTGTCATCATCCACGAAACAAGAAAACGCGGTGTTAAGATCCACCACCCAGCGTGCAATGTGTCGAAAGTGAAGAAAGAAGGGTAAGACCCTTAACTTTCGTCCTACCTTCATGTGGGAAATAGCAAGAAACTCTAGTTTCTCACTTCAAATAAAAAATCCTCAATTCCACATGATTCAGCAATATCTATAAAATATTATAACAATATTCTATAGAATAGTAATACAAGCCACTACGCTAAGAACGCAACTCTCATTGGAGACGATCTTGCCAGCCAATTTGTACCATGTCAAGGATCAAGCTCATTACATCGTTTTCAATTTGCTATTATACTACGGCCTTGCCGCGCCATGAATCTA
Organism: Heliconius numata; assembly: GCA_016802625.1. NCBI lineage: Eukaryota > Metazoa > Arthropoda > Insecta > Lepidoptera > Nymphalidae > Heliconius > Heliconius numata. The sequence continues at coordinate 1,797,797 of JAEBDU010000114.1, forward strand.
TGTTGAAGTTCATTAAGTATGATTAATTTTAACTTTAGCCTTTAAAGTAATGAAAAATGGGAAGTAAGTAAATCGATTTTTTAAGTAGAAGTACGGTTAACAAGACAATCCTTTTTGCTATTTTAAATAAGAAAGTTATAAAATAAAATAATGTTACTTCAAATACCTGTCAACTGACTATAGATAATTATACACGCCTCTTCCAGAAATGCGTGGATAGTAAATATGTTAAAAACTACTGAACCCATCTTGATGAAATTTAGAGAGACTCTTTAAGTTGGAATATGCCTCATTTAAATAAAAACCAATTAACTTAATGTCTTGTAGTTTCCGAGAAATTTGAGGACAAATATATAAACATACACACTACTACTAAATTAAGAATACGTACTTAAAAGTCTAAACAGATATTTTTTTCATCTTTTTAGCTTTAAGCCCATAGCACTGTAGGCAGAGGACCTCGGAAACGGAAAGATTTAATTTCCGTGAGTGTGAATCGAACACACAACCGTCGCGTTTACATTCGTACACTTGTATTCCTGCGCCACAACGGCCTCAAATTCTAAATTTAACAGATTAAATACTAATATAGGGAAATATAAATAAAATAAAGATCATATAAATTAATTTAACATAGTTAAACATTATATATGAATAGTAACTTGTAGTAATAGTGAAACTTGACTTAACTTTATTTAGGTATTGTGACTAATAAAACGTGTCGAACCTATAAACTATGGAGGCCTTGAGTCTGTGTAATAGCTCGGCCTTCAGAACTATGTTATATTATTTAATTGATAACAATTTTCTATACTATTAATTACATAATATTATAAATATTGTAATAAAATAAGAAAATACTTCGTAGTTCGTACTGGGTTATACCCAGTACGAACAAATTGAAAAAGTAACTAGTATAATTGAAGTGTTATTTTTACATAAGATATTAAGAGGAATATTTTTTAAGCCGCGGGCAATTGATACAAATATGGAACAAAGTATGTATACGTCATAGATTTTATATAATTTCAAGCTGTAATCCACAGGGCAGAGTAGACAGAGGGAACCTGGGAACCCATTAAGAAACATCCGTTGTCCACTTTTCGCCGAGTTTTAGGGGCATTGCGTGTTGAGTGGCGAAACTAAACGCCGTGCTTTGCTTCCTTACCAGAGCGAGAAAATGAAAATATAAAAAAATATGCTTACTTTGTCATACAATAATAACTTACAATTGGGTAGGACACACACCACACTCAAATGGCCGTGGTAAATCTGACTGCCGCAGGTACAGTCCGTAAAAATTGAAACCATTAAAGTGACGTTGCATAGCCTATATAACCTTCTTTCAGAATGGAGTGGAATGGAAATAAAATATATATTTTAATTCGAATCTTTAGTTCTTTAGCTTTATAACTTAGTATAAACTATAAACGTCTGTGGCAGTGTTTTTAGTAATTTACCTCGAGTGGTTACTGAACTGACGTTCTTTTGTAACCATTTAACCACTGAACTACAGTCAACAGACCAGTGCTAATGTGTTGGGTAAAATAACAAAGTAAATATCTGTACATTTCATATTTGCGTTCGCAGTAAAAACACATTTTACTTTTAACTCGCTTATGGTACTCTAAGTTTACTTAAGAAATTAGCGATCTTCAGCGAATATCAATATTTTGCAATGTTTCTACCAATTTTATGTAATATTTTAAGATTTGTATTTTTTTCAGTTTCACTTCAGAGCAAAAATAGAGCCATGGTTTTTCGATTTCCACTGGAGTTCGGGACATTACGTTTGGACGAAGCTTAACATCTTTTGTGTTACGAGACAAGTTCATATTATATAGACAAAACTATACCAAATAAAAAAGCTACACTGTTTAAAATCGTAAATAAACATGGAAAATCTTTTAATTAATAACGACATAACGAAAATTAAAGAATTTTCTAAAAAAAACTTGATGAAGTGCAAAAAAAACTAAAAAAAAATGTCCAATTTCGCAAAAACGGCGGCGTTGTTCACAAACACACAGTTACACGTCTACTCTGTAATTATTTTAAAGCACCAATTTTACGTTTTAATGTATCTTAAGAGCCATTACCGACAATTTTACCTCAGAAATCTGTATGGACCATTAAATATGTACCTGCCGGGGGAACCTAAATGCTTATAATTTAGGAACTTTACTCTGCAAGTAAAAATGTTTATGGCCTGAATATTTTAATAATATTAAAAGTTAAGTTTTTTTTCTATTTTAAAAGATAAAGTGAGGGATGAAAAATAAATATGTCTATATAATATTATATCACAAATTAATATAGCCTATTAAAATATCTTACATTAAATTTAATTTTATATGGACTATCCCATACAAGAAAATTAAAGTTGCGTTTTTATAAATTTTGTGTAATTGAGATTAGATTTTAAATTATCTGTAGGTACTTAAAAAAAATTTTCTCTCTTTTTTTCTACTTACTTTTTTTTGTTGTAAAGTACATTTGTCGATCGAATATTAGAAGGGGTGAAATACATATATGGGCGAAGAGTGGGGAGTAAAATTATACATTTTAAAATTTAATTTCTTTCTTATCGGCTAAGTATTAGAAAGACGTTAAAAAATATACAATTTTCCGGCGTTGAGTTCCGACACTCAACATACAATGCTTCGTGTATTCGGTGAAAAATAGGGAACGGAAGTGTCTTAATGGGACACGGACTGTCCTAACACTAGGTTTACAGAGTTCCTTTGCCTCTTCTGCTTTGTGCGGGATACAGCGTGAAGGTAAAAAAATATACACGCCTAAGTTAGGAGTAAACTAAAGCCATCCCCTTTGGAATGCCTTTAGTCGGGTTGTGTTGCCATAATAGGTTGGTTATATGAGTAAAGGAATGAAATATGGTATAGCACTTGGTTAGAGAAAATACTGATATTTGTACAGTATCCTGTGTCCTAAGCACGGTAGAATGTTGCGATTGTATAAAATGTTTCTTTAACATGGTTTAAGAAGGTCGAGCTTTAACAAAATATGGAATAAAATCTTAACATCTAAATTTGAGTACGAGTTGTAAACCAATTAAATTTAAATCTGAATTTTCATGAAACTTTGCAGTTATACGTAGCTTATGGTGTCAACGGGCTGGTGGCGGCAGAATTTGGCGGATAGTGGCGAATTGTCTTAAGGAGATAAGGGGAGTGGAGTGTCTTAACATTATGTTCCCAGGTTCCCTCTGCTTAGCCCGCTTAGTGGAAAACAGCGTAAAGCTGAAAAAAACAAAGAGATTTCTCCAGACTAAACAATAGTGAAAATATTACGTGTAAGATTTTCCCCAATTTACAGAAGCAATTATGAATTTGGTAGGTTTGGGAATTAATTTTCTACTTCACTGATGCCTAGCGAAGCGCGTGACATGATAACGTATCGATGTTAGGTGACATCAGCTGATACGTATTTGGCTATCCATACATTTAATTAATATTTATTTTTAGGAAATAAATGCCAAGGGTAAATATTTTTATTTCGAGGTGGCTGTAGGTTCAATTCTTTTAGAGGTATGGCTAAAAATATTTCCTTAAGTTAAATCAAAATGTATACCTATCTTCTAATATTATAAAGCTAATGAACGTTTGTAATATCTGGAGATTTGTAATTAATATTTTATAGATTAATATTTAACAGATTTATAATGAATTTGAAGATTTATTATTGAAGATATACTACTATCTTTTTTTGGTTGAACGCAATAATCTCAAGAACTATTGGTTTAAATTGTTTTGTTTTGCGTTAGATATTCTATTTATCAAAAACTGGACCTAGTTTTATAGCTTCACGCTGAATCCCGCATATAGCAGATAATCTAATTTTAAAAAAACTTCGTCCCACAAGCTTTGCTCAATTTTTTAAATATTGCGTGTTAACGCCGCGCAAACTAAAATAATTTAAAATAGCATTAGATGTAAAATTATTTGAAAAGTAAATTGTCTCTAACCTTTTTCAACCTCTATCTCAAAGATCATAAATAACGATGCCCACTGAGTAATATTTCAAAGAGTATAACAAAAAATATTGAAACAATAATAAAATACACTGTACCTACTGTATACAACTACATACATTTTGACTTTGCGAATCACGAGAATTATGCAGTTTTAATTTATTTCTGACCATCTGCCAAAAAATCTGATGCTCCTCAAACATTCGTAGCGAACGAGTAAATTGCTGTATTTTTATTTTTATTCACTTGGAATCTTACTTTAGTGCAAATGTTCTTGTGTTAATAATATGTATTAGATCTAATTAAAATATTTTCAATGTGACGCATTTTTTTGAATTTCAAAGTTAAATTTTAGATATATTATAATTATATAAAAAATATAAAAAAAATGTATAGATTTTTTGATTAATTATCAATTTTCCAAACAGGCTTGTTATGTTTTATTAAAAATGTTTAGTTACATTCATGACTAGACTTAGAAAAAAAAAAATTAAAATTTTGTAAACTTACGCTAATGCCAAAAAAAAACAAATGAGGAAGCGTCAAATTTTTGTTTACCACAATACAATATTTTGTATATATTTTAGGAAACAATATTACTCATTTATACATAATATGTATTTAGAATTTTTTGCAGTATTTATTTAAAAGAATAAAAAAATCCAAGGTAATTTCGTACCAAACAAGAAGACACAATCTGCAAGATCATCTCCGCTAATGGACGAGGAAGTTGGAAATAACTGCGCAATTGTAGTTTTTACTCAATTTAAATATTTAATTATGTTTTATAATTATTATTTACTTATTCATTTTTGTTTCTATGAAATGAAATGAAAAGTTATATATTAACATAAATATTGAAATACCATATTAAAAAAATTGAATATATTAAAGCAGCGTCATGCTTTTTCCAGTGACTGGCAGGGCAGGCAGAGAAGACATAGTGTAGTGAGTCATAGTCACCATAGCCACCACTCATAATTCTTTCATTTGAGTGCAAATCAAACCCACAACCGGCGTGTTTACATACAAACGTGCCGCTGCGCTACCACCACATAAAAGATAATGTTTTATATATCTTCCTGTATATATCTAATAAATACATCGATTTACGCTATAAAATAGGATATAATATTAGCATATTATCAGTATTTAGTATGACGGGAATAAATAGAACCATTCATTTCTCCAGTACGTATGTCCTCTGCTAACTTCTACGTACATAGTAGCTAACGAGTGTATTAAATCAAGTGGGCAGGTGTGGAATCGCTTTAAATGGCAGTCGGTTGACTGGTCATCAGAAGAAAGTTACTTAGAAGTAGCATGAGATGAACTTTTAACAGTTTTCGATAATTTTATGTATTAGATCAGTATAAGTAGGTTAGTCGTAGCGCGGCGTTGATTTCCGCCACTCAACACGCAATACCTTCAGAATACAGCGGAAAGTGGGGAACGAACAACTATCTACATAAATATTAGTTAAAAATTTTGTTTGACATTATGAATGGCAATTTTGATTCGCTATAAATAACTACATGTAATGCATATTATTATGCTCAAGACGACGACAATTCATACGATTATAGTACAATTATTTCTTTTATATAATGGTCTTTTGATGAAATTCCAAGATAATAGATATAATTATACGAAAAAATTAAAAAGCAGCTTTACTAACACTCGGCTACCTCTGCCTATCCTGTTATACCCAGGATATTGAATGAAGTTTAAAAACCCAACCAACCCATCAAATGCAGGAGATTCAACTTCTTATTTTTTCCTAATGTCAGGTGGACTCATATTAAGACTACTCGTTTCAAACGTTGCTTGTTGATAGCGGTGCTCATCACCGCTCTTTGTCTGCCATTCCTCTAACTGAGGATCGAACCCACAACATTGTCGTTAACATTTAAAGAAACATACAAACATAAGCTACAATCTACAACAAAAATCTAAAATAAACTCAAACACAGCTACGAGTATGCTACTTCTAAATTCCCCAGTTCCTCAGCTAGGATGTTCTGCCCACATGATTTATTTGCACAATTAACCATGAAGTCCACGATCTTATGGGATTATTAAACCGCCAGGTATATGTTCTTAGCTTTTTAACATTACGTTCGTGGGGAATTATTCATGTTAGCTAAGTATATCTTTGCCTTTGTAAACGATTCGCTATAAATTGATGGTACAAAAATTCTGTGGCATGAATTATTTATTTTGATGTATTTATTGTGTTAATATTTTTTGTTAGGTGGTTTTTAAATTTAATGGTTTATTTATGGCTTCATGCTGTATCCTGGGTATAGCAAGATAGGCAGAGGGAACCTAGAGTTAAGACACTATTCCCCACTTTTCGCAGCTTCTGCCGAGGTTTATCTTTTTCCCAGTGTGACGAAATGAAAATAAATATTTCCTCAAGCGGGAATCGAACTCACAACCGTGATGTTTACAGCCACAACAGCATTTCATTCATAGAAATCGGGAAATGAAATAAAATTTAAGTAATACAAGATTCAAAGTTTAAATTTTAAATTATAGAAACTCATGTGATGCTTACAATGAATAACCACCTACAAAAGGATGAGATAAACTTTTATTTGCTAACATAATATACTGAGAATGTATCTTTAACTATTATTGATTATATCGTCACCTGTCTTAACCGTGGTACACTAATGATACATTAGGCGCCGTTGGCAAAAGCTCACCGTGTACTACGAAGACTTGGACATGCAAGGGTTTTTTTTTAATTTTGCTATAGGTGCTATTGGCTTCTCCGGCAGAACTAAAAGTTTGTTTACTTTTAATTTTCTTTTAAAGTATATTTTTTTAATAATTTTTTTTTGTTATTTTAAATTGAATTTAAAAAATTTAAGATAATCGTTTTATCTGCTTATTATATTGTTTTATATTTTTGCTATTCTATAATTATGGATTTATTTTTTAGCTTCTTGCCGTATTACGCACGTAGCAAGGTAGGCAGAGGGGACCTAGTGTTAAGTCACTCGGCTCTCTACTTTCCGCTGAGTTCTCGAGGCATTGTGTGTTGAGGACGGAACTCAACGCAATTATTATTAAATATTTAATTTCCTCGAGTTTACTTTCCTCGAATCGGACCCAAACCTGTCACATTTATATACTTATACATTGTGTTCCTGCGTTACGACTAGCCTCCGGATCATTTAATTACTATTTAACACGCACAAGTTGCTTGTAAAAATAAAACGATTTTTCCGATCTCGCACAGCAAAGTCTAGTTATCTTTGGTATCTACGATTTTACACTTCTTAAATAAAAATATTTTACTTGTACTACTCGCGTTTAATTTGGAATTTAAATAAAAATTAACGTTTCTAATAATTAATTCATTTATTCATATACATATACAGTAAACAAACAAATTTCAATACCCTGTATAATTAAAAAAAAATCACACATATATCTTAAGTAAAATAAAAAATTAATACAAAATTTAATCCTTAAAGTTACAAGAAACAATAATAAATGTAAATTATCAGAGAAACCCATTGAATGACAAGACTGCACGTCTTAGAACTTCGAGCCGACAATTAGAGAACGAACCGGTTGTAATTTAATTTTCTGTGCCCATTAAACGGCCAATTATAAAAGTTATGGGCACAACTTTACTGGAATTCGAAAGTTCTTGTAACTCTTTCGATTTAACATTTGTGAGCATTTTTTGAAAATTGAAGCCAGTCAGAGGTTGTGGGTTAGAATCCCACTCGAGGGTATTAAATAGTTAATATTTCCATTTTCCACACTGTTAACGAGGCTTCGTGGGGAATGGAAGTGTCTTAATGGGAATGGAGTTTCATAACAATAGGTTCCCAGGTTTCCCCAGCTACCCTGCTAAGCGTAACCCGCGTATAGCAGAGTAGCGGAGGAAAAAGCGTAAAGCAGTAGCAAAGCAGTCCAACAAAGAGCCTATAATGAGTTTTATTTTGCTCTCGCACACCAAAGAGAGCAACAAGTGTTCTCTATACATATGTATGTATAACCAAGACGTAAACTGTATAAGATTCCAATATCGATCTATTTGTCCAAGATTCCCCATTTCATTTTTTTTCAGGACGGAGTGACTCAACTAAACTAAACTAGATTCTTTCCGGCTACCATATTACATTGGAGAGAGAAGATAGAATAAGGAAATAAGATCAACAAAACACAATAAAGAAATTATCTATTCAAAGCTAATTATATCTTTCTGTGATATATACCAATCTAATATATCAGATAAATTGCTTCGTAACAACGGTATGTCAGTTTCAGGCTCCGAATACCAGAAGTGTTCGGCAACTTTGAAACTTTGACGGCGTACCTCTTAGATGGTCTCTTGAAACCAATTTCTAATTATTTGGACACTTTCAAGTTTGACGGTCCCTAAATTTATACCCAAATGAATTATTAAGTGATTTCTGGGTATACTGTTGAATGTGAAGAATTTAGAGACAGTAATTTGATTTATTTGTAACATTCTATTTTAGTATAGTTTTCTTAATCTTAACAATCTACTTAAAAAAACACGCTATATACCGCTGTAGGCCGAAGGAGTATTTCAGAGTCCCCATTCTTCGTCGAACTTTTGAGATATTGTGTGTTCATAGTCTCGAAACTCAACGCCTTACTTTATGTTAGTGCTAGAGTTAAGATATGAATATAAAGAAGTTCCACGAGTGGGGAATCAAGCCCACTATCTATGTGTAAACGGTCAGACACTACACCACAACAGCCTCATTATTTATTATCCATAATATAACGTTTAGCAGAATATTCCCTCTAAATAAATTACTTGCATTTAAATTCACTTACGAACAGTATTATTATCTTCATTAAAAACAAAATGAAGTCACATCACTAGTGAATAAAAATGAAGCAGGCAATGAACCAGTTCCATTATCACATCCGATTGTGGAAACGCAACATTGCGTCGTATCTAAGATGACAAAAAAACACTTAATGATAATACGTACTAGGCTTCTTCATACAAATATGATATTAGCTGTGAATAGATATTTTGCAGCTGCTATACTTGTTTGAGATCGCCTTGAGCCTCTTGAACTTACCTGTAAAGAAAAATAATATCTTTATAAAATCTATGATAGAGACCGTTTGTAGTGTTATTTTAGCAGTAGTTTCACGCTTTCTCTCTCTTTCGATCTACTCCGTTCCCTACGCAATATTCAATTTTAGAGACGTGTTTTGTCTATCAGAATGGAGAAATGAAAATAACTTATAGTTATGTCCTGAAATAGGGATCGAACCCACTCTCTTAGTGCTAGTAATAATCTTTTCACTTTAATGGCTTTACTGAAATCCAACTGCAAAAATTATATAAAACTGCATTTTTACAGTACAATTTAATGTTACTATATTTTTAAAAATTCACATAATTAGAATTAAATCGACTGATTGTAAATTTAAATCCCTTTAAGTAATTCAATGAGACTAATTACTTAATTTTTTACCTCAAAAACACTAAGTTCCTAAGTTAAGTTTAAATAAAATTTTCCAATTAACATAGTAATAGCAATCATAAGATGAAAAAGTAACCATTTATTTATCAAATGCAAGGAATCAACGAGGACTGGCCCCTTAACCCCGTTCGTGAGTCAACATAATTGTCTTTACAAAACACAAATATTATCATAATTCACGCATTATCATATTCATTGTGCAGTACATCTGTGGAGCGTCGGCACGATTTATTGTAATAACCACTTAGCAATTCACTATTTATCTCGTTTAGCGGAAAAATAAATCGTAAAATAATAATCTTAGTAGGTACCTGTTTTGGCCTTAACTTCCATTTTATGATTAATATTTCTTGTGTATTTACGGTTTTATATAATTTGGTTTGTTTTATGGAGCTTTTTTTTTTAAATTTTAATGAAATACATTTCTTTCTCTGAAATTCTAAGATTTAAACCTAGAATTAATTATATTTAAGTTTAATGAATAAGAATTTCATATCGATTCGTATTTTGAACGTGTTGTCTTAGCACTGTATTCTCTGCTTTCCTCTGCCTACTCTGGTACGTGCGGGATACAGCGTGAAGTTTAAAAAAAAAATTACTCCGCTCTCTACTTTTCGCCCGTTAAAATTTCTCAAGCGGTTGTCTTGGCAGAGCGGGAAAATAGAAAAAAATCATTCACCCAAGTGGCGATCGAACCCATGACCATTACACTTGCAGCCAGAAATAATACAAGGCGCCATAAATAAATATTATACTTCAATTACAATTACGAATACTTATATAATAAATATTCGCGCACACTGATAGGCGTTTAGCCAACGCACGCCAGCGGAACTGTTCATAATAATCCATCTTTGCATCGCTGTACAGAAATGGAACACTTATATCCAATCATTTGGTTTTCGTTTGCGTCATAATATTATATCGTGTTTATATTGGCATAGTTGGATCTTAATAAGAGATGATCAGTGGTTTCGGGGGGAAGCGGTAGGGAGGAAGTGCTGTCTTCAGAACAGTCTGGTGTCGATCCCAGAATGATAAATAATTAAAAGTAAAGACTTAAAAATAACAAATAAAACTTTTCAAGTTTAAACCATGTTATACTTTTTGTTACAGAATATTTTGTCAGAAATTGGGGAGCGAAGTGTCTTAACATTAGACTCCCTCTGCCTACCCTGCTACATACGAGAGGGAATCTAGTGCTAAAGACAATCCGTTATAAACTTTCCACCTTTTTTCGGAACAAGGCGTGTTAAGCGCGTTAATAATTACCTAGAATAGGTTAGAATTATAATTGTATTCCTAATCATACTTTCCAGCAGCTAAAATAGTTTCAAATGAAAGGACGATAAAACGTTCAAGCTATTCCGCATTGTATATGTAATTAATGTGTCTCAGCGATTTCTCATGCCACCATAATGTCGTTCCATTCATACTTGTCGACGTACTTGATTTGTTTAGTTTGTTAGAACTACCCACCTTTGCGTCTATTGCGGTTTCTTATTTAACTATTTAAACTATTTTAATAGATGCAATGGTCGGCTTTATGAGCTTGGGTTTTTTATTTGTTTTGGAAAGAACCATTTGAAGATAGTCCTGGTGCAGAGGCACAAGAGTGCGACTGTGAACGCGACAGATTGTGGGTTTGATTCGCACTCGAGGAAATTAAATACATAATATTTTCATTTCCTCAATCTGGTAACGACGTGAAGCGCGGCGCTGAGATATATAACAGTACAATAGTCCAGACATTAAAAATGAATAAACTAAAAACATTTAAATTTTTATCTAGACTCTTTGATATTCTTAATAATCCTCAAAACCCGATAACGCTGCAGAGGTCAAAAGGGCCAACAGGACTGAAAAAAGTATGGCGGGGAAAAAATTAATGAAAAAATTCCTTCCTTCGAGTGAGTGAAAAATTGAACCTACGGCATCTTCACAATCAGATGCTTTTCACAAAACATTGTTTAAGCCAGTGCTAAAACACTCAGGACCGGTCGGAGTGGCGATTTAGAAACCTTTCGTGTTAACTGGCGCAACTGAACGCCGCGCCCAAACTACATAATAATGTCATTTAATACAATCGGCCATCATGAAAATATGCATAAATATTTCACCAGCACGTGTAATTCAGAATAATCGCGTTGCAGTTGGCAAGGTGCCTCATCTCGTGAATCTTCTTATTGTTATATATTTTTGTACGTTTGACACGAGACAGATAGTGGTCGTGGATATAAGAGAAGTTTATCGGTGACGACCAAACTCTGAAAATATTACATGGCCACCAACTTTTGATGGCAGTTCTGTGTGAAATATGAGTGTAAGAATGGAAATTGAAATTGAAGGTTTTTGACACGTTTTATTGATGTTGTTTAGATCAATTTGTGTTATTATCGTAGTAAAAATTGAGGTCGTCGTGGCGTAGTGGGACAACGTGACTGTAAACAGAGGTTTTCGGGTTCGATTTCTAATCCGGGAAATGAGTTATTTTAATTTCTCGGTCTAACCAGACAAATCACGGCGTTAAGTTCCACAATTGAGCGTGTACGTTACGTACACGCTCATAATAGTTACCTATTATGTCAGAAATTAGGCGGAAAGTAGAGAACGTGTGTAAGGTGGCCTCTGTCGGTCCTGCTAAATGTGGAATACAGCGTCGAGCTAAAGAATCATATAGTAAAAGTGATATTTTTATATGTTAAATAATGAAAATTGTATCTTTAAAATTTTATTTCATACTTTCCACATTTTACAACGTAACTAAACGATTGCAAGATCACTTATCTTTATACACATGCCTTATATAGCGGAATTCAACGCCAAATTTATTTAGCCGTATATATTCCGCATTTAGCAAATCAGCCCTGAATAATCTGTTCGAGAATTCGTAACACGAGATGGGAGAACTCAACGCCGTACTTACTCTAAAATGCACGTACATAGCTATTTTTTTTATTGCATAATTATGTATTCTAACTTATTTTGTATGTAATGCACAACGATAGTTTTAAAAACTACTTATTAGTTCCTATATTTCATACTATGTGTAAATAAATAAATGAAGCCAATCGTAAATGCAACAGGTTGTGGAAATTAAATATTTAATACTTTCATTTTCTCGCTCTGGTGTCGAGAAGATTTCAGCAGAATGGAGAACTGAGTGTCTTAACATTAGGTTTTCTCTCCCTACCCTGCTATGTGCGGGAAACAGCGTGAAACTGAAAAAAAATGTGTAAAATATTTCGACTACTAGTGAGTCCTTATTATGACCTAATTGGCTCAACTGCCAGTTGCCAAGCGATGTTTGATTTTCTGTGACAGCTCAAAGCTGTTTGTTTGAATCCATTTATCTTCACACGTAAATCTTATTGTTAAATATATTTTTTGTCTTACTATTTTTAATATTTTAAGTGCTATTAACACAAATGCTTTAAAAAAGGATAAAGTATTGAAAATATATTGTCATATTTTTTTAATGGTCTTATATTAATAATTTAAGGCCATTAATATGATTTAAATGTATCACAATAAAAGAAGAATATAGGCAGCTTACCTATGTAAACTACCTAATTATTTTTTTATCGAAGTAGTATATGTCAGCTATAAATAATATTTACGAACAAAACATGTATTTTATAAGTGTATTATTTTTTTATTTTAATTACGCAATTCGCAGTGGGCACTATCATTATTTCATCAATCATTTCGAATTTGGTTAGGCAGAGAGAGGAGTTCGGTCACTGGATGCAAACGTCATGAGCTTATTAAAGGGATACTGCTCTGAGATCTAAACCTTCAACGCGTAGACCCACATAGTAAATCCATATAACTCTAAGAAGTCCCTTAACTTCTCTCTTATATTTCATAAGTACTTCTAAATTATTACTACTTAAATAGTTTTCAACGACATACTCTAACACAATGTTGTTGATTAAATTTAAATTTATACTATCTGAATGTAGCTGTTTTTCTGTTAAGTATTATCATTAATTATAATACAAACTCAAATGACTTTTAGTAACGCAAATCATTCACGCGAGGCCTTGTTGAACTAGTCGTTGATGTAGATGAAAGCAATGTGAATAAAACATTTAAGTATTAACGATTTTTATTATATTCACAGCTTCACGCTGTAACCCGCGTTCTTCAATTTCCTCTCAATTTTCATTGCGTGTTAAGTAACGGAACTCAACGCCGCACTTTGTCTCGTGACCAAAGCGAGGAAATGAAAATAATTATTTTACTCAATCTAAAATGGAATCCACAGGCGTTGCGCTTATTGTCAGACGCTAATCTCAATTACTAGTTAATTTATTTTTTATATTAACTTGTTTTTCGCATTGATACGAAAAAAATAAAGAGAACCTTATGCTATTTTGAAAAATTGTGCTTGTTAGGTTGGACCAGAAAACGAAAATGACACTTAACACTCAGATGTGTACAATAAACATATTTCCAGTCAAGAATTGAACTTATACTGGCTACACTCATCACATATACAATTAAGACCACTCCTAACTTTAATAAATCCACACCGCAATCTCAATTCCTTTCGTCTGACAAGACCTTTAGCCTGTCAATATGAAATACTTCAGTATAGTTTTTGCAGCATATAACCGTGTGAAATATCTAGGTGTTTTTTAACAATTTGCCGGTGAGCCGTCAAAAGGAATTTGATTAGAGTCGACTCGAAGTATTTTATAGCAGCCAGTACTTTAATGGCTTTGAACCTATATACGAAACGATATTTATTATTTTCTTGCATTGCTATAATTATTATCATTGATTGCTCGTTTGTCTTTAATGTTTTGTCAATTAAATTGTGATAAATTTAAATCGTTTATCTTGAATGTAAATTAATTTGGTTTTAGTATGTGATAATACGAATTAGATTTATTCTTTTATCACGTAGGTATTTCGCTCTAACCGGTTACTGAAGTACAACATTTTTAGTTTCACATATAAGTGTATGACTGTTAACGTCATAGGTTGTGGGTTCGATTACCAAATGAGAATACGAAATATTTAATATTTTCATGTCCTCAGGCAAAGCGTGGCGTTGAGTTTCGCCACTTAAATATTTACACGTTCTAATCAAAATGGCAACGACGATAATCATTTACTTCTATAGAAATTATAACCTCAACCAAAATTGTTGTGATTCCATACATTTTTACTTCAAAAATATATGCTTCATTGCATAAACAAATCAACTAAGATGTCGACCGCAGCTTACAACGCTCCTGTCTTGTGTAATACACTCAGATACGAACAATCACATAACATTGAAAGATTCAAGGTGAAGTTTCATAATGAATGAAGTAAAAGCAAAATACATATATTTTGAGTGAGATTATTTTGCAAAGTTTCGTATAAATTTATAAAATTTGTTAACTGATTCTATATTAACAGTAAATTATGTATGATATACGAAATGTATAATTTAAAGTCGTCTTTTGTCTTCTTATTCTCTGGTAAGCAAATAAAAAAATTAAGTTCTTCGAGTGACAGTTGAACTCACTACCGTCTTGATTAAAGTCGGACGATGTGCCGCTACGGTACAACGGCCATAAAAAATATATCTTTACATATGAACAACAATAACATAATAATTTTATATTTATTGCTTTTTGTATTCATTTACATAAAACTAAATTATTAACTTTTATATGAAAATTAAATAATAGAAAATGAATCTTGAAGTCCATTTATTATATTCATTTAAATAAATAAATAAATGTAATGTACAATTATTTAACTAAGCATGTTTAACCGCGTCAACAGTTCAAATATCGTGAGCGTACAGATGTAAGTGAATATTAAATTATATTAGATAATCTAAGTAAATATCAATATGGCAAGGACGAGGCTGTGACTTACAGAAGAAACAGGTATTAGAGGAAATACGTACATTAATCGGTCAAAGGCGGCTTATGCAAATGATGTAGTAAAAAGTGGCATTATTAAATTAGGAGCAGAATTATGCAGAGTAGATTTTATTTCATTTCCTAAAAAAAGAAAAATGTTTCAAAATATAAAAATATATATATATAAAACTTTTTCAAGCGTCACGCTTTTTCCCGCGAAATAGTAGAGCGGAGAGTTTATACATTTTATGTTCACATATCGTATGTCGTGTGGCGGAACCTAACGCCGCACATTTTGTTTCCACATAAAGAAATGTCGAATCGAATCGAACCATTGCGTTTACCTGACCCACTTCGCCACTATACTACAATACTTTATTTACCTAATATCCATTAAATAAATACTAGATTTCGAAACACAATCTTTCCAAACGAGGTTAAGAACTGCGAAGTCGTTTACTGTAGTTAATAGTTAACCGCAAATGGTGCACGCAAAGTTAACCCAAGACGTAAGTAAGCCGACCCCGTGTGTTACTGGGTCAGTGTCCAACAGAAACTAATGATAAACATCTTATTCGCAGAAACGCTAGGTTTCTAAGTAAAATGTATGTAGGTATAATAAATATACTATTTGTTAAAATAATACTAGTAATATATAAATGTGCTTATTCAAATTTATAGGGTTCCGTATGTGGTGGCGGTACAGATCGTGGCGTTGATTTCCGCCACTCATTACGAACGCGTGTCTTAACACTGGGTTCCCTTTGCCTGTCCTGCGTACAAGTGATGGTTATGGGTTTGATTTCCACTCGATGTTTCTAAGATAAACGGGGAACAGAGGCCCAAATAATTAAAATAAACCCAACATATCGCCCTCCTAAATATAATATTAAGTCATTAAATATTAGTATGAAACGGAGAAATGTATCACTAAGCTCTCCCCTATAGAAAATCCTTGCAGTAATAAAATGGCAGACGTGTCTACCACTTAGGGAAGTCGAAAGTGACGCGCAACAAGGTTACGCATGAAGAAATGCGTACGCGCATACGCTTGCGTAACCGTTCTGACGTTGACATTGATAATTCATAACCGTATATAATATATTATACATTCAATACTTGGAGATTATGTTAATTTTATTGTGGTTTTGCACTTTAACGTTTATATTAATTGATATATACCGAATGCATTGTATAATAGTAGTAGAAATATTAACAAAAAGACTATATACCGCGGGAATCTAGTGGTAAAACAATCCGTTTTCTACTCTCCACCCAATTTAGGAGACTTTGATTAGGAGAGTTTTGTCACGAGCATCAATTAATAAATAAGAGATAATAATATAAATGTTTATATTTCACAAAATCACTTCCAAAATTTATTACATCATAAAACGACAATACCGATTAAAAAGCTTTAAAAATCAAATCGTAAATTTATCCAAATTAAAATTCTTAGTTTAATAATATTCAACAAGCGTCTATACGACGCCGATTTCATCTATTGTTCCTAGCGATAGTCTGCCCTGAGCTGGTCATCTGCCAAATGACCGATGAGTTATTTTCGTCTGGCGTGTTACTATCGTCCCAGAGTTTGGCTTACACTGGGAACCTTCAGTCGTAGACTTATTTATTTCATATTATTTACCTTTAGCATTGTGGTGAGTTTTGGCAAACGTGGACTTCCTGATTGGTTGAACGGTAAAATTGTATTGAAAATAAAAATATAGTGTTAGCTTTTGATATTTTATTTTTAGGGTTACGTACTCGTATGTCAATAAGAAATGACCGAATCTTTATAGAGGATAACTGTGTTGTCTGTACTATCTTAAAATAACTAAATGAGCGCATACGCCCGCAAACTTAAGTTTGTCATCTTTCATAAATTCTACTTCCTGTTGACCTAAATCATGAAATTGGTTCAGAACCCAATGTGGGCGAGTCATATTTGCACTTGACCGGTTTTTTTATTTTAACCTGTATAAATAAATTACACTATATAAATATAAAATAAATTGTGTCTTCAGCAGTAGAAATTAAATTAAATGAAATACGTTCCACTTTGACATTTATAATGAAACAGTTTAACATTGCAGAAGCAAATTATGTTAATCATTATTTCCGGATATGTCCATACTATTACCAACCAAAAAAAAAACAAGCTACAGAAACTTTTAATGATGCAACCATCAACTTCACTCAAGTGTTGAAACGTACAAAAATATATATAAATGTTAATATATACGCAATTATAATTAATATATAAGCTACCTAAAGCTTATAAATGGATTCCGTTATAAAAAAATATTAAAAAAGCAGCTTCACGTGAAACAAAATGAAGAGAAACCTAATTTAAACGGAAGGCGGAATTCAACGCCGCCCTTTGTTCGTCTAAAAGCCAGAGAATGAAAATATTTCATTGCCCGAGTGGGAATCGAACCAAAAATCATCGCGTTTATACTCAGACGCTATCTCACCGCACTACAGTGACCTCGGTACGTAATTTATTTATATTTATAACAGGATAATTCATTTAATAAAAAGAATAAGAAAAAGATAATTGCCTTGAAAACATTTATTTAGAAAGACGCTATTATAGAGTTGTAAATTCACAATAATATTATAGCTTGGTCAGAGTTCAAATAGTATCTATTAAGAAAAGTGTTTATGTTTACTGTAACAGTTTGAAATATAGAATCGAAGGTGGACAATAACTTCATGTAACTTATTGTCTTTGGCACGATGTAAGAATAAAAAATGTTGTACAATAGTAAAAGTCATGTATAAGAAAACAGTGATTTCTGAAAACTTTATTAGCATTGTAAAATAGGTTTCTAATTAGTTTTTAGCTTACATTTTTTTGTAAGAAACGCAGCAGGTTTTTACACATTTTTTTAAAGCTTTAACTTAACTTAGTTAGGCCAGTATCCCATAAACGACAGAGTAGTCAGAGGAAACCAGGAAACCAAGAGTTAAGACATTCCCAATAAGAGAATTCCGTTCTCCACTTTTCGTTTCTTCTATAGCATCATTTCCTTAAATGGGAATCGAACCCACAACAGTCGATATACAGTTACACGCTCGTATCAGAGACGTGGTCAATAAAGAATCCTACACATCCAACTATTAAATCTACATCCACCATTACATTTCGACATGCAAACATAAAAAACACCGATACAAGTCCAACAAAGCACAGCACGCGTCTATTTGTGATCGTCGTAAAACGTCCGTTGGATTTGATCCGCCACTTGTACTTCAAAGCTACTCGTGAACGAGGTCAGACCGGTGCGGTGGCATGTATCGAGTGCTGCATATCGATGGCTTGATCCATCATTATTGATGGTCGGAATTGAAGATAGATTTTAAATGAGTTTAAAAGAGAATCACAGCTAGCATGTTGTTGAAAATATAGTTTTTGAAGAAAGTTTAGTGTTAAGCAGTTAGGATTAATAAAAAATATTATTTGTATCGTAATATTAATGACGAAATATATTCATAAAAAAAGGATAAACATTATTCTGTAATGCTACTGTCGGACGAATGTAATGTATGAGGCTAGTACATTTAAGTTAATTAATCATATTTCAAGAGGTAAAATTTAATTTAATAGTATTTCATTTGTTGAGGACAGTCGTGACGCGGGGTCCCGGTGTAACTGGATACACGACAGGTTATGGGTTCGATTCCCATTCGAAGAAATTTTATATTTAATATTTTCATTTCCTCGCTCTAGTAGCGAGGCGAGACGTTGAGTTCCGCCACTTAACGTCGAGCTTAAATAGTCAAGATTGAAATGATCTTACTCTAATCTAACTTCTATCATTACAAAGGTTCCTATTTGATTTCAAAGTCTATATATTATTACTTTTATACTAAGTAAAGATTCTTCAAGTTTTTTCAATCTCTACAACAATGGATTTGCTTAAATTTAAATTGCATGTTTCGTTTCAAAGGGCGTTGCTCGTTTAGATTAAAGATATTTTTTGTTGTCGATATACTTGAAAAAATTTAATAGTGGCACCGGTTTTTATAATATCGATAATAGTACTATTAAAACAAACGTTCACGGTAATTAATCTTATATGAATTGATGGCAAAAAACATTTAAGTAATTATCAAGGTATGACTGACTATACTTGACATGATGCTCGTAGATTCGATTTATCCAGAGAACATTTATGTTAAAAATGCATTACCCAATATCTTGGGGCAATCTTCTATCAAAGATAGAGAATTTCGGAAGGTACCTAATATCTTTAGTAATATCTTTAGTATTACTTATAAGATTTAAGTTAGTGAGAAAGTAAGTTTTTATTGATCGAAATTATATAATATATTAACATTTATAACAAAAAGATGAGAGTAAAGCTCATATAGAGCTACAATATTGCAGGGGCACAAGGATGTGACTGTAACGCGATGCTAGTGGGTTAAATTCCCACTCGAGTGAATGAATTATTATTTATTAATATTTTCATTTCTTCGCACCGAGGAAAAAAGCCCGGCGCTGAGTTCCGTCACTCAACACGCAATGCCACGAAAAAATTCGGTCGAAAGCGGTGATCGGAGTATCTTCGAACTAGGTTCTCTTTGCCTACCCTTCTGTGTGCGGGATAAAGCTGATGCGTGATAAAGCTAAAAATTTTAAAAATGCGTGAAAATAAACACTACAAACCACACAAAAATTAACTATAATTATCTATAATAAGCTACAATTTTAAATTGTACACACAAAAAGATGAATCGTTACTCGGTTCATTATTGACACGTCAACTAATAGACGAATTGCGTGAACGAAACACAAAAGATATTATTTTTAACGCGAACAATTTAATTGGCGTTATTGGTATAATAATCTAGAGCCTCGGGTCGAAAGACAAAAACAAACCCATTGTTATTATAATAGTCTTTTGTTTCTACCATTTGGTAGCTAAAGGTATTATAATAAATTATAATATTTTGCTTTGTTACAATTCTTATTATTAAAAGTAATTATAATTATGTCAGCTTTTGGTACTTTACTCCGCATAGAAATGGTAGGTAGACGGAAAACATTGTTTAGAGGAGACTCCATTTCCATTAAGACGCCTCGGTTTTTCATTTTCCACCGATGAATTGAGTGGCAGAACTAAACGCCGCGCTTTGCCTCGTTACCAGGGCGAGGAAATGATTTAATTACTATTTTTCCGAGTGGGAATCGAAGCCAATCATCAAATACCAATACATCAAAAATAACCAAAAAACCATAGCCTATACAAAAATCTCCGTTATCACTAAAAATAGACACCGAAATGCATTATGTAAAATGCGAAGTGAACAATAAAGCACACCCTGTGTCATCAACGTCACTGCGCCACTGACCCAAATAAGAGGACAATGTCGCAAAATGGCCATACTGTAGATCAAGTTTACCTGGAAGGACGTACATTTTTAACATGATTAAAATTAACTTTCATATAATAATGTTCTATACATCTTTAGTGCCAACTACGCTTAATATTTTATATGTCAAAGGGAGGGAACTGGTGACAGACTACTTTGGTTTACAGAAAAAAACAGCATGTTTAGAAAAATCTTATTTCTAGGGTTAAAGACGTGCTAACTTGCTTCTGCAGCTTCCTGCTATTTTCCGTATAGTACTGGAACCTACGGTTAAGACATCTTTCATCACTTTCGATCCAGTTTTCGAAATATTACGTGTTGAGTGGCGGAGCTCAACGTTGCAATTTGGCAATCATCACCAAACTCACAAAATATTTGTGTATATTTAGTCAAACGCTGTCAATTAACATAGGTTAGATAAAGACGATTATACAATTCAATTGTGGAAAAAGTCCGAAATAATAATTAACTCTGAAAAATAATGTAAAATGTTATTTAAAGCATACCTAATATCAAAATTTAAATAGAGAAACTAACTAACCTGTCCATTTCCTTGTATATACAGTAAACAACCGTAGCAGGTAATTACAGCTGTAATAATTAACTAGCACTAGCTTTTAGAATATACTCAATATTTTACAACCAATTTGTTATACCGACTAATATTCGTATGAGCGTGCGAATCGATACGCGTGAGAACTGTCAAATTCAGATTTTCACACTTTATTAATTAACCACCTCTGTGGTTAAATCATTTTGTGTAAAATATTTGTTTTGTGAAATATTACGTTTGGAGCTAATATTGGTACCAAATGAATGTTTATTTTATTTATAACTAGCGACCCCCTTGCGGCTTCGCCCGCTTATACTACTGGATTATTCATATAATGTATGTTTGCAAAGCACTTAAGATAATGTGAAAATTAATTAAAATTAAACCCTAATGCAACCCGCATTTTCGTAATTCCAATAAGGATTTCCAATTGTTTTAAAATAAACACAAATAAATAACACAATCTAAATCTTCTTCGCTATAGAGGCAGGCGGGTTTTTTTGAGCTTGTGGTTAATGCTGTTAAAACAGCGACACCGGTCGGGTAGGCACTACGTGGCTGCCTGTGAGGAAAATTAAATAGAATGCATCGGCCGGGAATCGAACCCGGGCCGCCCGTTTGGCAGGCGAGCATTCTACCACTGAACCACCGATGACTGCTCATGACGCGCTTGTATAAGCAAAACGTCGCGAGGCGCGTTTCGCAGCAAGGATATTGAAACAACTTCTAAAGTACTTATTAAATTGAAAAAACAGTAAAAGACAGTTTTGATCTAGGTATATTAAATGGCCAACGTAACTAATATACTTATTTATATGCTGAGAGTAAGGGATAAGTAAAACTTGAGTCGGCACAGCTGATGAGTCAACGGCGTGATGTGTCAACAATTAAATGCGTTTTTCTCTAAAACTATTCGCAATTTCGAAATAGTGTAAAAAGCAAATTTTATCGTCGTTTAACGTAGAAAATTAATAAAGTATTTTAAAGGATAAGGATTAATATCATTATGGAAAAATATCCCTCACAATAAAAAATATATTGAAATTACTATTTTTAGACAGAAATATGATCACTACACGTTATCCTTAAAAGATAAAAATATGCTCTCGCGGATTTTTTTGTAGATCTTATTAAGAGGAACAATATTCCAGTACATTATTTTCATGTAGTACTTACCATTAAAGCAGCGCATGCGCGAAAGTGTCTCAATGGGTAGGACTTTAGACACATTTATCGTATTTATGTTAATTTACATAAGAATGTACAAATAATAAACTATATATAAACCTTCCCTGAGAAATACTCGACCTAATGGTGAAAACCGCATAAAAATCCGTTGGGTGGTTTAGAAGAAGGAGAGTTAGAAAGTTCAGACAGACACGAAAAGCGACTTTGTTTTATAAGATATAGGATATGTTATTTTTTATTATTTTTGCAAAACAAAAACAAAAATGTTTAAACTATATTACGTAACCACATATTTCAAAACCAATAATCTCCTAGATAACAAACAAAACCATATTAAAACGTTTCGCATTTGTAAAATACAAATTATGCATCGTAAATGTCAACGAGAAAATTGGACACAAACATACAAACATACATACATACACATACAAACAAGATCTATTTTCAGGGAAAGATGCACATGTTTACAAGATACGGAGTTAATTAGCCTGTCATGTTGTATTGCTTAGAGAATAACGTCGAACCGCAGTCTTTTGTGTAATACTCACGTCTTTGAACTAGTAATTAATTTCCTTCTTCACATTCCTCTTTTACTTTATTCATGTAAACTAATTGAGGTTAGTGGCGTAGACAAGCGTGCGACAGCGTGAACCAAGAAAATGTTAATTAATAATATCTAGAGGTATATATAAAAATCGTCTGTTAGGTAGTAACAAACAGACAATGCATAGCCGAAACTGCGCAGAATAGAACGCTGAAAATTAGCTTCCTTGAAAAGTGTAGAGGAACACTAAAATAGAGCCTGCCTGTACAGGGACGAAAAAAAAAGGGATTGTACAGTTTACACAAACAAAGTCCCGAGGCGGAACTAGTATTCTATAAAAAACTAGTAAAAAACCAGATATTCTTAGAGCTTATAAAAAATATACAACCATCACGACTCAGATCAAAACTCCAAAACGAAATGACAGTAAAAACGTCAAAATTCTTAGACATTTGGTGCAGAATAATAAAATAAATCATATGTAATTCTTAAACAAAAGTGACCCCGTTTAATAGTGAAGGAAATAATAATACAGCGACGACCCGATTTTATTGTGGGTATTTTAAAAATAATCTCACCCACGCGTTTAGGGCTTACGAGGCCCTTCCAGTCACTCTTGCACTGTCAACAGTGGCGCTAGGAAATGGGGCGGTTATCACGCGAGGAGTACTAGCTGAACTTTTAAGTTCTTTTATTTTCACGCGATTTGTTGTATTTAGGTGGGTAGATAGG
Source organism: Heliconius numata (assembly GCA_016802625.1). Taxonomy (NCBI): domain Eukaryota; kingdom Metazoa; phylum Arthropoda; class Insecta; order Lepidoptera; family Nymphalidae; genus Heliconius; species Heliconius numata. The sequence goes on from JAEBDU010000114.1 coordinate 1,821,558, forward strand.
AAATTTAGTGTTAAGTTACTTCTGTTTTCCATTTTTTGTGTATTTAGTTTTAGGAAAAGCAACTCAACGCTGCGTATTGTCTAAACTGATATTTAAAATGTTTATGAATACGAATATTCAGTCTATCGGGAATCGAACCTACAACCATCCTGTTCACAGTCAGACGCTGTCTCACTGCGCCAAAACAGCGCTAACTTTTAAGTGATGTAGAAAAATGATGACTCATGAAAATTTTGTAGGCACTCAACCATAATTATGTTTCCCATTAAAGTAAATGCTAGTGGACTTAGCAAATGTGGTCAAGGGTGATTTGTAATTTTATAAAAAATGCTTATTCAGTTCCTATTTCAGGAATAAATGGACGTTTCCTATGATTTCTTGTGATTTCTTTCCAGTGATTTCTTTTTATACAGGGTGGAAGAGGCAGCGCTTATTTTACTGAAACTGCATATAGGGTAAAATATTTCAAAGCCAGAATTAAAAAAAATAATCAAGGTACCTCAACGGTTTAGACGTAGGATTTTTTTTTCATTTCACGATTTTTATCCATACCTGTATTTCGTGTCACGCACACATACGTATGCGACGTTGCCGCTTTGACAGGTAAGTGTGTGCGTGCCTATGTTATACTTTACAAATGGCGTTTTATTTTAAAACGATAATTTTATTATTTATTTTGTTTGAAAAAATAACTTTTTCATTTTTGAGAATTATTTTTTTTCCGAATTATATTAGGCTTTTATAGAATAGTTGAAACTGTAGTTTCATTTAAAGTGGCGCTGACACTTCCACCCTGTATAATGATTTTAAATTATGTAAAGAAAAAAAGGAAAAGAGCATTACCGATACAAAATATTCCAACATAAACCTAAATCCATCATATGAACAAACAAATACACATCCATAAATAAAATACTAAATTTGGTATTTAAATATATTCTATTACAATCGCGTACTCTAACATCTGGGGCAGCGTGCAGCGTTAATCACTGTCCGCGTCAGCCGACTCGATAGAAGAGATTGTTGAAACGCCATGCAAACTTCGAAATGACTTTAAATTTGTACTTCCGGTGGATCGTGTGTCTTTGAGATCGGGTGTCGTCAGTGCTGTGAATATGTTGGTGTTAAATTTAAATTTACTGTGTCGTAATAGGGAATGTTGATTTTGATTTATTTGTATTGGTTATAATTAGATTTATTCTTTTCTGTGGATTTGTTAACATTCCTATTATTTATTTTTGAAAGGCGGAATCTAATAAAATAATATATTTTTTTAATTGTAACGCATACCTTTGAGTGGAAATCGAACCCACAACATTAGCAAACTGCCCGACGTCACTACACATAACATTTCCCGGAAAATAAAGAAACAAAAATGTTATATCAAATATACGTATGAAACCTATCAATCTATATATATTCGAGCTGGGATTAAAAAGTATAAGCGTCAAAGCATTGAATTCTAATTTCAATGACATTATTTATAGCCGAGTTGTTAGCGCGGTGCAAACGACGGGTTTTATTTCGCTTTAAAATTTACAAGATCACATAAAATGATTTTGTATAACAATTAAAACGCAAATATATATGTAGAGTATTTATATCTTGACGTACCTTTTCGGTTGAGTTATCGTGACGCAATGGGATAGACCGCGATGGTTGTGGGTTCAAGTCCAACTCGAGGGAATTCGGAGGCATGTAGGGCATGGTGAGTCTTAGGACTAGGTTCCATCAGGGTAGCCAACCCTGTTATAGAAGGATACAGCGTGAACTAAAAATAATAATAAAAAGAAACAGACTGTGCTACAAATAAGCTTCATATGTCATTAAAACCTACAAACCTCACATTAAAATCACACACATGTAAAAATATTAGTATTAAATTATGAAATTAAACTATTTACGTTTCCCTTTGCCAAAGATACGGTTGCCTTGCCAACATTTGCTGTACTAAAACGTGAAAGACCAAGTATACTAAGTCAATGCTACAATGCTTTAAATGAATAATCAGCTTCACTTCACTGTATCCCGTATACTGCAGGATAGGCAGAAGTGTGTTAAGACACTCCGTTCCCCGCTTTCCCCCAATTTTTGAGGCATTGCGTGTTGTGTGGTGGAACTTAACGCCGCTACGTTCAAATTTTTATACGTTTTCTAAATAAGTATTTTTCTTTCCTGTGGAATAACACTCTAAAAATGTCAAAAATATACCTGTTATTATTAACAAGCTACCACACTAACGCCGGTATAAATTATGAGCTAGCAATTTAAAACTTTTTTTCATAGAATGAAACGCAGGTGTTTTTACAAATTTTAATTATAATCTCAAATTCTTTCAGATAATAATGATTTATATTGTTTTTATCAGTAAATTTTAATTATATGTATATATATTTATTTAAAATTTCTAACTGACTGTGTCCGAAAGAGGGTGATGTTTCTCGAGCGTTTGTATGTATGTTTATTTCTTTGACAAGCCCTAAAATATCCGTCTTTACAAGTTTTAGATTTTCAAATTGATTACATTTAACAATAAATATTGACACATTTTGATACACATTACCTTAAATGTAATTTTTATAGATTTTTTAAAAAAATCTTAGGAAAAATATAAATAATAAACTGACATTTTAGTATACGGGACATAATTTACCTACTGAAACTAAGTAGCAGAGACTCTATAATCAGTTCGGAAAATTGCCTGAATTCTAAGAAATTGTGCAAGAAACTTTGTAAGTAACTTTTTTCAATCCTTTATTCCTAAGTCTAGAAGTTGAAGGTAAATTTATTGCAGAATTTTTTTTAAGTTAAGATTGCATATCTCGGGCTTAGTGTTTTTTTTATTAGTAAGATTACTTATAACGTTTTAATAAATATAATTATCTAACAGCTTCATCCCTTTTCCCGCAAAGCAGTGCAGTCGGAGAAGTCAGTGTCAAAACACTCCAATTTTGAAATTTCCCCCTGAATTCGAGTCATTACGTTTTGATGCAATACCTCCACATTTTGTCCCATGGAAATATGGGCATCAAATCCACTCCACGTGGAGATCTCTCATATGTCTCTCTTCTAATATAACCCACGATCATCGCGTTTACAGTTAGATTCTGTTCCACTGAGTTACGATGCTCACATATATTAAAAAAATTGTACAAGGTCAGGTTTGTTGCGACTACAAACACGTAGTGTCTTAATATAAACGAAAAGAGGAAACACGTGATTGATCACCGAGTACTCGTCTGATCTGTTCATTTAAATTACTTCCTTAAGTTTTATCGATTTTTTTAGTTAATATTAACTAGCTTTTTATTTATTAACAATTTTAAATTTTATTGACTTTTTCAGTTAATAATTCAAATATTGCAACAGATAATTAAAAAACACAATTGACATAAAAAATACGATAATATTATTTCCTTTTAGCAACAAAAATGTTATATTATATTAAGTTTATTATGTTAACTATGTATTAGAATAGTCTAATACTGATAGCAATACAAGCTACCGTCAGGTATTATGTGTTAATGTACTGCACACGATGCTTCATGCTGAATAGAGATTGACTATAATAATATGGTTTATAATGCATGGAATGGTTTACGTTGTCTGTACGTATGTACGTAAGCGTTTTCTTACGTTAGCAGTAGTAATGACGAATAATTTGAAACAAAATTAATATAATTATATATTTAAAATAAAAATGTACAAAATGATTTTAAACTAATGTTATATTTGAAATTTCAATTCGTATTGAAATCGTTATTTTTTTATTAAATTTTCGATATGTGCCACGACGCATTGAAAGCTAATAAATATAAGTGCAAAAGGAAAGAAACCTAACATACCTACAACATAATTCACTAAAATAATACTAATTTAGTTCTACAGAAAAAGGGCAACCCAAATATCTGGACTTTATTACAAATTGAGAAAAAATAAATATATTATGACATAGTTCAAACTTATTTTTTAGTATCAGGAGAAAATCAATCTACAGCTTTTGTGGTTTTTTTTCTAAATTATTAGATACAGACCACATGTCCAGTGACTGAATAAAATAATAAAAAAATGTATAACATTTAACCCAACTGCGCAACACAAAGGAAGGTAATGTATGAATGAATGTATGCCTATATATAATATGTTTGTATGTGGCTTTATAGAGATCAAACGAACGAAACCTATTCTTCAACCAACGAAATGTTCACAAGGAGCCTCTTAGCGTTTACCTAAATATTAAATAAAACAGAATATATTTCTAGTACTTTCATATTTTAGTATTTCCATATTTATTTTTGACTAAGCAGACAGTAATGGTAATGTCACTCCTCATATATATATTCTCAAAAGCAAAGGCGATATAAAGTACAAAATTACATATATAATTGTGTACATGGAAAAGGCATTAGCCGTAACGTATCGGTATTATTGTTTGGTGTTTAGGGAATTTTGATGTAAATAAAACAATATAAATTCGTTTTATATTAGATATGAAAATATAATATCATTTTTACATGATGGAGTGTAGAAACACTCCGTTCAATTTTTGCGTATTGAGTGGAATTTTGTCTTAGCCTAGTGGAAAAGTAAAGCAATTAATTCCTCCGAATGAAAATCGAACACAACCATTATATTTACAGTTAAAAGTATAAAGCAAAATGTAATTTAAAAATATCTAAGAAACATATTATTTTAATATTTTAAGACAGTAGAATCCAAAATCTTGGCACTAAAACAGTAAAGGCAGTTACTTCTTAATTTTTTTTACCTTTGGTCAAAATATTTAAAATTTAAAACTTTTCTCGCATTTACAGAAACAGCTAGAGCTGAACACCGCAAATTAGTTAAAAATAACTATTATATTCGAAGAAATCCTTGCAAATATATATATCCGGCAGCTTTGTTACAATGCAATCTAATTCTACATACCTACTGCAAATAAGATCTTAGATTCGCGATCGCGATTAATACACATTTTCAATGAGACTAGATTGCAAAACTAGATTTTTTAGCTTTTCATTGTATCCTGCACATAGCAGAGAACTAGATTTTTTAGCATGGAAACGTCCATTCCTTACTTTCCACCGAATGCCTCCAAGCATTGCGTGTTGAGTGGCGGAACTCAACGCCACGCTCTGCCTCGTTACCTGAACCAGGAAATGAAAATATTGAATATTTAATTTCCTCGAGTGGAAATGGAATCCAGAACCACCTGCGCCACGACTGGTCTTAGACCGAGTTAATCGCGTATATTTAAATGACGATGACTTGACTGTAAGCGACCACCACCTGACCACGAACCACTGTTCCCAAACATTTAAACTTAATACTAAATATATACAATTAAAGCAGTTATTAAAGAGTTTCATGTAAAACACGTACATCAATCGTAGCAACACTGGTAATTACTTTTGAAAATGGGTGTCGCTTGAAGCGCAGATAACGCTCTCATATTACACGTTTATTATACACAATACAAATAATAATGGGATGACGACACTCAGCTAAATTAAAATCTTTATGTTTCGCGTTATAACGACTTTTGGTAAAAGCGTTTCTTGATTAAAATGTATGATATGAATTGTTTAACAAAAGTTTGCGTGTTGATTGTTAAATTTAATGTGAGGCAGTCTATATTTTGAATATTAAATATATTTTCTTTAATTAGTTAATGTATAAAAGTTTTAATAAAAGGTTTTATATGAAAGAACAATACATAGTCATTCGTCACTAGCTCTACTTTCTTTGTCAAAATAAAACTTTGTCAATCAAAATAAAAGTATAAGATACATCGCACTGTCTTAGCCCTGAGTTCTCTGTCTACTTAACTCTTGTAAGCGAGCGCTGCAAACAAATATAAACGATTTCTAAATATCGGTATGTTAATATTAGTTTAGATGTTTAGAAATGTATATTGCTCCCATCATATATATATGAGTAACACGAAAGCACGACTATAAACGCGACAGGTCGTGGGTTCAATTCCCATTCGAGGAAATAAAATATTTAATATTTTCATTTCACCGTTCTGTTTTGTTTGTATACATAACTTAAGTTTTCATATGCAACCGAAAGCAAAACTACTGGTAAACGCCTGTATTTAATAAAACTTATACAATTTCTCACACAAATAGACATACAAATGTACGTAGAATCTCTAAACCGGGTCCACACTTCATACACAGATCATAACGTTAGTAATTCAAGAGGCAGTTAAAATAATGACAAATTGGGTTCTTTAACGTCTCATAAATATGCACGTCTCTCAGCGTCTGTGCGTCGCACTAAATGTAAATCTTTACAATTTATATATTGATTTACTTCATTATTACATAACTGTGGTGTTCGTGTAATATGTAGTAAAATATAATATAATATTATATAGAATTAGCGAAGTTTAAACTGAAGTTATATTTGAGTCACGCAAATTTTAACGCGATTATAAAAGTAAAGCCAAAAAAATCCTATTGGATTCCGTGGGAATTTTATAAAGTCTTCTTTTAATGTTCGCGTTTACAAACATACGCATTCCCGTTGGATTACCACGGGTTTTTCTATTATTGTTATAATAAATAATGAAAATAAAAGGATTTATCATAGCATCACAATGCTGTTAATCATAATTTTAGTATCTAAGCATTACTTGGATATGCACCAAATATTTCTGGCGACTATAAACAACGTAAGTTATTGGTATTTAATTTTCAATATATACATTATGTATGTATGAGGCACAGTGTGACGCAACAGAGGGCACAGGTTCAAAGCCCTTTGAACCAATACGTTATTAGCTATTGTTTGGAATAGCTTAAGAATTTTATATTTTTGGTAGTATATGGCTTATGTTATTCATAATTTTAGACAATAATAAAAAAAAACAGCAATCCTAAAAATATCTGCAAAGTAATTCTAAATATTTTCAAATATACTTGTACATAAAAATATAATTAAAATAATTATCTTTGAAAAGCGCAAGCTTTGGGTTCTACCATTTCCCACACCATATCTGGATATTTGGCGTTTAATCACCAAAGTGAAAAACGGAATGTCCTAAAACTACTGCCCTGATAATAGCTCAAACCATTGTGACGCAGTGTATGGGACCAAACTGAACGTTGAGTTCCGCCACTCAACATACAAGGTCTTGAAAAATTAACGAAAAGTGGGGAACGAAGTGTCTTAACATTATGTGTTCCTCTGCCTATCCTATTATAAAGAAAAAAGCGTGAAGCTGTATTTAAAGAAAAAAACAGTTTAAGTAAATTTCAATAAACAGTTAAACATTTTATGCTAATTTAGCAGTTATTACAGTACTTACAGATAATAAATACCCGTATGAGTTTTAATTTAACGCCAAAAGGAAACGCAAGTTGTTGATATCGTGGCCTTGGTACAAAATTTATAGCGCAGGAAGTCCTTACGTGCATTAGTAAAGATGGTTTGAATATTTTCATTATAATTAGACCCGTGGGTAATTGAATAGCTTGGCAAGTCTAGTAATTTCAAGTATTTGCTTTGTTGTTGTAAATTTAACTTCTAGAAATATGTGGTATTTTGGTTTACATTCACGCAATATCCCGCATATAGAAAGGCAGACTGAGGGAACCTGGGAACATAGTGTTAAGACACTACATTGCCATTAAGTTCTAATTTCCACTTTCCGCCGATAGAGGTAAGATAGCCCTGAAGGTAGAAGATATCTAGTATTAAGACTCCGTTACTCTTCTCCGTACTCTATTCAATTCTCGTTCATTAATCAAACCTACAACTACCATATTTACAATACGAGTTACGTGCGTGATTATACGAATCAAACCTATTACTGACAATGACTCACGATTTACTTACACCTTAATAAACGTTACTTACATAAACCCCTTGCCACTTAGGGTTAATAAACTTACACCAATATCACAGCAACTGGTCGTTATTAACGGTCTCTTATAAATATTATTATATATTAGGTACTTAAAATTTACTATCACATTTAATTTCCTGCAATTTTAATTATAAATTGATATAAATACATCTAGGTTGTATATTATTATATAGTTCATTGGCGTCAGATGAGCTATGTTTTCTTAATAAGAATTACTTTTAGTAAATGAGATAAGGAGGCACTCGTGGTACATTAAGACAGCATCCTACGAAAGCGTGATGTGGGTTCAATTCTACATGAGGAAGGATTTTTTTATCTTCCTCTTCTGGTCAAAGAATTTCTCAAATAGAACCAGTAGTTCCTGAAATTAGCGTTTGCAAACAAACTCTTTAGTTATAAAAATGAGTATAGATATACAAATCAAGGTTAGTCAAATCTAAAATATATGCAAAAATAAACGCAAAAAATCCTACAAAAATCCTCATTTAATTCCATCTTGATAAGCACCTATTGTTTTTACAATTACTTTTTATTAATTCTGAATGTATCTTCAGTCTCCAAGTTCATTGCAAGGACGTGCTAATGATATAAGACACTTAAATTAATTAAATATATATTTATATAGGTAAGATTTTTTCAAGTTTTAGAGAAACCCCTTCACACACACACTTCAAGAACACCCCTTGTTTTTATTTTATTTGGCTGATTATTTTTTGGTCTACTATACCAGAGCCGTCGTGGCACAGGCCAGTGTTTAGCTTGGCATAGTGTGCACCTTGCATAGCAAGGTAGGCAAATTGAACCTGGGAACATAGTGTTAGGACTCTCCGTGCTCATTAAGACACTTCCGTTCCCTACTTCTCGCCGAATTCTAAAAGCATATCGTGTTGGGTGGTGGAACTCAATGCCGCGACGTTAAGTGCCATCAAGGAACGTGTCATTTTTATATTATATGCAAAAGTCAAGGTCATTTTTTTGCAATTCGCAATTTTTAACACACATTAATTAGGAGGTTAATTACAGGATGTACATATTTAGTCATTTATTTGTATTTTTCATTTATTTTATAAATTGTAAGCCTTTTTTCGGCCTAAATTATTTGCAATTACTCCTTATCTCTTTGAAATTAAACTTGTTTTAAAATAATTAAGTAAATTATAATAATTAAAACATTAATTCGTAAGCAAAAAAACTAATTTGCTCAAGGTCAGGAATATATGATTGCGGAATCACATACAATACTTCGATTTAGTATCAACCTAGTGTTAAGACACTACGTTCCCATTGAAACACTTTCATTATCCAATTTCGTCCAAAGTTTGGAGACTACAAAAAATATACTTATCCTATATCTTATAAAACAAAGTCGCTTTTCGTGTCTGTCTGAACTTTCTAACTCTTCTTCTTCTAAACCACCCAACAGATTTTTATGCGGTTTTCACCATTAGGTCGAGTATTTCTCAGGGAAGGTTTATATATAGTTTATTATTTGTACATTCTTATGTAAATTAACATAAATAAGATAAATGTGTATAAAGTCCTACCCGTTGAGACACTTTAGCGCATGCGCTGCTCTAATGGTAAGTACTACATGAAAATAATGTACTGGAGTATTATTCCTCTTAAAAAGATCTACAAAAAAGTCCGCGAGAACATATTTTTATCTTTTAAGGATAACGTGTAGTGATCATATTTCTGTCTAAAAATAGTAATTTCAATATATTTTTTATTGTGAGGGATATTTTTCCATAATGGTATTAATCCTTATCCTTTAAAATACTTTATTAATTTTCTACGTTAAACGAAGATAAAATTTGCTTTTTACACAATTTCGAAATTGTGAATAGTTTTAGAGAAAAACGCATTTAATTGTTGACACATCCCGCCGTTGACACAGCTGTATGTTACTCAAGTTTTACTTATCCCTTACTCTCAGCATATAAATAAGTATATTAGTTACGTTGGCCATTTAATGTAGATCAAAACTGTCTTTTACTGTTTTTTCATTTTAATAAGTACTTTAGAAGTTGTTACAATATCAAAACATCCTTGCTGCGTAACGCGCCCCGCGACGTTTTGCTTATACAAGCGCGTCATGAGCAGTCATCGGTGGTTCAGTGGTAGAATACTCGCCTGCCATGCGGGCAGCCCGGGTTCGATTCCTGGCCAATGCATTCTATTTAATTTTCCTCACAGGCAGCCACATAGTGCTTGCTTTTCATCAGGGACAGAATACCCTCTTCAGCATTAACCACAAGCTCGAAAAAAAAAACTGCCCGCTATAGAGGCATAGCAACGAAGATTTAGATGCGTTTGCACGTATTGGATAATTGGAGTTGAATGTATTATTTCAGCGCGGTTTCATATTTTTTGTAGTAGTTATTAGTAGGTAGGCTTTTGTTTATAATTTCTTCCGTTTAAAAATAGTCATTTAACTATCTAAAAATAATCATTTAAATATATTTTAATAAGTACTTGAAAAGATTAGTAGCACAGATTTAAAATTACGGTACCTACTAAAAAATCCTTGCCGAGTAAAACAATTGGAAAATCCTTATTGAAACAACGAAAATGCTGGTTGCATTAGAGTTTAATTAATTTTCACATTATCTTAAGTGCTTTGCAAACATACATTATATGAATAATCCAGTAGTAAAAGCGGGCGAAGCCGCAAGGGGGTCGCTAGTATTATATATATTTCATCGAACTGCATTTACCTCAAGTTGATTTCTGATATAATTCATTAAAAGGTGCAACGTCCGCCGCTTCCTTCGTGCTCGTGTCCTTCAATATAATTTTTACTCCGTATCGCTATCATATAAGTTTAAAATAATAATAATTTTTCGTTTTTATTATTCATGATTTCATAATTTTCTGATGAAACTTAGACGTAAATTGTTTTAAGTATTGTGCATATTAAAATAACGGTTTCCCATGAATGGCAATGGAACTATGGCAATGGTTTCATTTTCCTTCGTAAGTTAGGTATAAGTCAGAAATACACGAGTACGTTCTGAACTTTCATTTTTCACCAATAATAAAACGAATATTTTTTAAAACAGGAAAAAATAAAATAAGGCATCGTTTAGTTAATTAATGTAAATAAAAGATAAAAAAATCTAACTAAGGAACAGAATTAAGGTTAGATTAGTAGTCTTTTAATTCATAATAAGTAAAAAAGTTACGTCACTAACTTACTCTACCTACTCTACAAAACACCGAAGAAACCAAAATATAAGTCCAATTAAACTCAATTTTCAATAAATAGGAAATTAGCGGTAACTCGAAATACAAGTTTCGGGTGAAGTTGCTTTTACCAACAAATATGGTTAATATTATGCAACTGAACTGAATGTATAAGTATATTTTTTAGTTTCGGACCATGTATTCGCATATACAGAGTAGGCCAAGAGAAGATAGTGTCAATACACTCCATTCTCCGCTTTCTTGCGTGTTTCACGGCGAAAAAAATAATGCGTTCCACCAACTGTGAATACAAGGAGTACAGAAGCTATAATAATATAAAATCCTATGATCTTTAACCAACTAAATAAAACCTATAAAAAATTACAATTTAAATACAAAAGTTATAAATACTTTTGATTTTGCCGAAAAAAATCTTAATTAGTTAATATTTTCTTTAGAAACAATTCAAAAAGTCGGTCCCGGTAATATCTTTTTCCAAACGTATTTTCGTTGCTAATCCCCGGGAACCAATTAAATATTTTTAAATCTCCTCAATGGCTGAGCAAGCGAAGCGATGGAAAAATTAACGATCTAATTTTAGCCCATAATTTGGGTTTCTATTGAAACGAATTTTCGTTAATAAAGGAATATTTGGAGCTAGCTTTGTATTTCAAATTATAATAATATAAAATTTAATTAGATGGATTGTTAATAGGAGCTATGGTTTCTGTGGTCACCAGTGTGTTTTTTTAGCGCGTTGGGTGCCGAAGTGTATCTGAAAAATTTCGCTAAGAATATTCATGAAACTATCTACATTATCTTTAATTCTATAATTTAATCTTTCTATTTCATCAAAATACAAAATTACATAACAAATTGGAAATCAAATATTCGAAATTCATATTTCTCACTACAACAGTTAATTTACCCAAGTTCATTTAACTATATACTTACATATACCTATAGTTAAAAGTCAATATAATAGCGACCTTTAGTCGGCAATTACGATAGAAATCATAATATTTTACTCTTATATAGCGGCAGTGACTTTTCGACACTCATTACGTACTTGACGTGACTTATACGTTAATGATATGTTTTTTACTTGATTGCAGTTACGTTACGAAACATTGGTAGGTATTTAAGGATGTTTTAATATGGTCATGTATTATGTAAGTCTGCTTAAATAATAATATGGTGGAACGGGAGCATGTTGATACTCTGAGACGCGTAACATCGCGAAGCGAAGGTAGTGTTAAAACACTCTGCTTTCCACTCACTGCTTTATTTTAGAGATATTATGTGTTGAAGAGTGGAACTCGACGCCACGTTTGTCTTTGTGACGATAAATAGAAAATGAAAATAATTCATTTCGTCCAGTGGTAATCGAACCTACGACTGTCGAGCTTACAGATAACACGGTCTCACTGCGCCGCGATGGTCTCATATAAAATAACAATACAATAATATAAAATGTCGCAGCTGCTTCAGATGTAAATCTTCAAACACATTCTATCTATAAATAAAAATCCAGAATGACAATAGGTACATATAATTTTAGAACGAAAATGTGTTAAATTGAAACTTTCATTTAAATGATAATTATTTTGTGGACGAGTTTTAGTATTGTGTGATGTGAAGGAATTTTATAAGTGGGTTTTTAGACAGAAGAAGAAGAAAAATAAGCAATATTTCTTTGATAATCGTTGCATTTTGTCTAAGATAATGATAGGCCATTTCATTTCCTTTACTTTACGTTTATTTAGTGCTCTACATCCGATTAAATATAACAAAATATGTAGAGTTCAGTGAGATATATCAACTATACAGGGGAAAAAAGAAAATTTATTTAACAGAATATCCAAAAAACAGACTCTATCCCTGTATATCTACAATGTACATATAAGTATGTAAATATTCCACACATACGTAACTAAACCACGTGCCCAAAAAAAAAAAGCATTGGCAATAGAATACTCCAAGCCATCAGAAGACAAAAGGTAACCTACCTACCGATCGTACAGAAGACGTCTTCTTAAAAATAAAATACGGCCAGCTCGTCGTTAGCCAACTATCTGTCGCTGTGGTATTAAAATAGCTGGTGTTCGTCCGACGCTGCAGACAATACCGTTGACTGTTAGACTGATTGTCTATTTCTAGTTAAATTTCACTATTCGCTTTTACAATGTCTTCGTTTTTTAACTGACGATGCAAAAAGTAGTAAGTTGATGTGGATATGTACATATGTGTGTATGTGCCATCATAAGTCCTAAACGGATGAACAGGTTGTGATCTAGTTCTTTTTTGTTTGATAGATGACTTAATCGAGAGTGTTCTTTGACATGTTCAGTCGTTTCTAGATCATCAATTCTATTCTAGTTGATTAAATGATGTAAATAAACGAACTGATTATTATTATTTTATAACATTGTTCTTTAAATACTAGCTCTTAAACTAAGGGTAAGTAAGCGACGTCTATTATGTTGAGGCATCACACCAGTTATTTCAGTGCATTTATGAACCTAACGTTTCAAATAAAGCAATTGAAATGTGTCTAATGTTTATAATGTAATTCATTAATTACTAAGTAGAGTACACTAAAAAAAAGAAATTTTATACAGTTTAAAATTTATAAAAGCTTGAAAAATGATGTTTTCCCATCATAAAAACAAACATCGTAGCACACTATATGTAAAATTACTCACAGATTCATTTACTTATTTGAATTTACACTTAGTTAATTAAAATGATGGAGCAAATATATAAATGGAAGATATCGAGCAAACAAAAATATATTTGATATCAACATTCAGAAAATTGAAACTAAAAACACCATCAAATATCGAAAATACATTAATAAAATTGAAAAACAATATGAATTAGTAGTGTTTTGATATCAAAATAGTTTATATGATTTCTTTTATCTTCACGATGTATCCTGCACATAGCAGGCTAGGCAGAGGGAACTTGGAACCTAGTGTTAAGACACTCCGTTCCCATTAAGACACTTCCGTTCTCCAGTTTCCGTCAAATTCTGGAGTGAGGAAATGAAAATATGCAGTAAATATTTAATTTCCTCCAGTAGGATTCGAACCCGCAACCTGCTGCATTTACAGTCACACGCTCGTGACCCTGGGCCTCGACTGGCCTCACGAATGTTGAAACTACATTAACAAAATTGAAAAACAATATGAATTAGTATAGCGTTTCGATATCAAGGTAGTTTATCTATATATATAAAAGGACTTGTCCTCACTGACTGAGGTAAGACGCACGCACAGCCGTAACCGCTGTGCGTAGAAACGTTAAATTTGGACAGATGTTTACTTTTGTAATCTGGACATCCACTAAGAAGGGATTTTGAAAAATTTTAACCCTAAAGGGGTGATATAGGGGTTGAAAGTTTGTATGGAAAAAAATTTAAATCGGCACCGATTCTTATAAAATTTGAAATTTAGATTTTTAAAAGTATTTAATTGAACACATGTTTCATGGTTTTCTAGAATTCTTCCCCTAAGGGTGCAAATAAGGGGTTGAAAGTATGTATAGATTTTTTTTTAAATCGGGACCAATTTTTATAAAATTTGAAATTCAGACTATTAAAAGTATTTAATTGAACACATGTTTCATGGTATATTAGAATTCACCCCTAAATACGCAAGCGAAGCTGCGCGCGCCCGCTAGTATGTAATAAAATATTACCCGCATTTCCATACGTAATGCGATAACGGAGCTCGATAAAGCACGAATAAAGAGTTTAATACCTATATGTAATATACGTTTCGAATTGAGTATTTTATATAATAAAAGTATTAAAATTGTTTTATATTATATACTTTTTTTGATAAGCATATAAAATATGATAATATTATAATCGTATATCCATTATTTGTGGTTCCTTTTAAATAGAATATTAATTTGTTCATTGTACATCTTCATGTTTATATTTATTTAGTTAATAATGTATTAGTTAAACCTAATAAAGTTTTACCACGTTTTAGGTAAATAATTTTCGGTAAACACTAACGTAAAATATTAGTTGTTTAAAGTTCATAATAATGTTAATGAATTTGTTCTATAATTGGGTCGGGATGTGACTTGATTTCACCTGGTTAAACAAAACACGACGATAGCTTTTAAATAAAATAAAAAGATATTTTATAATTAACTAGAACATAATATTATTCTTTTTAGTGGCCGCATTTAGCAGGTTCGGCAGAGGAAACCTTATACTAAGTAGCAGAACTCAACACCCATCCACTACTCCCCTCGTGTGTAAATCGAACCCACTACCAACGCGTTTACAGTTACTAGCAGTACCGCTGTGCCATGACGGCCACTTTTTGATATTCTTATACAAATTAAGAATATAGAATATGTTTTTTGGTCGATAATTTTATTCAGTTACTTTTAAAAAAGGTTTTTTTTAGTTTAGTTTTGTTAAATAAAACTAAAAGAAAATAATAATCATTTCAAGCAAAGCTCTCTCTCAAACAATTCAAGATATCAATGAAACATATAAGAGGCATAATTAAAAATCACTTTAGTCCATACAAAAAGGGCAGAACAAGTAGGTATTTATTGTGAAAAACTAGAAATGCCAAGTTGATGTACGGCTCGTAAAAAGTTATCCAGGCCGGCGGGTGACCGTCTTTAACCTGTTTACTACGCAACCTGTAGCTCTGTATATCAATTCTTTTGCAATCATATTAAAAAACTGGCCATTATTACGTATTTATATATGTTGTGCTGTGGAGTGTCAGTATGGTGGTAGCGGGTTCAAATTTTAAGTGGTGGAAATTTGATTAAAAATATATTTTCTGGTTAGGTGATTTTGTAGGTAATATTTTTTTATTGTGAACGTTGAAACAAAATAATTTTATATTTTTCCATATACATTTCGGTCCCCATTTTGAACACAATTTTCGTGCTGCGTTTTATTTTCTTGTTACTAGGGCGATAAAATGAAAATACCTCATTCCCTCGATTAGAAATAGAACCTATAACCGTCACCCTTGCAGTCAGATGTTGTAACTCTGCGCCACGATGACCTCAACCAACGATTTTTCGTTAAGCAACTGGGGGTCAGGGGGAGACAGGGTTTGAAGTGAAAAAAAGTGAGGGAATCTACACTAAGTTCTTTTTTCACTATTCCTAAGAAAAAGCATAATACAAAATTGTAATAAGTAAATTATCTTTCATATTAACAATAAAAAGCGGCGCGTGTATATATTTTATGACGGGAACATCCAATAAATTATATTAAAAATAGATCCATTTGATGTTCACGAAAGTTGACTGTTACGAGACTCATTGTGGAAATTTCAAATTTCATTTCCTTTTTATTTTTAGGTGTGTTTAATTTGATATTTTATTATTATTTTCTTTATTAATCTATTGTTTTCAATAATACAGGTATAAATAATGTAGTGACACTAATCTTTTTATTTAGCAGGTGAAACAAAAGAAAGTATCTCGAATATGAAAATTCCCTTTAATGTAAACCCAACTAACAACTTAAAAACTATCAGCGTGTAGTAATTATTGGCAAATGTTTAATAGATTACGCTAATATTACTCAAAAGCTAAAAAAGATAGTTTGGCTGAACGCTCTAAGCTCAGAAACTTTTGGTGCGAATTGAAAATAAAAACACGTATTTCATCCATAATTCATTAGATGCCTATCGTCAAGTACATGTCCAATTCTTGACGTTATAAAATGATTTAAGCGAATCTATTACTATCTTGTCACTTTAGGTAGCAGTCTATAGACTTAAAGCCCCATAAGATTATAGAGTTCCATAATGAATAATATATGAAACAAAAAAGTCATCTTTTCATTCGATATTAAGACATTAAGTCATACATAATAACTACTATAGAAGCACTTTACGTGTTTTTGCTGAAGGTAATTACGCCTTCAGGTTTTTGCTGTTGCAAAGTTTTGTGCTCCAACAAAACACTAGTGTTGAGTAATTGTGAGTTTTCACATGAGTGATACTGAAAGAAAAACTTTATTTACTTTGTGTAAATAAACATATAGTTAATATATACACATATATTATTAAATATATTACTAAATTAACATACATACGTACTAATGTTTTAATTTAATTTTTAACCTAGTAATATTTAAAATGAAACTCTTAAATTGAATTAATCTCGTATAGGTGTACTCTAATTAGGGAAAATCACACTATATCTCGCACTCTATCTCGGACATAGCAGGGAAGGAAGAGGGAATATGGAAACCTAATGTTAAGACACTCCGTTCTCCATTAAGCTCTGTTTCACACTTTCCGCGAAATTCTAGAGGCATTGCGTGCTGAGTGGCGGAACTTAACCACACACTTTACGCAATTATCGAAGATATAAAATATGAACAATTTGCATTTTATAGTTGACCATGTGGATGACCGACAATGTTTGTAGGCTTCCCGCATATAGCAGGGTTGGCTCAAAATGAATTGAATGCTGAGTGGCAGAACTCGAAACATTTTGTCTAGTTAAAAAGCAAATATTTAGATATATGACAGAATAATCTGCAAAATTACGTTTATAATAATTGAAACTAAAAGGTTTTAAGTACGCGTTTTTATCTATTAACTCATACATTTCGAATATTTTCATCTATTACGTTTAGATTGATACTAAAGCAAAAAAAAAAATTTTTTTAATATTATAAAAGAAATGCAGCATTAAAATTATAGGACGCAATATATTATGTACGTAATAAACGTATATAAAATATAATATGTAATTATAATTACTATAAATGCTTATCAATTTATGTAGCACTGAATAAAAACAAAATCCCGTTAAAAATAATGAGATATATTTTTTTCATAAAGTAGTTAATAATTTTGTTTAAATGTTCATGAAAACAGTGTGTATATCAATTTAAATACTTAACAATTTCCTGCAATCAAACTTCAGTCGAACTTTTTGCGAGCTTTTTGAAATATTTACTGAAAGCGCTAATATTTTTCAGGATATTTCGCGATTTCGCCATTTGAAGAATAAATTATAAAAATCCCTTTAAAGAAATGGTAAAGAAAATGAAAATTCAATACTCACGTGGAATGTAGAGTCACGTGAAAATCCGTTCGCCTATAGATTCTGTTTAATATATCACTAAAATCCCCGTGAACACGTCTCACACAGTACATAAACACACAAACATAAAAGAAAATATTATAAAAAAGATATTTTAATACAATTTTAATTGAAAATCCATAGAAATTGTAATCGAACGTAAATTTTCGCGGGAAATGTATTAAAACGTAACACGTCCCGCCCACGTGCCGGTCAGAGAGCAACTAAAGACTAAAAAGCGGATTCACCTGCAATGCGTGCGCTGATCGGTTCGGACAGAGGAAGACGGAACTATATTATTTGTATGGGGTTGGAGAAGGACAGATATAGAGACACGTGCTCACCCCCTCCCGTAGGGTGAAGCCGGTTTCAGGAAAGTAGTAGGTATGGAATGAAAAGTGCGTACACTGTATTACAAAATAAATGGACGTGATTTATTAAATTTTATTTCATTGTTTTTGTTTATTTTTTAATAATAACTATTACTAATAAGTATTGTTGTGACTTAGTATGGGTTTTTGATACGGATGAAGTATTTATTTTATTGTCAACATTACGGTAGTTGTGGCGCAGCGGTACAGCGCCTGATTATAAAGATGAGGTTCAAGGTTCGATTTCCACTTGAGAGAATGAAAATTAGTCAGAAAGTGCCTTAGTCAGAAAAAGCCTTGCTATACACGACACTCGTGAATTAAAATAAGTTTTGTTTTTAAATAACGTTATCTTAATGCGTGAAAATTTTATCTTCCCGGTATGGATATGTAATTTATTAAAATCTGCAATAATGCAGATTATAATTGTAATCAGCTACTTGTATAGGCATCACAAATTTTATTGAAAAATTAATATTCATATTTTTTTAATCTAAATATTTAATAAATATAATGTTTAATATTAATTTAAAAAGCCTTAACACTCTTATGCATTATGTATTAAATTTTGGTAACAGTTTAACATTTGACAAAAAAAATAAAACAATATTTCATTAAGGATCGCTCATTGGGGCAGCGATTGTAAATCTGATGGTTATGGGTTCGATTTCCACTTGCGGAAATGAATTATTTTGTTTTTTTCGCTTTGGACGAATAAAAGTTTCGCCATTCAACACGCTTTTATCCGAATTCGTCAGAAAATAAAGAACGGAATGTCTTGACACCAGGTTGTTTGGCGTGAAACAACGTATTGAAGATTCATACTAGCTAATAAATTATGATTATAAAATAGGTCACGTAAGCTGCTAACAAAAACTTTGTACGCAATTGTATTTATATATATAGGTACTATATTATAATTATACTTTGCAAATTGGCCTTGAGCCTCATTATAAGATGTAAATTTTTCATATATTTTTATAGTGTTAATTCAAATATTTTTTTGATATCATATAATCTTTTACGTATATTTTTTAATAATGTATTATTATTTGATTTTTATATAAAGTTCTCTATTTTGCATAAATATACAAATTAGTATGATGTATGACAACGTCATGGTACAGTGTACACTCTGACCGTCTCTTTATTTGAGGTAGACAAAGCACGGCGTTAAGTTCCGTTATAAGACAAGATGAAACAAAGTATAATTTAACTACGACACTGTATGATGTTAAACGCTATGATTGTAGATTCCACTTTCGTGTAAATTTGAGGAATGATTATATAAAAATTAATTTGACTGTTCTGGTACGAAATGTTGAAATGAATGCTTCGAGAATTTGGCGGAGAGTGGTAAACGGAAGTCTTAAAGCAAAATGGAGTATCTTACCACTAGGTTTCAAGGTTCCCTCTGCTTACTTTGCGGGTATAACGTGAATATGGCACAACAAAGCACCTATTTCAATTCCATGCAATGTTTGTTGAATATGGACAGAAACCAGAGTGTCTTAAAGGAGTGATTATCTTTGCCTACTCCGTAAGACGAACAAATAATTAAATCTACCAGAAATCAAAATGATATACTTACAAGCAATCAATAAAAATCAATTCCTCACATTTCCTTCGTTTGACTAAAGTAATTGACAAAATGATTTTTAATTGAAATATCGCATGCAACACAAAGGCAGTTCATCCATCAAGTCTTTTGACTTCTCGTATAATTATAAGAAACGTGTTTTAATGTAATTCACTGCATCACGAGGCTTACTTACTGCTGACATCATGCTATTACCTGTATTAAAACAAAAATTAAGTTAATATTTTTAAAATTATTATATTTTTTATAATGTATAACATAATAATGGTATGGTACAGTATCTAAATGTAAAGGCGACAGTTGTGGGTTAGATTTCTACTTAAGGGAATGGATTATTTTCATTCTCCCCTCTCATTCCTCTCTTCTGATAACAAGACAAAGCATGGCGTTGAGTTTCGCTTTTTTAAACGTTAAATTAGGGATCACGTGGATAGATAGACAGTTATGAATTATGCCAGAATTGCGTCATTCAATCAATTACTAGTATTGCAATAAGTATGACTTAATATTAATAAAACATAAACTCACCTATATTCATAATTTCTAACAATTTTAAATCAAATCTATCTAACAATTTTAAATAAAATCAAGTTCAGGTTTTACGTGTATATTAAGAATGCGAGAGAGCTCTCTCTCATAATCCGTTGAAACCGTTTCCATTGCTATAAAAATATTCCAAATATACAAAATAGAACTACGTTTTTACTAAAACATTTTATTAAAGCAAAACATAACATAACCTCGTGTACTACAAAATATGCAAATAAGAAAATCTACTTATTACTGACTTTTAGAAAAACATTGTCGTGACTTTAATTGCACGGTTAATGCATTTAATGACGTAATCAGATGTTAGGTCATCTATACTTCTATAACTACTAATATTACGCGAATTAAGATAAAGAGTTTGTTTGCGCGCTAATCTCAGGAACTAAGTTGAAAAGTTATTTTTGTGTTTGATAGTTTATTTGTAGAGAAAGTCCATAGGCTTTGTTTAAGGTATTTTTTAAGCTCCAAGAACCTGGGAGCACATTGTTAAGACTCCGTTCCCATTAAGATACTTCCTTCGAATTTTGCCGCCGAAAATTTATAAGTAACGAAACCCAACGCTTCTTGTTTCCAGAACGAGAAAATGAAAATGTCAAATATTTAATTTCCTATAGGATTTGAAACCACGTCCTGCTGCGTTTACATGTGACTGTAAAATATTTGATACACACAGTGTTTCGTTTTTACCATTTGAGTACGGAACCCTAAAAATGAAAGAATAGGGATCGTATTTTTATCTTTAGGGTTCCACGGGAGTGGATCTTGAACCTATAAGTATCTCGAATATAATAATTACTTATACAAAGAAAACACAAGTACAATACTATGTTAAATTATAACATTCTAGTCCAAGGCTAGGTTTCTCGATATTTATCGTTTAATAGCCGAGTTAAGCAATTTTAACTTAACTACATCAATTGTAATGCATAGAAGTATTGAAGTTATATAAAATATTTGCTTTTTCACATGACTTCACCACAGTTATGGGTTTGATGCCCACACGTGGAATATTTAATATTTTCATTTCCTCGCTCTGGTAACGAGGGAATTCGGTAATTCTTTAAGTGGGGATCAAATTCACAATGTTTGCATCAGACGCTGTTCCGGTGCGGCACGGTAACCTAAATATTCGTTGTGTTTCCTGTAATTATTACTGAATGTAAAGTACTTATTCAGTATATTCTATATCTACAGAGCACAATCTTATTATTATGATATACATACATGACAATTGTGAAGGAAAAATTGAACTGAGGACCGGTAAGGTCGATTAATTTATTTTTTAGCAGTACACTCGTTTGTCAAGTCACTCTGTTATCTTTCCTCCTCTTTACGCCTGAATTTCAGAAAACTTAGAAAAGAGCGTTACGTTCCGCTACTCAGCGAACAATGGCATTGACTAGCGGAACTCTAAAGCGCGCTGTCTTACAAGAGCAGGAAAATGTAAATAATTAATTGCTTCGAGGGGGACTCGAACTATCAACCATCACGTGGTGGACGCGGTCCTATTGCATGGCCTCAAAATCATAAAAAAAATAAAATAATAAACTTTAACTTAAGCAGAAATAAATAAAATAATTTGGATTTCTAAATTTAAAAGTATATTTATTATTTGTTAAATAAATAATATCATTTTCAACTCTATAACACCGAAATGTATTTATCTACTAACGATAGTGTCTGTTCTACCATTTGATTTGCTTCATTAGGGTTGTCTCAATGCCTTAGGACAAATATAATATCAACATTAGGTTGTCTAATAAATCATAGGTTAAGCGATCCGTGTTGAGTGGCGGGAATCAACGTCGCGTTTTGCCTTTACCAGATCAAAAGAAATTAAAATATTAAATATTGCATTCCCCGAGTAGGAATCGAACTCATAATGCATTTTTATAACCATTAAATCAAATATATAAATTTCTTAAACTGAAATATAAAAAAACCTAAAAACATGCAAACTCAATTTCCAAAGTGACAACCCTAATAAATAATAAAAAAACATTGTGAGAAAAACTGCATGTGCGAAAGTTCCGTAAATACGTAACATCGTGGATGTAGTTTGCCAGTGAGTTGGGAATTTTCACACTAAACAAAACTACTGTATCTCGGATATTTATGCGTTTCTAGTAGTGCTAAAATAGATATAACCCAAAAAATTCTAAGACTTTATATAATATCTTTTTAATTTTTAAATAATTAAAGTTATAATATGAGGAAGAAGAAATATTTGCATTTTCTGGCTCTAGTACAAGACTAACGAACGCGGTGTTGAGCTCAGCAACTTTCGTACTCAACACGTAATGTCTCAAGAATTAGGTGTAAAAAAGAAAATGGAGTGTCTTAACTCTAGATAGAGGAAATTGCCGGCTCTGTAATATGCGGGATCATCGTGAAGCTAAAAAAATATATTAATTTTGTCTGTTAAAAATATTAAATATAATTTCATAAATAAACAGGACTTGTCACAACTATGTATAAGATTCACTATGGCGGGGTGTAAACTTAAAGTTTTCATAGCTTATAGCGTTGGGATATACTGCCTTAGAGACGTGACATATAATATTTTCAAGTTAATAAATTTTTAGTTTAAAACTTATAATAAATATAAAGAATATTATAAGGTATAGTGACGAAAAATTATGTTTAAAGTTATCTGTCTAATATGGTCATTTTGAATTAAGTGGTGTATCCTAGCGCTGCTCACCATCTTACTCTATCAGGGCAATGAAAAATAATATAATTAATCAAATAATCTAAATCTCGGTGTCCGAATTGATGATGAAACCATGGTATGGTTCATAATATAGTTTTTTTTAACTTTACGCTGTACTTCACATATAGCAGGGAAGCAAAGGGAACCTGAAATAACAATAATATGGTATAGAAATAATAATGATATTTTAATATAACAGAATTAACAAAATTAAACAATATATTTTTATTTAATATAATGAAATAAAATATTTAATTTAATGAAAATATATTCCACACTTCTCAAAGAAATCAAGCTTACATCCCTTTTCTTTGGAAGCACGGATTCGAGCTCTTTGATCTTGTAGCTAAAACCGCACAGTATAATAATGTCTTGTTGATATACGACGCCTTTGTAACAAGATTTTGGCAATATTAGCACCATGTGGTTTATAGTTCTGGACGTTTAAAGTTCATTTTAACTAATATCTTTTTTATTTCATATGTAATTTATGTATCGTACATTATCTTGTTTGTATGTACATATGTATAAACAATTCTATTGAAAAATAAAACCGCGCGTATTTTCTTAATGTTTAAAATAAAAAAAAAACGGTTAGGTGCGAGTCGAACTCACCCACCGAGGTTTCTGTACCAATTTTAAGATTATAGATCAATGGAACGTACAACTTACAAAAGTATTAAGTTTGCGGGCATTTGCACTCATTCTGTATGAAATAAATTACAAATATAATAAAGTTTGTAATTTTTTTTGTGAAATACCGGTAACTATTCACTTTTTGTTTATTTGTATTGGAAGTTCTCACTTCGTGCTAACAAAGTGAGAACTTCCAATACAAACAGACGGAACGTGATCCTGTAAAGGTTCCGTTTTTAGAGGTACGAAACCCTAAATACGAAATTGAATAACCGAAGAAAATAATTAATTAATTTAAAATATATAATTAATATTGTTATATAGTAATCAATTCTACGAGTATACTTAGCGACTTTAGTTTAGAATGTGAGAAAAAAAGACGAAAATTATTCTCAACACAATTATTCACCCGGAATTGATATACGTAGTAAAGTAGTATAACACTGAATACATGCATAACGAATAATCACTTCTATAGAAAATACAATAATATACACGATGACGTCACACCCCATAAGCCGGCAACTGAACGACCACTCTGTTTAGACACCGCTGTTAAAACAAACAGCCATTGTTGATGCAATCTGAACGATGACTTATAGTTTCATGAATTAGAATAGATGATCTAATATAGAGTAATTGTGTTCTTTTATATATTTATTATATGAAATATAATATGAATCCGGTTAACTAAGTATAATTCAGGCTATTGTGGCGCAGTGGGACAGTGTTTGAGTGTAAGAGTAATGGTTGTGGGTTTAAATCCACTTTTTTTAAATGGAAAAGGCAAGGAAAACAAGCGTGCGGATCGTCTGATGGTAAGTGATCATCGCACACGAACCCATATAACACCAGAGTTTCAATTGCGCACAGGGGCTAGGGCCAATGAATTATTTCCAACTTTAAATAATATAAATAAGAATATAATTTTAACATATTATTATAATTTTACCAGTTTATTTATTGTATTTTGTTATATAATACAAAACGGCTAAGCGTAATTGAATAGCAGTTTAACTGTGCTAATTAGACGCATACCATGTTGCATTACTGCGCCGCATTAATGCATTTCGATATCTACATACATATTGTATAAAATACATTGCTTTTTTTGTTATAAGACATTTCTAAATTTCGTCGTAGCTGGTTAAGCAGAAAGAATTTAGGCTCGTATTTATAAATCACTCTCAAGTCTGAGATCGATCTTGAGATGCCGTTTTTATTAATAAATTATAATCTATGAATATGTCATCTCAAGTCCGTTCATAGGGTTGTTTGAGCGTAGTGTTGAGTTCCGCCACTCAACACACAATGCCTTGAAAATGGGGAACGAAGTGTCTTAACACCAGGTTAATCTCTGCGTGAAGATATCATGTCAAGAGTAATTTATAAATACAGGCCGTAGTGTTAAGACCGCCACCATTATTATTTTTTGCCCATTTTAGCGACAATACGGATTGGGCAGCGGAACTAAACGCCGCGCTAACATTAACCGTTCCGGGAAAATATTTTTTATACATATATAAACAAAAGTTGTTCTGTGCAATTATCGAACCCACATCCGTCGCATATATAGTGGGAAACTAAACTGCGCAATTATGGCATCTGTAATAATAATTATGTATAATATAGAGTCATGTTATAAACGTAAAAACCACTGTTTCTACTTATTTTAATGAATTATTTGAAGGATCATCAACATGACGTAAGCTAATGAAACATAATTTATGAAGGTCGCCCTTGCGGTCGCTATTAACCTAATATTTAGGTTCTTTTTACGAACTGCTAGTGTTTTATTCACGGTTTTGTTCGCGTGAACTACTTTTTTTATCCCCAACATTTTACAGCAAGAGAGTTATAGAGGTATAACCTACCCTCAAAAAAATATTTTCTCGGTATTGGAGATATTTTCAAGAAATTTAAAGTAAACGTAGTGTAATTATTTTATTTTTTTCTCAATTTTTCGAATATTGTAAATTGTAAATAAATATATTGATTACCTTTATTCTATAAGCAAAAGAAATTAAAATAATATATTAAGTTTATAAAAACAAATAATAAAAGTTTATTACTATTAATTTTTCAGATTGGCACTTAAATCTAACATAACAGGATAAGTATAACGAACCGACATCAACACCCACTGCTTTTAATTTTCCGCCCGAAATCGAAACATTGAGTGTTGAGTATCGAAACTTAACACCGGGTTTTGCTAATTCAAGGGCGGGAAAATGAAAACAATTTAAATAATATGATCGAGATTAAAAAAATATCTAAATATATAAGTCCACTGTAGTTTTCTCATTTCCTAAGGTCTAGAATGCATGATTTATGATGAACTTAACAATAATGAAAACCTTATTAGTAAGGTTATATTTAGCGCTTCTTATTAAGGTGGATGCTCGTGGGAATAGGCTCGACCAGAGTTAAAACAGTAATCAAGCCAAGGTCTTCGGTGTCGTTATACAAAAAAATATTAATTAAAGACTGTTTTTGCCTCATTACGTGTAGTGGTTATTACGGGTTCAAATTTCTCTCTTGTAATTATAGTTGATGTAAAAAAACTTATATTTAATAGGTTTTTATTTTTTTAAGCGTAATTACAAGTATATGTTGTTAGAATCTATATAAACACGTCGCAACTATAGGATTCTTTAAGCTTCACGCGTATCCCGCATATAGGCAAGACAATATATATATATGTATACTCGTATACACATATCGTAAAATATCGATATACAGCCATTAATATTATATTATAATTAACTCGATAGTACAACTTACATCGGCTTCATTTCGCTTCATAAATTTGTAAAATTTTACAATTTTTATCGTTTCTATCATAAATTTTATATCATGTTTATGGTTGTCGGTACGTTATTTTCGATAATTTTGACATATTTATAGCCGGCTTAAATCATTATGTTTTATCGGATATCGAATGTTATCATAATAGGTGTTTAGTGGTTATAATTAAAGTAG
>JAEBDU010000115.1:0-63927 GCA_016802625.1 Heliconius numata
AGGTATGTGCGCGACAAATAGACGAATAACTCAATGTCGCGCGAAGCGATTTTGATGATTCTTTTTTTATTTGAAAGGATACACTTCAAGGATAATTTGGTGAAAGTTTGGTTAGGTTCCGATTATGGAATCCGGTGAAAATTGAGAAAGTTTGTTTTTTTTTTGGTAAAAAATTGATTATATTGTAATAGTTACAAGCAAAAACTTTTTAAATTGATGTCAGAAGTGAAATTCCTGATCGTCATTTCTTTTCAACCAACCTCAAACAAAAGGATGTTCTCATTTTCAACCAACTTCAAAAAAGGGAGATTCTCAATTCGCCCGAATACTTTTTATGTACGTTCTTATCAAAATGTAACTTTGCACAAAAATAATACCTAATTAAATGAAGTTTTACATAGGACAACCACAACCACTCGTTGACAACCACTACCACCACCATCACCACTCGTTTAAGAACCATCATTTTAAGATACCCATCACTTAAAATCGTGAAATAAAATAATTTTTAACAAAAAAAAACCGACTTCTAACAACGAACTAAAAAGTGAAAAATAATTATACAAAGATTTTATAATTTTGAAGTCGGTGTCAAGCTAATGCTACAACACCTTTACTACAATATCTAATTACTAAGCCTGTTTGTTTTACTTAACACCGACTTCAAAATTATAAAATCTTTGTATAATTATTTTTCACTTTTTAGTTCGCTGTTAGAAGTCGGTTTTTTTTTGTTAAAAATTATTTTTTATTTAATAATAGCAGTAATCATATTATTATTGTCATATCATCCTATCCTATCCTATATCTTATAAAACAAAGTCGCTTTTCATGTCTGTCTGAACTTTCTAACTCTTCTTCTTCTAAACCACCCAACGGATTTTTATGCGGTTTTCACCATTAGGTCGAGTATTTCTCAGGGAAGGTTTATATATAGTTTATTATTTGTACATTCTTATGTAAATTAACATAAATACGATAAATGTGTCTAAAGTCCTACCCGTTGAGACACTTTCGCGCATGCGCTGCTTTAATGGTAAGTACTACATGAAAATAATGTACTGGAGTATTGTTTCTCTTAATAAGATCTACAAAAAAGTCCGCGACAGCATATTTTTATCTTTTAAGGATAACGTGTAGTGATCATATTTCTGTCTAAAAATAGTAATTTCAATATATTTTTTATTGTGAGGGATATTTTTCCATAATGGTATTAATCCTTATCCTTTAAAATACTTTATTAATTTTCTACGTTAAACGAAGATAAAATTTGCTTTTTACACTATTTCGAAATTGCGAATAGTTTTAGAGAAAAACGCATTAAATTGTTGACACATCACGTCGTTCACACATCAGCTGTGCCGACTCAAATTTTACTTATCCCTTACTCTCACCATATAAATAAGTATATTAGTTACGTTGGCCATTTAATGTAGATCAAAACTGTCTTTTACTGTTTTTTCATTTTAATAAGTACTTTAGAAATTGTTACAATATCAAAACATCCTGGCTGCGAAACGCGCCCCGCGACGTTTTGCTTATACAAGCGCGTCATGAGCAGTCATCGGTGGTTCAGTGGTAGAATGCTCGCCTGCCACGCGGGCGGCCCGGCTTCGATTCCCGGCCAATGCATTCTATTTAATTTTTCTCACAGGCAGCCACGTAGTGCTTGCTTTTCATCAGGGACAGAATACCCTCTTCAGCATTAACCACAAGCTCGAAAAAAAACACCCGCCTGCCTCTATAGCAACGCAGATTTAGATGCGTTTGCACGTATTGGATAATTGGAGTTGAATGTATTATTTCAGCGCGACATATTTGGTTTCATATTTTTTGTAGTAGTTATTAGTAAGTAGGCTTTTGTTTATAATTTCTTCCGTTTAAAAATAGTCATTTAATTATCTAAAAATAGTCATTTAATTATCTAAAAATAGTCATTTAAATATATTTTAATAAGTACTTGAAAAGATTAGTAGCACAGATTTAAAATTACGGTACCTACTAAAAAATTCTTGCCGAGTAAAACAATTGGAAAATCCTTATTGAAACTATGAAAATGCGGGTTGCATTAGAGTTTAATTAATTTTCACATTATCTTAAGTGCTTTGCAAACATACATTATATGAATAATCCAGTAGTAAAAGCGGGCGAAGCCGCAAGGGGGTCGCTAGTATATATATAGTTTCATATATTATATATTGTCATGTCATATATATATAGTTTAAACACAATAATTGACTTTAAATTCGAATACTTTGCATTATAATTAAGTACCCTAAAAAATTACACAAAAAATATAGAACAAAATATAATAATATGAGTACATTAAAAAAACGAACACTGATGAAAGTAGAACAGTGACTTGTTTTTCGTGTACTAAATAGCAGGTCGAGCGTAAAGTTATGATTAGTACCACTTGTCCCTTTAAATGAGAGCATTAAGAGGCTCGTGAACTCTGAATAAAATTCCCCATTAAGGACCTCCAGGGACGATTTAAGCGTAATGCCTTAATTTCGCTTACCTAATATTACATGTGTTGGTAAACGTTTCAGCGTTATGGTAAATTTAATGTGACTCCAAAGAATTTTACCAATGTTTTTACTTATGTTTTTTTTTTGGGTTTCTAGTTAATGAAGCCGTTTGATATATTTGAGAGGTGAATAGAGAATTAGAGTGGTCGTAAATGACACGTATGGAATTAAAAATTGTTTTCGGGTTAAGTATACGATATTTTACAGTACATAATAATTTTGTACACTCTACAAATTTCTACAAAACTATATATTTATATAATTTTTCTGTAGGATCAAAATCATTAATAGAATAAAAAAAATAATGATCTTATAGGGAGGCAAGTTGAATATTATGTAAACACTATAAATATTAATCTTATAGCTAAAATAAAAATAATAATAAATATACGTTAATTTAAATAATCTAAAAATCAAAAACCATTTAAAAATGAGCAATCTCCGGGCAACGAACTAACAACCACCGTTTATCAACAGCCAAACATTTTCCAACTTACTAGTGCTGAATAATATTCATGAAATCTTAATTTTTCATACCTCCTCGTTTTATTCCATGTAAAGCAGAGTAGATAGAGAGATTCTAGTGTCAAAGTACTCCGTTATTTGGTTCCCGCCCGAATTCGAGGCACTATATGCTACGGAAATCAACGCCTCATAAGTTTAATTCTCCTCAAACATAAAAACTCACACTTCCATTATCACGAGGATACGGTACTCAGTACTGTAGCATATGATAAGACGTAATTCAATACAGAATGACAACACAAGCGTATTTGGGTCAATGGTAAAACTAACTGTCGGCTTCTATTTCCGTTTTAATCGATCGCCATCGACCTATTGCACTAAATACTATGTGACTTTTGTAATTTGGCCTAAAAATAATAAAAAGTTGGAGTGAGGCATCAAACATGCATAAGTCGTCATCACGCAAAGTTTGAACTGTACGACATTTTATGTATGTATTTATGTTCAAGAATGTTTTTTGAACTGTAGAAGCAAATAACAGAATTAATTTGTGCATTGTATATTTTTTAAGCGTCACTTTGCTTGCCATACGCGGTAGGGTAGACAGAGGGAACGTAGTGATAAGATACTAAGTACTTTTTCTCCATTTTTCTCCGAATTTCATATTATAATATTTCATTTCCTCGAGTGGGGATCGAATCCACAACCAGTCGGTTTACAGTCACACTTTGCCCCTGCGCCACAACTGGCCTCTAGCGACTGAGATCGGACCGAGAACGAACCGTCTACTAGACTAGACTTAATTCTAGATTCCCACTTTCTACCCTACTATGTTCACGAAAGCGAAAAAAAAATATGAAGAAATTTATAACCGTTAAAAGAAAACATAATACTTCGCCATAATGCAGATACGCTATAATAAAATATTTAGAAGCGAGGCGTTCAGTTGCGTGCTACAGTGACCGCGTTGCGGCGAGCTAACTATAGCTATCGTAGTTATTTAGTCAGTGGGGAATACTTTAATGAATGTAACAGAGTCACGTGTTGATATTAGTTCCTTGAATATTTGATAAAGTAGTTTATTTTAAGCTAAGCTTGTATATGAATAGCTAAAAAACAGTTCGATAACAATTAATTAACAGTTACTTCTTGTTTTTCAGCTACACGGTAAACTGAGGGGAACCTAGTGTTAAGACACTCCGGTCTCCTTTTTGATGCCGAATTCTGAAAGCACTGCGTGGGGAACTAAGTGCCGCGCTATATCTGGACACCAAGGCGAAGAAGTGAACATTTTAAATATTACATTTCCCTGAATGAGGATTGAACTCACAAATACTGAGACTGGCCTCCAAAACTACCTCTATTATGACAAAAATAGTAAAGTACCTCAACAATGCGGAAGATTAGTTTTGGTCGGGGGTCTGTGGCGGAGAGAAAGAGAGAGAGAGAGAGAGAGAGTCAAGCCGGCCACGACTCGTCGACCGTACTCTACATTTTATGTAATTTCATATTTGTGCGTCATACCTACAATGTATTGAAAATACCAGTTTGTTTTATTAACACTTAAATTATATGATAAATCGACATTAGAACGATTCATCGCGATATAAAATGGTAAATATTAAATGTTGATATTCGAATAGTTAATGTGGCACATTGTTTGCTTTAACAAAATTGATGAAATTGCAATTTATGATTATCATGTTTTTGTATAGTTTGTTTATTATTTTTTATAACTATAACATACTGATGTTTTTATGATCTAAAGCAACAGTGTTACATTTAGAAATACGAATAATAATAAGCTTTATTTAAATTATATTATTTATTTTTTCGCCCTCCCAAAATAGGTTCCCTCTGTCTACCCAATATATTTTATAATATAGTAGTTTCTTCGCGTGGACTATACTATAATATAAGATATAAATCTTATGGCGAATAAACGCACGAAAACAATTTTGTTAACAACATCTCATTATTAATAGACATTTTCGGATCTACGCTTCCTCTTAAATCTCCTTACTTTTCCATGAAAACGGAATTAAAATTGATTTTTGTTTATAATAAGTACATTAGCTGCCTTCACTAGATTTCAGCTAAACGAATGTTTATTCGATTATATTATTATTTTTTCGATTCGATTTTATTATTATTTCGATATAATAATACAATATATGAAACAGCTATATTTTAAAAAACTAAGAATAATATAAATTAAAACAGCTCCAAGCTTGATGTTCAAAAGATTTTTTTCGCTATTTTTTTAAAAACCAGAGCCTTAATAAAAAAACCATTTAGAAAGAACTTTCTAAAAAAAATAAAAAATGAACCATTACTCAACGTGAAGCGACATATTCTTCCAACCACCCATTGTTTACTAATCGAAGTCAAGCGAAGGACCATTATAGGGTCTTAGTCATTGTAAATATTTCATGACATAATGTTCTGTATCACACGAGGTTTAGTTTAAATTGCTTATATATTGTTTACTTTTGATATTTTTAAAAGGTTAATATTTCGTATTTTTTATTTTACTACTAGTACTCTAGAAGCCATAATGGCGCAGTGTTACACGGTCTGAGTATAAACACGATGGTTGCAGATTCGATTCAGGATGGAGAGGATAAACAGGGGCAGCCTAGATTTAACACACTTCGCTATCCACTTTCAGAAGAAAGAAAGAATTTAAAACATTAAATATTTCATTTTCTTGAGTGGGGATCGAACCCACAACTTATCTTGACCTTATGAGGTCACAGTGTGATGTCACACCTGTATTATACAATTTTGTGTTATTTATTATACAATAGAGTTAAATATAATTATTTTTTATATTTTACTTAATCAATACATTTATGATAACATATATTATACTAATAAATAAAATATATTTAAAGCCTAACATTCTTTAACGTTATACGATGAAATTTATACCTACAGTACATTTTTTTGTAATACAAACTGAGTTTCCGTGAGGTCGATTTTCCAAACACTTCACTTAATTAGAGAAAGGTCAATAGCAGTAACGAGTGCGGAAGCGAACAAGTTGTTTCATGTGCGGTCGTTTCGTCTCACAGATATCGGTTGTATATTTCATGTATTGACTTATTTTCTTTAAATGG
Source organism: Heliconius numata (assembly GCA_016802625.1). Taxonomy (NCBI): domain Eukaryota; kingdom Metazoa; phylum Arthropoda; class Insecta; order Lepidoptera; family Nymphalidae; genus Heliconius; species Heliconius numata. The sequence goes on from JAEBDU010000115.1 coordinate 6,119, forward strand.
AATTTTGATATATTTAGATTTAATATTTTTTTAATTTACATATATTAATTTAAATTTTAATTTGTTATTTTTAAAGTTGTATATTTTTATTATTCATTAAATTTAAAATACGTTAATAAAAAAAACTATTAATTAAAAAAATCCTTCGTTTCCCAAACATATTTATTGGAGAAAGATATCTCGCTATCCACTTACATTTCCTCTAAATAGCCTGAAAAAGTACTTAATAAATTGGATATTACAAATATGTTAATTTCGTGATCCCAATCCAATTCTTATCTAATAGTCGTTGACTTGTACATATGTAAGTGAATCAACTCTAACGTTCAGACTCAAACTTGAGTGTAAAACTTGAGTTAACAGGATATTAGTATCAGAGGCTTCGGTCTTCGGAACTCTTCCAAGCGTAGTTAAGTTCTAGTTAGCATATAGCAACAGCTATGTAGATTTATGTCATGTCAATAACAATTACTGAGAGCTAAGCAATTAGCATATTTATTTTTATTTATTTATTATACAGATTACATTTTTTTCAGTTTCACGCTGTATATCGCACGCAGCAGGATAGGCAGAGTGAGGATATTGTTAAAACATTCCGTTCCCCATTTTCTATAGAATTCTGAGAGCATTGAGTGTTGACTGGCGGGACTTAACGCCGCGCAGTGTATCGACACCAGAGTGAACAAAAAAATATTTAATTTCCTCCAGTAGTTGTATTATTAAATTAAACCTGATTCATGTTATGATAATATCATAAGAAATTATATTTCTAGTATCTCACTCTAATGTCTTAAAAATGAAATCAAAATTGAACCAAATTAATTGAAATATAACAAAGCCAATTTCAATTCAAGTAATTCAATAGAAGCTAGTTTTATTAATATACACAGTGAAATTTCTACAATTTAAGTGAATCAAGTCCTAGTTAATAATTAAGAGACCTAGATGAATTACTAATTTTATATGATTACTAGTCGTCACCCGCGACTTTGTTTACGTAAAATGGAAAATCCCGTTTTTTCCGTTCTATTCTATATCTATTTACAATTTCTAAGAATCCTCTCTCGAAGCTTACTTGCCTCTATTCTTTCTAATTTCCTACCTCTTAGTCTCCCTCTATACATGACAAGGCTTAACTTTGTAAGTCCGGAAGTTTTGTTTGTATGTCAAACATTTAGCAACGGAAGTGTTTTTTGTATATAAATTATAAGGGTACATTATTTTAGCTGTGTAATTTCATTATCTACGTAATAAACTGCTTAAAATATTATTTAAATTTAGGCTCAGTATGATAAGCTTCTTTTATTAAAAAGTGACATCACCTTCATGATGTATCCCGCATACAGCAGGGTTGCTTGAGAGAAACTAGTGTTAAGACACTCCGTTATCCACTTTCCGCCGAATTTTTCTACGCATTGCGTGTTGAGTGGCGGAACACAACACCGGATTTTTGCCTTGTTATCAGAACAAAAAATTAAAATATTAATAAATAATCCCCTCGAGTGGGGATCGAACCTACAGCCGACGCCTCTTCTTCTATTTATTTTTGAAATATATAGACGAAACGAATCTTTATGTATATAAATAAGCTTCTATCTATTAAACATAATAAAAAAAGCATGTAAATAATAAAATATAAGCTCTGATATCAACTATTAATTTATCATTTCTATGATAATCGCTACAAAATTATGCTTAATTCTATTGAATTCGTTTGTATATGGCTAAAACAATGTCTGGCATACAGCGTATTGGCTTTTACAAATAAATTATCGTCATTCAGTGCTCGTTGTTAAGTAAATTATTAATGATTTGGTCACGTTTAGATCGTGCCATTATTATAAATGTAAAACAATGTATGTAACAATAATGTTATATTTTTATAGTACATTTTTGTTCTACTGATTGCATAAGAAATATGCTTACATACATATTGCTCTTATAGACACAACTCGGCGTTGAGTTACGCCACTTATCGCGCTTGAACGTTAGCCATAAAATGGGAAGCGAAACGTCTCAACACTGGATTCCCTCTGAACACTGGAAAACTGAGACGTTCTTTTATTTAAAACTGTTTTACGTAAGATTTTTTTACAAGCAAATATTTTTGTTATCATTATAAAAGTTTTAATCTACTTAAATATAATTATCCACTTCAATATATTACTTAATTTTATTCATAAATTAATATAATGTGATAAATGTAAAAGCTTTGTAACTACAATAATTATATTATTCTCGAGGCAATTAATTTAAAATCAATTAAGGACCCAATCAATCACCTACTCAGACGCGACGTTATCAGACAGCCTCATATCCAAGCGCTGTAAAATGTTTATTTATATTTATAGATATATATTTTTAGCTTTACTCGTATTATAATGCGTAAAGTTCGGTGGTAGTGAGAATTTAGTGTTAAGACATTCGTTTTTTGATTTTTCATCCGTTTCATTCGTGGAAAAACATATGTAAAATTTCTCCGCTATATTTCGTAACTACTAACACTACGATCTCTGCATATGTAGGTTTTCGGGGATCCTTATGTTTTTTACGTAATCTTCCGCCAATATGATATGTAAAATGACTTTTTGAAGGGTCACCGAACTCCTCTTCTGCCTCTCTTACCACTTACTCTCGTGTCATACACAATTTTTACCGTTTTTGACTATTTTCTGCTCAAAATTATATAAAATATATACAAAAATATATATTTTAAAGCTAACTTGCACTGTAATTTTTCCTTTTATTTATTTTTTATAAATACATAATTTTATTCAAATGCGCGATCTTACTTGCCGCTAGTAATTTAGGCTTGCATATTATCACTTTCAATGATGTCATCACTACATAAGAAACAAAACAAATATTTTTAAATCCCAATGTAACAACTGGTTCTATATTTATTTTGTCTTTGAGTAAGAATCGAATCGATTTCCGACGTAGGCGTTAACGGTAGGCTCTACTTATATTTATTTCACGCCGCGCCTCACGTCACGACAGTCGTCAGTTCCCAAAATATAAAATATTCAAAGGAATGTTCACGTTATTTACTTTTCTTTTATCACTCGCAAGGTGCTTCGCACTCCTTTAAGTGGGCTTACGCTTGAATTATTACAATCTTGAAGCGTATGTATGTATGTACTTTACTTATGTGGCAGTTACGTCGTGGTGGATTATATAATGTATACCATAATTGTAGGTTCAAATCAAAGTTAGATATTTGCATGTAAAGTACGAATTTGCATTTCTTTATTTTGATGTAATTCTATGTTGTCTTCTGTTCAACATTACATACATATTTATTATAAAAATATATATTTTATTGAAATTTATTGGCACTTTTTTTTTCAGCTTCTCGCAATATCCCGCATGTAGCATAGTAGACAGAGGGAAACTTGGGTTTAAAAAATTCCGCTCCTCACTTTCCGCTGAATTCTGGAGGCCAAGCGTCTTGAATGGTGGAACTAAACGCCGCACTTTGCCTCAACACCAGAATGAAGAAATGAAAATATTATTGGAAATCGAACCCACGTCCTGTCGCGTTTATAGTCACAAGCTTGTACCCTTAAGTCCTACTTACATATACACTATAATTCGTAGCACAGATCAAAATTTCGACATAAAACATTTACTCCCAAAGAACTGCATTCAAATACTACGCAAAGCAATTTTACGATTCTACAATATCAATCACTAAAACTGTTTCCCGAAGCAAATGAGGATTGCATCTTTCATCGCCAGCTAAGTTGCTTATCGAATGTAAATCGTTAAATGTTCAAAGCACCGCCATTTCCCGACGTTTACATTTCATTCGTTCTGTTAGCACATCCCACAATCAAATGGCGATTCCAGTTTACGTTCAATCATTGTTATGAACTGAGCTTTGTGCGTTTCCATTGTTCTAATACGGTACGGACGTTAAAATAAACTTAATTTGTTGTTTGTCGTTATTGTTGTTAGTGTTGGTTTTGTTGTGTTGGTTTTTTTGTGAGTTCAATATCTAAAATATGTGATGTTAAGCTATCTTTTCTATTATTTTCCAGTTGTTGCCTTATATGGAGAATATACAAAGCAGTTGCTCCTGAGATACAAGTGTTTGTTTTTCGTGTTTACATTACATTAAATTAAAAATTACATTAAGAAATGTTATTTCAATATAGATATCCGCGTGCAAGCTTTTAATATAACTGACAAAATTATTGAAAACTATACCTATTTACATAAACATAAAATATTTTAAATATTACAAAATAATCAGAATCGGAGACCTCGACTTCTTTTACCTGTCCGCTTGGCGTGGAATAGATAAAGGGTAGTAGGTAAAGGGAACCTACTGAACTCGAACTTTTCGAGGCATTGCGTGGGGCGGAACACAACGCCAGACTTTTTTTCCTTGATGCCAGGGCGAAGAAATAAAAATGTTAATAATTAATAATTCATTCTAACAAGCGAGGATCAAACCCACAACCGTCGCGTTACAGTCTCACTCTGCTCTGCGCCAAGACGGCGTAACACTATCATACTATGCAATTCCAACAATATTAATCACAATCAATAAAACATGAGGAGCGCTAAACTGAATTTTAGTTCTTTATTTGTTGGAATTGTAAAACAAGCTGTAAGTGGTTTGTATTGAGATTAAATAAAATTCTCCCACCGAATATAATGGATACGGACAATTCAAATTGTAGAATCATAAATATCGTGTTCATTTAACGTAACAATCAGCAAAAAAAATTGGTTTGTGCGTGAACAAAATTTGTTGTTTTGTATGACAATGGGGATAAACATTTTTTTGTATAATAAATTAAATAGCTTTGAAGACAGTCATGGCGCAGTGGCCCAAACGTGTGACCGTAGACGCGACAGGTTAGAGGTTCGATTCCTACTTGGTGGAATGATATTTTCAATTCCCCGCTTCGGTAATAAGCCAAACAAAGCGTGGTTGAGTTCACCACTAAACACGCAATATTTCAAAAAATTAGCGGAACGCGGAGCGGAGTGTATTAACACTAAGTTCACTCTACCTAATCTATTATATTAAGCAGGATAAAGTGTGCTTAAGGTTATATTTAAAATTAGCTTCTATAATCGATATGTTAACCGACCTTATTTTTATTTTTTTATATCTTTCATGTACAGAATAGATTTTTCTATCCTTTTATTATATATAGCGATATGAATAATACAATAGTATGTAATCGGGCTTGCAAATTGTCTAATTACAATCAATATTGGTGATCTCTAAGCCCCTGTTCCAAGTGCTATTAATTATTGAAATGTCCGATATTGACAGATTTATGGATGTGACCTACGATTTTACGCCAATTTAACGTCAGAGTAGATCACAGGGACTATGTCTCAAATATTTGCAAGGCAAATCTTTGTTAAATTCCTTCTATTTATTTAAATGATTAATTTAAATCTGTCAATAAGTTCATCATAATAATATATCCATATTCTTTTTTTCTTTATCGTCGTCGTCCTAACGCAGTGGAAACGGAAACGCAACTGTTCTTGGTTCGTTTCCCACTTTAATTTTCATTTATTCATTTTTTCGTTATAATAATAAGGTAAAACGGGGCGTTAAGCTCCACCACTCAACACGCAATGTCTTAAAAATATCTCAGCGTAAAGCTATTCGTAACGAAAAAAATAAAGGACGTTTTGTCAATATTTTTGATATATTGACAAGTATATTGTGTATGAATAAAATTCGAAAAAAAATTATCCCTTTTTATGTAAGTATTCCATTATTTTTTACTCATTCGAAATCAACAAAATACTCGGAAATTCAACGCAATACTTCTTAAGAGCAGCTTAACGTCAGAAATGAGTCATAGACATTACGGTACAGTCGAGAGTACATTTTTCTTCGTTTTGACATAAAGCCAGGTAGATAGTAGATTTAATAGTAATGCTCCCTTCTTTAAAATAATTTATATAGACAAGTGAACCGCCTGCGGCTTTCCATGCCTCAGCTGTGCAATTGCTTACTTTAAAAACATTTTTTATTTAAAAAAAATCAGCCTCACGCTGTATCCCGCATGTAATAGGGTAGGCAGAGGGAGCCTAGTATTAAGATACTCCGTTCCCCACTTATTATCTTTTTCGGAACCTAACGCCGCCCTTTACCTCGTCACCAGTGTAAAGAATTGATAATATTTAACATTTCAATTCCCCGAGGGATTCTACATTAATATTTAACGAAAACGAATGAATATTATTTTCACATTTTTTCTTAATACCATCATTGCTAATAGACAGAAGAATCAACCAAAATAAAAAGTCAGTGTTTCTGTTGTGAACAAAGTGGTAATTAAGAGTTTCAGAATCTGATTAAGTTTTGTGAGTACAGCAATTAGCTTTGCGCTCACGTTTCGCCATCGCATCGGTAGAATGCCGCTCTAAGAATACTTTTTAGTCTTCTTCAAAGTAAATGAGATACTTTTACCGTAATTACTACGTAATAAAATAAGCTTTTTGTGGTTCACTTTTGGTGGGAATAATTGGTTTAATCTTACTTAAGGTGTTTAGGTAGATAAAGGAATTTAGATGTTTCCTTGTCATCTTTGTAGGGCGTAAAAAGATATAAAATGCAAAATATATTTAGTTATATAAAAATGTGAATATTTGTATAAAGAGTTTGTTTATTGAATTATAATTTAGATATTGAATCCTTAACTTTAATTTTAAAATATGTATATTTTCGTTCTAATAAAATAAACTCATCTGTCTTGCAACAGATATACATAATATGGACGTGATAACCCCACTTTCTAATAATTTCCTAACTTTCTTAAATGATTTTCTTTAAATTGACATATCGTTTATTATTAATTAGTAAAGTAGGAGAAAATATATCGTGCTAAGAATAACCTGTCTGCGATTTCTGATTATTAAGAGACTAAATTATACATAACCTGGTGTTAAATCAACGTAGAAGAACGTGTCGTTTTTTTAAACTAATTTGCACAACTTATTTAATATAAATAATTTTCTAAGCATACGAATCCACAATCATCTTGTTCGACTTAACAGGTCACAACAATCAAAAAATCCTACCTAAAAAACTGAAATAAATAAAGAAATCATGAAATAAATAGAGAATAACACTATATCTGAACAAACAACTGTACGCATAAAGTCAACTAGTTTTAGACATGGAAAAAACAAAGTGAAGCCTTGGTTAATTACTTTAGTGTAACACAATGTTAGTAGCACATGCACTTTATGGCGGGCCGAGCTGAAACTGTTTTTACGCGGACGTGGAAAATTATGAGGTTTTAACTATCTGTGAAATAGCGTTACTGATATAGCTTTTTTAGTATATGTTCTTGTGAGTGCTTGTGGAATACGAAATACGTGTAAAAATGTACAAAAAAATTGAAAAAAATATATTCAAATTTGTTGTTTTGAATATGTAACAAATGTTATGAAAATTATGGCCTATAATTTATCTACCGCCACATATTGATTAGAACTTTGTGTGGGATTTCAATTTATCAAATAAACCGCAACAAATTTCCTATTTATATAATCAAAGCAAATATAGTCGAGTTGTCGTCATTTTATATATCAAAATTAATTAAATATATCTATATTATCTAATATAAAATTTTAAAAACATAGCTTAGGAACTAAGTTTTCCTGTGTTAGAGCGATGAAATAAAAATATTAATAAATACCAATTCATACCCCCGAGTGGGAATTGAACTCACAACCAAACTTACAAACACGCTTATACCACGGCTGCGCACTACACCACATATACTACTATATATGCAATTTTAATTTTTCCAACAATACCTAATTATACAACATTTTCTTAGATAGAAAAAAAAACCTACTGCCATTTAATAGAATAATTAGTAACAAAGAAAGCTTTTAAGACTATATTATTACAGTATCACGTGTGTTTTTCACACGCATATTGAACATTATTATCAAACTACGCAGTATAAACTCTATAGGGTGTACGCTACGAGTATATCGATTAAATAATTTATAATTCTCTTTAATTATATATTGTATAGATAATTGTTTTGGTAAGAAATACAGGCAGAGACCTAAAATACCGAAATCGAATTAATACTAATGAAAAGATTTTATATGTAGTACGACTCTAACTCACTCAACTCACTTCATGCACCTCTAATATATAAATATAATTCAGTATTAATGCAATTAGGTTTCACTAAAATGGGTATTATATATATATTAATATCTCTTATCACAACCATAAGATTAAAAAACTTCTCTCTCCATATCCCACCTATTATAGAAACACTGCGTGAAAGGTAGCGGAACCCAACGCTGCTTTTTGTTACGCTAACGAACGATTATGAACAAAATATATAAAATATACGTACAAGTGATAATTGGAAATCGAATCTGTAACTACGTCTATCTGTAATTATTTGATATAACTGAGCCATACATCTATTAAAGTATATACATATATTAAAAAAGGTCAACAAAAGTATTCTTATTTCTAGCTTAACCGTATTTACTCTTAACATTTGTAATTTGTAGAGTACCTACTCAAAATGTCAAAACTCAAAGTAAAATAAACACTCAGTGGGTTTCGACATGTTTCAGTGAACACACTGTATTACAAACTTTCCTTCTGACTCTCATTTTCTTGCATAATTAATGTTTTTGCCTTCTAGGTTTTATAGACAGAATATGTTAAACGTAAAGTAATTTGTTAACATATATATAGAGTCCAACTACATTATAAATGTTGGAAACTCAAAATTGTATGTGAGAATTTTATAGGCAGCATATAGGCAAAATAGACCTTGTGTGTAATTTTTAGGGTTCCGTACCCAAATGGTAAATCGAGGGGCTATTACTAAGACAAATACAGAGATATTCTATTTGTCATTTGGAACAGCTTAAAAACAGTTGACATTAAAGAAAAAATATATAAACTTAAAACGCTTTGTTACACTGATATCAATATTTTACTTTTGTTTAGAAAATGAGCACATTGTGTATTTTTTTTATAACTAATAAAGAATAGTTATAGAAGAAAGAGAAGAAGAATTAGAATTGACATTACTTTAATCCTTTATTTTCTACTTGTCTAAACATTATTTATACAAGTATATTTTGTACCAGTTTGTACTTTAGTGTGAAAGACGAAAAAAAATCAAGCAATTACGATCTTCATACTAAATATAATGTATATTTTAACGAAAGCACCGTAAGCTCATTTCTAATTTCACAAGGTTTCACTCAACTTCATACATTATGTTAATATTTGTTTTGGCCTTTTCATAGAATAATTTTAGCACACTTCTATGATTAGATGGCTAAACAAGTTATTATGTATACAAGGCATCAACGTTTTTTATTATTCAAAAAGAGATATACATATTTAAAAATAATAGGACAACAACAAATTACAGAAAAAAATCTTATAATTAAAATAATGTAGAAATATATATAAAAACTCCCCTTTAACAAACATTCAATAGCTATTGGTCTAATTATTACTGAAAAGGCCATACATGAATTCTTTTCATTAGCGTGCGCTTTACGTAAACGTAAAATCCTGTTGTACGAATTTCCCGAAATCCTCTTAGTGCTTCTCTCCCCAAGGAACACAAATTACCAATTTCAGTGTCCACGTCAAATTTACATTTTTTCTGTTTAGAATATAACTATGTTAGAGTTTCATTGTAAGGCTACGGTTGTGGGTTCGATCCCCAATCGAGGGAATTATTATTTCTTAATATTTACATTTTTTCGCTCTGCCACCAAGGCAAAAGCCTGAAAGCAACCAATGCCTCGAAAAATTCCGCGGAAAGAGGGGAACGGAGTGTTTTAACAGTAGGTTCCCCCCTCTACCTACGTTGCTAAATGCAGGATACAGCGTGAAGCTGATTTATTTGATTTTGGAATGTAAAAAAACTAAATAATAAAAAAGCACTTATTAACATTTGATTCCAATTTACCAAAACACATCAAATCATAAACACTCTATTTGTATTTCGTATTAGAAACTAATATATCGATTTTTAGTGAGTAAGGCATTTAGGTAGAACGTTTTACCGAGTCGTTTTACCATAATTTATAACAGAACTTATTACCTACATTGACGTAAGTAATTTTACTCAAATTTAACATAACTTTGATTTTTAATTTTCGAGACATTGTGTGGTTAGTAGTACCGTCCCTTGTCTTGTTACCAGAACGAGGTAATTACAGCAATTTCGTCGAGTAGGAATCGAACCCACAACCTGTCACGTCCTTATATCCCTTCGCAACGACTGGGGCCCCTCAAAATATCAACATTTTATTATTATTCGATTTCTTCTCAAGAAACTTCCAACCAGTTGTTCTTGAGATTTTAAGCAAATTCTTAAACTTAACAATAGATTACTATATAAGGCGTAGTTCCCCATTAAAAGAAAAATAAAATAAACATATCCTTATTGAGATATAAGTATAAAGGAAACAAAGTATATAATTTCTATTCAATTCCGGATATAGCTTCCGCTAATGGATATCGAAAATGTTACTTCGGAAGCACAAATGTACGAATATAAACAAGTGGTCGATCGATAGCAGTAAGAGACACGACCTGCGTTGTCGGTTGACCCGTAAAACAGGAATAATAAAACATACAAAAATATATTGAAATAAAAGTAAGTAAGCAAATGATATGAAAATTGTTTTAAATATATCATTTGGCTTTAAATAGTTGTAAATTTCCTTTCTTCATCTAGAGAGTATGTACTCTCTCTGCTTAATTATGCGGCTTCGCCCGCTTAAACTACTGTTATATTATAGCCAAATTCTGATGATGATAATCTGATTTGATGCATAAGCTATATCACTGTTAAGTTTCATCCAAATCCGTTCAGTAGTTTTTGTGTTAAAGTGGAAAAAAGATCAATCTCACAAAATTTTACATTTATAACATTAGTAGGATTATTATTATATTATTTTATTAAAGCCGAGGGCTTTCTGCTTTAATTCGAGACATTTTGGATAGAGTAGCAGAACTAAACGCCGCGCTTTCTATTCCCATTAATAGTATAAAAGAAAATATATATATCTACATAAAAGTTCCACCTCACTGACCAGTTTCACCTTACACACTTTTCATGGTGATTAATTAATTATTTATTCATTGTATCGATTTGTACGAGTGAACTCTTGTGTTTTTTGTAAGAGACGTCGAAGGACGCGTTCGATTGCCTATTATTACCTATAGGTAAATAGATACTAACATGTAGTTATTCTTTGTCAATTTTATACAAAGAATAACTACTTGTTTATTTATTTTTTTCTATTATTTTGTAGTAAATTTTAACCGTATATAGGGTAGGCAAAAATAACCTCGTATAATAAACAAAAAACAGTGTCTAAACACTAACTATTATCTAATCTATCTTTCTAGAGAGTTTTAATTATTTTTTTTAATTTTCAGAGATCGTGACCTTGCCAGAGACAACCAAGTGGTTTAGCAATTCATTCTATAAATTATTTTAATTATTAAAAACATTCAATAAGTGTTTACGAAATCCAAGCTAAACTTTGACCGAAACATCTAGCATCTCATCATTCCCTTTAGTGGAAATCGAACCTACAATCATTGGTTACTAGTTAAAAACAATAAATAATTAATACAAATAGTCATATTCGTATTGAATTACGTTTCCCTTCACTTAACTTTGACTTACACATTATCCCACGAGAGTTCCCAAATAAAATTAGAGAACTGCCGTAAGCCTTAAGTTAAAAGATACTGAAGCAATTACGCAAAGTTACATTTAAATTAGAATGGTACTCCCCGCATACTAATCAAACATTCATATGTATAAATCCCATAAATCTATCCCGTGGGATTTTGTCTCTAAGTTTGGCAAATTAAAAAATATCTTTATATTAAATTGTTATTAGTGAAAAAGAGAATAATATGTTACCTTTTAATAGGCTATTTTTACATTTGTTAAATATACAAATACCGTGAGGCCGTCGTGGCAGTGACGCACCTTATGACTGTAAGCACGACGGGTGTGGGTTCGATTCCCAATTAGAGGATTTAGTTATTTTCATTCGCCAGTCCTCGCTCTGGTAACAAGACAAAGCATGCCGTTGAAGTTCCGCCACTCAACGTGCAATGCCTCGAAAGTTCTGCGGATAGTGAAGAACGGAGTGTTTTAACATTAGGTTCCCTCTGCCTACCCCGCTGGCTGCTATATGTGGAAGATAGCGTGAGACTGAAAAAAAAAGTTATTTATATTAAAATACAACTATAAAATACAAAAATTTCCGTTACATTTATTGTATACAACTCTATATCGATCTCGTTATTCGTATGTTAAGGAAAATGGAAAATTGTATTGTCTTCATAGCTAGCCCTATATCATTGTTTAGTCAAGCATTCTTGTCGCACAGTACGTACACTACGTGTTCGCTGTAAATCTTTTTGTTAGCAAGTTTATTTTGAATTTTGTTATTTTAACTTGGATTCGTACTCGTTTTACATTTTAATGAGTCTCTTGTAGTTAGTATAAATTTTTAAAAAAAATTAACGTTCCATGCTGTATATAACAGGGTAAGAGGGAACTCAGTGTTCAGACTCTCCGTTCCCCACGCATCGCCCAACTTTAAAATTCAACGCTGCTTTAAGATTATTTTTACCTCTTACCAACATGTTTTTTATAAAAAATAAATACAAATTTTACTGATGACACAGCAGTTTAAAATACAATTGAACATATTTTTTTATTTAAATAAAGATTTTTATAAAATTAAATAGGAATAGAACCCACAACCACCATTTTTACAGCCAGTCGATTTTACATAACAAAATAGAAAGTTTATACGAAGAAAACGATTATGGAGAAGAATATTTTTAAAGAAGCTAAAAGAAAAAAATATATACATTTGAATAAAGTGATAAAGTTTTATATATTTTCTTTAAGTTTTATCGCCATAAAGTTTGAAATGAATCGCAACACTCCATCGCCAGATGCACATTTCAATTCTAGGAACTAAATTCCTAAATATTCAGTGAAATTATTGGATAAATGTTGCAAACTTTTAAAACTATTTCCACAAAGCAGTTGTTTAGTATACGATATACTCGTAGTTGTAGGGAATTCATTTCCTTTTATATTTTATAACCTCTAACAGAGAAGACGTAGAGAGCTTAAAATGCTTTTTTTTATACTCACTGTTTAAATTAGAGTCAAATGGCGTAACTCAACGCCGTACTTTACCTTGCTAGAAATGTCTTAAAAAATGAAAATAATTCTCGATATGAATAGGAATCGAATCCACCAACATAAACTTATAGTCAAACTCTATTCTACTGCGCCAAGAAGGCCTGAATAATTCACGTTACAAAAATCAATTAATAAACTACTATTTTTAGCGTTTATTTTCAAATTTCCTTGCCCAATCATCGTTAAAAAATTAACCAAACGATCGTGACAAAAGGATATTACACGCCCAAATGTAATTCCCAAACTAAACAAACGCCCTTGAACTTATGACGTTATATGTTAGGCACCTATATTAGAGAAATTCATAAACTTTGTTCTAACCTTGTATGAAAAAGAAAGTTATGTATACGCCGCGCCCTAAAGGCTTACGTCAATAACGTATATCATAATTCTTTCGAACAATATTTTATACAGACTGATGTTTTTTTTTTTAATATGCTTCATAGAGGATAAACGAAGGTAACCAACTCGATTATCCACTTCCCTTTCGTTTAAGAGATAGTACAATATATTTATATATACTTTTGAATTTAAGACACGCCGTTCCCCACTTTAACGTTTCGTAGCATAACTTAACGCCGCGTATTGCTTTATTACTAGAACGAAGAAATAAAAATATTAACAAATAATAATTCATTTCAGAGTGGGAATCAAAGACATAACGATTGCATTTATAGCCACTTGTGCCACTGCGCCATGTCTGTCTTGACCTCGACCTTTTTTATAAACTGAAAAATAATAGGAAACCTAGAGATCTGATAACCGTCTTATGTATCTTGACTCCGTAAAGATGAAATGTAGTATGAAACTATGAATACAACACATATATAATTAAGTAAAAAAATAGAATATACGATTAAATAAACGAAACCATCTAAAAGGCTACCAAAAACTCTCAAAGGCACACAATTTAATCTGCATAGCCACTAACGTGCATATATGACATGCATACCTCAAAGTCGATGCACTTCGACGGGTGCATCCATCAAACAGCCAGATTTTATACTGTCACAAAGCACGACACTGAAGCAGTAAGCTGAATATTTGTATTTCTCTGCCAAAAATCAATGTAAAATTGAAATTTCGTTCAAAAAGCTGGATATTTGTTTCAGTCAAACCAGTTTGTGCAAAAAAAATTGAAATAGAGCTTTGTGGCACTATTGGCGTTTAGCAAACGCTTACTACTTTTATACGATAAGGTATGAATAAATAATAGAATAATTATTTTTATTAATACATAGATATGTTGTTTGGCCATTGTTAGTTTATATAAAGACGAATCGATTGTTCTGTATATAACAAAAAAATTAAACTTAAATACAAATCTAGTAAAAGAATAGATAACCAGATAATATTTCTAGAAACAAGTGGCTGCTACTATTAATAGGTACATACATATCTATAAAAAGAAATTGAAATTTAAAAAGTTATCAAGTTATTTTTTTTTCAGAAACTTTCATAACCTTTCAAATGGATTCGGTAAACTCGATATTTTAATGCAACTGTACTGGACAGCCTCTCAGTTCTGTTTATTTTTTGTTAATCCTAGCGAGCCAATTAAAAAGGAACATTTAATAACACTATATAAAAATAAGTATTTTATATATAAATATAAATATGTTTTATTTTTTTAACTATCAATTTTCGATATTGACATAACAAGTTGAGTGAAGGTACTCAATGCCGCTCTTCTACTAGAACGAGGAAATGAAAATAATCTAATGTCCAAGTGAGATAGAACCCATAACCGGGCGGAGCCACGAGCGGATAGCTAGTCTCATATAAAATTATTTCATCTCATACAAAAAATATTATTATATTTATAGTAAACCCTCTGACAGTATAAAAAAAATGAATATTACATATGACACTGGATGTTCAATTTCAGTTAAAACATTAAACTTTTTCATGAAACTCCCTGAGGAATGTCCAAAATGTACACCAGAAACAGTACTGTAGTTTTATTCTTCTTTATATTACATATAAGTAATATAACCATACATGCAACTATTTTTGTTTCACATAATAAATTAAGGCTATGTTCAATATAGGTACAATATTTATATTTTTAATTTGAAAGAAGCACGCTCGTGCCCTTGCGCCACTGCCGTTGCTATTGTAAACGCAGTGGTTGTGGTTTGATTCCCACTCGGAATTACTAACCATTTAATATTTTCATTCCCTCACTCTAGTAATGAGTTAAAGCACGGCAGCGTTCCGCCACACACTACCTCGAGAATTCGGCGGAAAGTTGGGAACGGAGTGTGTTAACACTAAGTCACCATGATATATCTGTCTACCCTGCTAAATATGTGAAAATAAAAAATAAGAATAAAATATTTCACATTGTAAAGTCCAGATTTTTTTTTGCTTATACATTTTATTAAAAGTGGAATAACATTATTGTTTAGTTGACTTAAAAATCCTGAACAGTTACCAAGAGGTGCGAGTTCGGCTCCCGTTTAACTCAATTTTTTATATATTTCTGCTTTAAAACATTGAAATATAATATGTTCTTAAAGAAAAAACACCCTCCTAAATAACTAAACTACCCCTAAGCTCATAAATCATGTATGAACATATAAGCGTAAAAACCTCCTCGCGTTCACTATACGAAATACCAAAAACCACTAACTCCATTTACAGCATGTCAGACGTACTAACTCGCTAATAACCTAGATCATGGTCGTTAAGTGGGGGGTGGGTAATAACCCATGCATACCATCCCACATACGGAATTATATTATGGTACTAATAAGTATTTTATGTGGTAGCGACATGCTTTCTCTGTGTTGGGATTTTACTATATAATCGTAAAATTTTAGCTTTTGACTAAATGTGGTGATTTTTTTAAAAAAAGTTGTTGTTTTTTTTATAGATGAGGAAACCCGGGAATCCATGAGTCAAAAAATACTTCCGTTCTCCACGATAAAGCGATACAATATTTCATTTTCTCGGATGGGAATCGAACCCAAAAACTGTTCTCGTTAACTAATTTAAATAATGGCCAATAGATGTATGTATCGAAAGTCTACGCAGTAATATATCTAATTGTTTCTTTTTCAGCTTCACTCTATATCTCGCATATAGCAGGGCAGGCAGAAACATTGCGTGCTGAGTGGCGGAACTCAACGCCGCGATTTCCCTCGACACCGGACCGAAGAAACGAATGGCCTCATCGTAAATTTTGTTTAGTATATAAAATAAACAACTTATAAATGTGGCACACAGTCACAAACGTAACAGGATGTGGGTTCGATTTCCACTCGAGGAAATGAAATTTAATATTTTCATTTCATCATTCTGTTAACGAGGCAATAGTCAGTTATTATAGAAAAAATGCGGTAAACTAAAAATAAAACGCACTCGAAACGTATATTAAAAATAATCCATTAAAAAACCAATCTATTATTTTAATTGAAACATTTCCAATAGACTTATTTTCAAAGTTAAAAAATGGCAAAAATGAAGTCATCAACAATTACAAGTGATTGGTACACTATGATTGATGGAACATCAATCAAATGTCGAACCAAGTTAATCTGGTGCTCTGGAGTTTTTATACTGTAGCCTTAATTAATCTTGTTTTATAAAAGACTTGAGAACTGATGCTGAGGTGGTGTGGTCTGGTGAGGATTCCCAATTCTTATACAGTTCCTAATATGCGCGTCATACTGAAATTTAATAATAATACATAGTTTGCCTTAAATACTGTTTGTTTAAATTAAAAATAAACAAAATATTACTTTTGAATTTTGAATTTGTCATTTTTATACAATTGTTCGTTGTGTTTTCTTATTTTCGCGCTAGTTTATTGTAAAATATTTTGTGATATTAAGCTCATTGCATTATATAAAGTAGATATGGATCCAAATACAATTTTCAAAAACCTCGTCCAATTCGGTTCATTCTCAACCTGATTTCTTACCAGTTCAGGAACGAACCTACGATCAGTTGTAAAGCAGATAAAAGTCACTTAACGTTGCTTGTTTAGAAGTACAAACGGGCAAAGTCAACAAAATAATAGAAAATTGCTTCTATCTGTCAATGTTTTTGATACTATACGTAAACTATAAAACCTTTTTACAACTATTTCAATAGGAACTAAATAACCAACGTCAAACTTCAGTTGCAAACACAAATCCAACCAAAGCGATATACCTATCGATACAAAGAAGATTTGGAAATCTATTTCCGTTATGTTTCAGCAGCTGAGCACTCGAACGCGGTTTATCTTGTCAGTCTTCTGTTACATTCCTTTTAGTGTAACATTTTGGTGGCGAGACTGATGCACTGGTATGTATAGCTTTTCGTTCTTTTTCAGCTTTACACTTTTTAAGGGTAAATAGAAAAAACATAGTATCTAGACACTCTTTCTCGACTTTTCGGCTGAACAAGTAATTAAGTGTTGAGTAGTGGAACTTACTTTTTTTAGCTTGACGTTGTATCCTGCACATAGTCGGATAGGCAGATGCACCTAGCGTTTCCGTTCCCCATTTTCAACCGAATTCTAGAGTGTTGAGTGGAAGAACTTAACGCCTCGCTTTGCCTCAACACCAGAGCGAAATGAAAATATTTAATTTCCACAAACAGATATCGAACCCCCAACATGTCGCGTTTACTGCCCCGATTGTGGCTCTCCTAACTTATGCTATACAATCAAATTAACTCTAGTTTCACTTATATAATTGAATTTAAGATTAGATACTTGACATAAATACTATCTCAAATAATGTCTGTCTATTTATATTTAGTGACTCCAAACCTCATTCCGAGCTTCACATGGGCTCGTAACATTAAACTTGCATGAAAAACCGACTTAAATGTAGATCAATTGCCGACGCATAATAGAATATGTTCTTGGAAGTTAAATAACTATTGATTCTTAAATATACGACGTAGCTTATAATACAAATATACTGTTTATTTTTTTATTTAGCTTAGGCAGATTGTTGGGGGCGTAAGCGAGATGGTTGGGGGTTCGATTATAATTCAGAAGGATTATTTTGGATGTCTCAATCGAAGAGAAAGTGCGACGTTAAATTTCACCACTTAAAATAGACAGTGAAGATCGGAGTGTCTTGCCAATAGAATTTCTCCGCCGACCCGGCTATGCGCAGAATACAGCGTGAAACTAAAAGAAAAATATATAATTCAGTTTCTACATAAAACCACAAACAAGCTATGCACTTAATGAAAAACAAAGGAATGATTAACAAAAATAAAAATACTCAAAGTGAATCCCGTTGGACTTGAACAAGAATAACAAATGAAATTGTATTGTCTAGGGAGGCAAAGATGAGGTTAAGCCTGGAACGTCTTCACTAACCGCGTGATAAATCAATTAACGTCTACGGAATGGAAAGAAAGATGTAGTTCTTAGGATGAAGTGAGTTTCGCGAGTGATATTGAAAATCTGATATTAGTCCATCAATTATTATAGTGTACCCACGAGAACTGTAAATGCGGCAGCTTGTGGGTTCGATTCCCATTCGAAGAAATAAAATATTTAATATTTTCAATAAGTGCGGCAGAAGTGAGTTTCGCCACTCAACACACAATGCCTTCAGAATTCGAAGGAAAATGGGGAGCAGAGTGTTTTAACTAAGTTAGTGTAAGCCTAAGTTCCCACTGCCTACTCCGCTACATGGATAGGATACACGGTGAAACTGAAAAAAAAATTGTATTCTTATAGACTTAGATAGCTTTACGACATTTTCGAGGTTTTCATGCTTTACTTCTGATTCTTCATAACGCAATAAGAATGCGAGTATATCAGACTGAGAAGATGTCTGTGGGTTTAAATTTTTTCTAATAGTTTTTTTTTACCAATAAATCCCTTGGAATATTTATTAAAAATGATAAAAAATAACGATATTTAAGGCTCGATTGAATTTTTGGGTATTTTTCTTAAACGATCGGATGTAGAACCTTTTTATATTTTACCTTACCATATAATATTATCGATAACAACTTTGAGAGCCCCAGTTTCCTTTAAGCCTTTTTGGTTAACCCAAGTCCATGCCCTAGAAAACATCTAAAAAATCTACTAACATGTCCTCGCCATTTAATATTTTTACGCTTACCTTAATTCTGTTATACGTTTATAAATATTATAATAAAGTAAAATGTTTTGTATATTTGAATTTAACATGCAATGCCTCGAGAATCGCAAAAAATGGGGAACAAAAGTGTCTTAATGGAGACGGAGTATCTTAACATTAGGTTCCCAGGTTACCTCTGATAGTAGTTAATATGATGTTTTTAAAAAGATGAATGCTAATTTCTATTATTTTGTTGTATTTCTATACAAATGGTGTTAAGTGTTTTTTGTCTGCTAAAGGACGGGTCATAGGTTCGTTCCCAGTTTGATTTGGTAAGGTAAAGCTAAAAAGTAAATAAATAAATAATCTTATCTAAACATAAAAATGTCTAATATATAGTATTTACTTTCTTCTTCATTCAAATCTCTAGAGTTATAAAAATGTGATTGAGTTAGACGTATATTTTATTGGTACGTTGAGATATTTAATGTGCCCTTTGGGATTTGAACAGGACTAAGTAATAGTATACGAAAAGTAAATCAGTAATTCTTGCTATACAAAAGTTTGATCGTAAAAATATTTATTTACTAGCGGCCCGCTCGCGGTTTCACCCGCGTGAACTATGTTATTATTAATTTCTGTCCCCATGACTACGTCCTAGTGACGTCTATGCAAAATTTGAGACTCCTATTATTTGTATTAACGAAGTTTCATACAAACTTTCGACCCCAAAAACAACCCCTTAGAAATCGAATATTGCAAATTCCCGTCTTAGCGAGCACCTACGTCCTATAAATAACTCCTATACAAAATTTGAGATTTCTAGCACACGTAGATTCTGAGATTTCGTGATGAGTGAGTGACCTTTCGATTTTATAAACAGGGTGTCCCAGGAGTCAACGATAAAACGAAACCAGGTGATAGACCAAGTCATGACAGTTATGAGAAAAATATAAAAAAAATCTTTATCGTCTATTTTTCATATTATATTGATTTTAAAAAATATCGGAAAAACCGACACCCTGTGATGGTTTTCCAAGTCCCAGGACTCCAAATATTACTCTTTCTTCATTTTTTTTTCTGTAATGTAATCATGAGTAACCCTTCTATGAATTACAGTTTAAGATTGAAACATACCTGCATCAGTTTTCAATAAAATATCGTGTTTTAGCCAAACATTAAATTTAAAATATTTACTACACTCAACTTTAACCGACTGTACTATAAAAAAAATGTACTACACTGTTTTTGCAAGTAACTTTAAAAGTTGGTGCATTTAATCTGGATTCCGAAATGTTACGACACTTGCTGGATTACTTCTTTGTTGAAGAGATAAAAATCTAAATACACGATAATCGGGATGACGTTCAACGTTTTGGTATCTTTTCCGATACATTCTAGCTGCAGCATTAGCGTTACATAACCATTCTCCATGTATGAAATGCATATTGGTAATGTGTCAAAGACCGAGTATATGGCCTGCGAGAGCACGGACTCGAGCACTATCCTTATAGGTCCTATTTTTAAGTAAAATATAGCTGTCATAAGGCAAAGAAATGGAATTTGAATTTGATTTAAACTCGAATGATAAATTATTTTCATTTCACCACTGTCGTAAAACAAAATGCCGCGTTAGGTTCCGCTACTCTAGGGGATATGTGTGTGTGTGTCATGACACAAAATTTCTTGTTATACCTATACAAAACATATTTATTAATGAAATAAATCTAAGCCATGCAAATTTAATTAAAGTGACCACTAGCTCGTGGTTTTTACTACTTGTAGCTGACATTGCCAAAATTAGTAAATACATACTACAATTGCAATATACACGAAACAGCTATATACAGGGAATTTACATTAAAGTATTTACAACCCGCATTTTCTTTAACTTATTATTTTTAAACCATATAGTATATATATTATAGCCAGTCGTAGCGCAGTGGTACAAAGTGTGACAGTAAACACACAGGTTATGGGTTCAATCCTCGCTGATAGAAATGCTCATGAAAATGAAATATTTACTATATTCGAGGCAATGCGCGGCGTTGAAACCCGCCACTCAACACGCAATACCTTCAGAATTCGGCGGAAAGTGGGAAGCGGAGTTCTACAAAATAAAAATAACTATTTTTATAACTATTGCAATATAAATACAAAACTAATATAGTTACTACTTTCAAGCCAATAAAGACGTTCATTAGGTATTCTCTTGGGACAGTGTAGCTTGGGTCAGATGCACGGGCACGCCTGCCTGTCTAGGACAGACGTAAATTACCTACTTTTTTAATTGTAAACCTTTCAATCGAATTGAATGAAAAAGGTCATTTATCAAAAGGTTTGTCTGAAACGTAGTGTTTTACTTTGAATAGTAGTAATTAAATTTTGGAAGAAAATAAAACCTAATGGGGATCTAATGGTAATACACTCCTCCTATGTGGAGTGGTGAAACTCAACGGCGTACTTTATAATTTTACCAAAAAAAATTGGGTTTAGTCTAGTAGAATGCCTCTTATCGTATTGTATATATTTAACAGAAATAGATTTTTTTGTCAAGCTATAAACAGAATAAGCTTTCCATCTTATATCACAATTTGAAGAGAATAGAGACACTTCACTATAATTATGAATGAATGATGAGTGAATAGGCTCTAACGAAACGACATATGTATTGGAAAAGCAGCATCTTGACCGTGACCTACTTATCGTATTCACAGATATAGAGATTCATTTGTTTCAATAATGGACCTATCTGAGTTGGAAACTGGCCTTTTCCTTATAATCTCACATCTTAACGTATATACAAATAGTGTAGAATTTCAATTTCCTTCTATTTGCTTATTGCTATTTATTTTATGTACATACTAGTGGACCCGAACGCGGCTACGCCGGCTTGAACTATACGAATATTTATTAAATATATTTATGAAATTATTTTCAGTTTTCAATAGAGAGATGCGTTAAGCAAGCTTATTTTGGGTGACGTTTTCTAACAATAAACTTTGCAAATCGTTGCATAGCAACGGTCGCTTACTTAATTAGTCGCTTGTTATTAACATGGCAGAATAAATTGCACGTCAAATTAATAAGTATTTTAATATATTGGTATATATCGATCATATTACAAATATGAGAAAAAAAGTATCCTATGTTCATCCCGAGACCCTCAAGTATCTCTATATGAGTATTTTATCACAATTAAATTAGCGGTTTGGTCCCGATTGCGTAAAAGACAGACAGACAGACAGAGCTACTTTCGAATTTATAATATAGGTATGGAGGTATGGATTAGTTTAAATTATAATATATATATTTTTTCCTTTTACTAAATATTATTTATTAAAAAAAAACATATTACGATTTGTCTACCTGTGTACCTATCTATCAAAAGTCTTTTCTGTTGACATCCAACTGAAATCCGACTCGCACTTGACTATAACTCATTTTTCTGTACTTATTTATGTGTTGCCTAATATGCAATTCATATTTTCCCAGCTTATTTAACCGTCTATATTTTCTAAAAATGTTATCGATACTATATTAAAAGTAATCTATGCAAAGTAAGCACTTCGTGCATATTTTAACAATATTAATAAGTATGAAGTAAAGCTAGTGGAGAACAATAGCGAAGTTTGGTTTTCCATCAGCTAGATAGGTTTGAACTTTGCTTTTCAAAAGTTAGCGTTTTGACGGGAAGCGTAAAATAGTGTGTAGGTTCGCAAATTAAATTAAATGTATAAGATTATGTAATATTAAGTTATTCCTTTTTCAGGTTCAAAATCGAGAAAAAGAGGGCAGCTTCTTTAATTATTCACCGAGTTGAAATCGAACCCACAACCATTATTTTTACAGTCAGATGGTATCCTATTCCAAGACCATGACCTCATTAAGCTAATCCATTTGCCTGATTTATGTTTCCTAATTATAAGTTTCATTAAGGTAAGTGGATAGGAGAATCATTGTCATCGTTCTCACGTCACCATTTTAATTTTACTGTACATTCCACATTATACATTAAAATATTCATCTCTTTTTCGCCTTTTCTCAATCTTTTCCTTTTCCTTATCCTTGTATAAGTTAAAAAGGCTTAAATTTAGTTTAATAGTAGGTAATCTATAATAATTGTGGGTAAAATTAAGTAAGCAATTACCAAATGCGCCACAATAACCTTTTTCAGTGTATGTTAATAACGAAAAATATCATCCTCCTCTCATATATAATGGAACTACAATCCTATTTACTTTTTTAGAAACATATACAAAATTGAACGTAGCAGAAATTGAACCCGTACCTCCCAGACGGTTGCCCGTTTTAGAGGCGTAAAAAATATTTTTCTTTCTTAAGTGTGGAATAACAGTTTAAAAATGTTTACTAAAAATGTTTTTTAAAATAGTTTACTGAGTCTTTCACGCAAATTATCTCTCTATTAGTACTTTCAGTGTTATTCCGGTCACATTCCCTGACATTGACGACTTTATTTGGAAGTTTGCTTACTCACGTTATAAGCCCGATAATGACTAATCTGCAACCCTTATTTATAAAGACATAAGTGTTAAATTACAATAAATTAAAATGAAATGACCCGTCATACAATAATTTGTGTAGATTTTATCAGTACTAACGCAATGTAACGAAAATGTTGTTAAAATATATTTTTTATATACATGCTGTATCTCGCATATAACGGGTAAGGCAGAGGGTTAAGACACTAGAGTTAAGACACTCCGCTCCTCACTTTCCGCCAAATTTTCGAGGCATTGTGTATTGAATGGTGGAAATCAACGCCGTTCTTTTAACCTTAGTACCAGAATGAAGAAATGAAAATATTAATAAGTAGTAATAATTCCTTCTCTCGAGTAGGAATCGAACCCTCAACCGTCACGCTACATTGACATGTTGGTCCCCTGCATCACGACTAGAATCTAATAATAATAATTTGTGTAGATTTTATCGGTAATAACGTTTAAAGCTGAATTAGTAATTAATTTAAATAATTTTTATTTTATATAGCTGTTCGCGTGAAAGCCTTAAAGGGCTTCTAACAATGCGTGGGTATTTATAAATACTAATACTTGATATGGTATCACGAACATGATTACGGTCTTGATTTATTAATACGACGCTTTTAATACTCATAAATATTTTAAATTTCAAAGGAAAAGTGGTATATTTTATAAGAGATCGTCGCGAAGGTTGTAACTTCGATTCCCACTCTGGGGAATGATTTATTTTTATTCTCACATTCTGGTAATAAGACAAATCGTGACGTTGAATGCCGCCACTCGAGTACACAATGCCTCAAGAATTCGGTGGAAAGTGAGGAATGGAGTGTCTTAATGGGGAACGGAATGTCTTTATTAGATTCCAAGGTTCCCTTTGCCTACTATGCTAAGTGTGGGATACATCGTGAGAGTAAAAATTCTCCAAATTTGACGTCTTTTGAAAGACTTGTGTCGGTTCGTCATACAAAAACATTTCAACCATTTTAGTTTTCTTTACATAGATATAATCGTATTTATTTCAACATATTACTAGTTACATATGTATGAGAAACGCAAAAAAGTCTTAGCCCTCTATTATTATTCTTTTTCTACTCTGTCATATACGAAACATTCGTGAGAGTACAACAAAAATTGAACGTCGCAGAATCAAATCCACGATTTTAATGTAAAGATTTTTCTATTCGAATCAGTGAACTCTACTATTCGCTTACTACACTTTAAATAACTCTATCTCTTTAGTATTTAAGTAGCAAACTTCGTTGGAATATAAAATAAACACTACCGAGAAAGATTATCTAACTAAAACATTTACTTAAGTTATACGATTAAATATGGATTAATTATATTTTAAATATTATCTATTATTTATGAACCCGCCGTGGTACAGTGGCAGAAGCGTGTGACTGTAAACGCGACGTTTGTGGGTTCGATTTCCGTTCGGGGGAATTAACTGTTATTATTACTTTTTTATTTATTAAGCGCGGCGATGAGTTCTATGCTATGAAAATTATTTAAATATTATATAATAATTTACCCGACTAAGAATCGAACATACAATCACCCGTACACAAACACATCTGCTACACCACAAAATCCTAATAAGTACAACATTCATTAATAAAAAAAATCAATTTTCAATAAATAATTTCACAAATGTATGTAGATACATAATTATAAGTATTTTATAACCTTTTAGCGATATTAGTATACATCATTCGACGCATATTCAAATGAGTTGTATATTGTGGTAACGTAATTCTGTATAAATGGAAAAAGGGTTACTTTGTGATGTATTTCCATATTAACATGATATTTGAAAATATTATTTTGTACTTAAGAAGATCATTGAATCCAGTAGGTATATTAAATTAATATTTGCCAAAGATAAATAAGTCTACTATACTGACGTGGTATGAGAATGTGATTTTTTTATATTCATGCAAAAAATAAAGCTGTATAACAGGGTAGTGAGAGGGTAACCTAGAGTTAAAACACTCCGTTCCATACTTTTCACCCAATATTCGACACATTGCTTGTTGAGTGGCGGAACTCAACGCCAAATGAAAATAATTCATTCCCCCAAATTATGAGGATATCACAGTGAGAATGAAGAAGATTATGCTCAAATGGATTGGGCACGTTGAGAGAATAAGTGACGATAGGACAAAAATAAAGATTTATGAGTACTAAGAAAGGTAGTGACAAACCTGGGTTAACCATTAAGAAATACACTGTCAATAATAGTGTAGGACACTCAAGTAAAAACAAAAGGAGCCTCCAGACCTAGATAAAGAGGCCAGTGTACGAGGCGAAAGAGGTATGGAGAGACTTCTCTCTCTAAGCGCGAAGCTAACAAAAATAAATTATATTTTTTTCATAGTCCAAAAAAATATGTAAAACAACGTGAGCGGGGAATTCTTGAGAGTATATAAATAAAGTAACTGATGCAAGCAACGAATTGCTACGAGCACGTCCATTCTTGTTTTCACTAACAATATCGCTGTGTCGGACAAAGGTCTGTGTAATTGAAACACAATATGTTTTTTAATATTTGAATTGATGAACTTTTTTATTTCAATTGCTGAAAAAACATACAGCAATTAAAGAAAATAAAATATACATTTAGACTGTTATGGTTGTCAATTTGATCAGAACTCGGAGATATAATAAGGTGACGCAATTCAACGCCGTGCTTTATCTTGTTACCAGAGCGTTGATATGAAAATCATTCATTTCCCAAAGTGGAATTATATAATCATTTTCAATTTTCAACCAGTTTGTAGGAATTATTCTCCGTCTTGGCCATGTTTAAATATGTTTGTTACTTCATCACGTTTTGTCGGTTTCACTTTAGTAGATATACTATGTATATATATAAATAAAGTTGAGGTAAATATGTATAAATAAAGCTTCTCCTTGAATAACTCTATCCATTACAGAAAACCACATCAAAATTTGTTTCATAGTTTAAGAAGTTGAAGCGTATATCAGTGAAAAGCGACTTTATTTTTTACTGTGTAAAGATTAACACATACATAATTATACATATACGTTGTCTTATATCATCTGTCCCGCCAACTGTAGTAGGACTCTATTTTTTAAATTTAACCAATCCTGCATCTAACCTTCTCCAGCCAAGTACATAAAGGGTCCAATCGGAATATGAAATTGCACGAAAAACATAGATATCAAATTCATAAATAAGAAAGAAAGAAAATAAGAAAATAAGAAGAGAGAAAATAAGAAAGGGTGTCTTAGCATTTACTTATTTCTCCTCCTTCAAATACTATTTAAGAATTGTTTTGCCTGCTCTGCAAAAAGTATGAAGAAGTGCAATAATTTATTAAAAGCAGAACCTACTATTAAAGCACTCTGTTCCAATATTCAAAACATTGCTTACTTAAAAGCGACACAAAGACACTCCACTCTCCACTTTTCATTAATTTCCACTCTATTATGAACATAAAATGAATAATTAAAACGAACCACATCCATTTTCCTTACAAGTTTAATGCGTCGTTACAACGCAATAAGGATGTAAAATTAGAAGATCAGCGTCAGTTGTTAGACATAATCCGACCATTTCAAGTAGGTACTCGCGAGCTATTTTACGAAACAGATGTTTGTACTTCACAGATATATTGCTAGCCATATCTCTTACTGGAATATACGAGATATTTTTTTTGTGTTATAAATAGGTAAATGCATATCAAAATATGTCATGTTATAAGTTGGCTCATTATTTTTAACCGACTTCTGTAAGAAAAGGAGGTTATCAATTCGACTGTATTTTTTTTTGTAAGGACCGGTTTCACGCTATTTTCTTTATAGATTAGGCAGAAAGAACCTAGTTCGAAAGTTGCTTACATTCAGTTCTCCTTTTTCGTCCAATTTTCGAGTTTTTGAATGATGAATGGCGCAACTTAACGCCGTGCTTTGTCTGTAGCTGCTTATTGTAATTGTACACGTATAAGAGTGAAGATAAATTTTAAGCATTTTATGCAAATGTCGTGTTAGTAGGTGTTGGAGTTGCAGATTGAAATTTGAATGCTTAAAGATTACGGATTTTTTAAGATACTTTTAAAACACTAAATGAATATAGGAATATAATATTCATTATTATATATTTTTTTATCTGCACAGCTATGTGCAGGATACAGCCTGACTAGGTTCCCAGGTTCCTTCATAGACTGAACTTCCCTGCTATATACGGAATACAGCGTGGATATAAAAAAACATAATATATGCTAGTTATATTAGCATGGCGAGCGATGTCACAAGCTATCAATTGTAAATAAAATAAACTTAGATTTCTATACATATTAATATATGAAAAACATCCATTTAGGTTATGAATAAAGAATACAGTATAGCATTGTATTTTCGATAATAGCATAATATACCAGCGTAGGGCACGTCGTTATCAGGCATGTAATCAATTTTCTAATTAAACCCATTATACTTATATAATTGAAGCCAAGATTTACGTGTAAGGCTGTGTCACGAAGAAACCTCCTAAGGCCATTTAGCACACGTTGTTTGTAACTAATGACTCAATTATGGTAAATAATATCGTAATAAAGAAATACGAACTAAATAAATATCGAATGTACCTGTAGTTGGTTTTAAATAGGAGCTTTTGGCTGTAATGGCTCGTAGGTTCGATTCCCACTTGGGGGAATGTAATATTATAATTTCCTCGCTCTGGTTAAGAGCACCGCGACATTTGAGTTCCACCACTCAGTACGCTATATCTCAGAAAGTAAAACGGAGTGTCTTTACACTAGATTTCCTATGCCTACCCGTAATAATCAGAATACAGTCTGAAATTTAAAAAAAAAACAGAAAAATTAAACGTTACATCTTTCAAAACACTAAATGTTGATATAAACTAAATAATTTCATAAGTAAAACATATAGGGTGTGAAGTTTGTAGTCCCACAGGCCTAAAATATATATTGAAATACACGTTAAAATTTAATATATTTCAATAAATTCTGTTCCGTTTTAAATAATAAAATAATTCAGTCTTTTATCATATACACTTCATATATAACAAAAGTTGTACGTTGTACGACACATTTTACCACGAGGTAACTTCTACCGCACTTTAATACATACATTTTATAGGCCTTATAGCATTTCTCGATAAATGGATGATTCGACACAAACAGAATTTTTAATACGAACCAGTAGTTCCTGAGATAAGCCCGTTTAACCAAACTCTTCAGTTTCATGAACTTCGTAACGATTTTTGTATTTTCATACAAAATTATATTTATTGTCTATTAAATTAATTAAACCAATGCATCTTTTTGGAACTATGATCAGAAACCTGAATCAGGTTTAAATTTATAGAAAACACGCTTATGAAAATAATTTTAGTATTTTTTTTTATACATTAAGTAAATTTTTATTGTCGTCGATGTTTCTTTACGTTTTCAAATCAAACAAAGCCGTAATTTTCTTTGTGGGTATCAATCAATGTTATAAAAGGTATACTCATTAAATATACTATATGAATATTAATTAATTATTATTTTAATGTGTACGCATTTGATTTAAATAATTAAAAAAACTTTAAAGAAATTTAGTTCCTAATTAGACGTAGTTATGTTATGTTTGTTTGAGCATAACTTATATTACTAGTAGAAAACAAAAGTATTTTTTCTAGTAAGTTAATTTCCGTGACACATTAACAATTAGAATTCTTACTCAGTAAAATTATATTTAGTAAAAGTATTTTTGTAATAATATTACGTACAAATATTGATATAATAAAAAAAGATTATACATATTTCTTCAAAATAATTATAAAAACAAAATAATGAATTATAAACAACTCACCTGCCCAATAAATAAGTTTTAGTACCGCCCGGTAACACCTACAGACAAACACTTCAAAACTTATATACACAACGTAAAAATTAACACACTACAGTCCATTTAGGAAAAATACACAAGTAAATAAATATATTATTTCCATAATAGTTTATAACAACAAAATTTATTTAATATATTGGAAATGTACTAGTGTTGGAAAATTTTAAACATCGATATTAAAAATTCACGGCATTTGTATGGAGAGAAAGTGGACGCGAGCTTTCCCGACGCGAGGTTATTACAGACTGAAGTCATAAGAGGCGTTGGGCGGACTTGTAACCATAGATTAAAACTTGGTAGTGGTGTGTTCAGGTGGCGTTTTTTTGGGTAATTTCTTATTTTTAATTGACAAATAGTCCATTAACTGTAGAGGCCAGTTGTAAGGCAGGTACACAAAGTGTGCTGCAAAATCGACTGGTTGAGGGTTTGATCCTCACTCGAGGAAATGAAATATTTATTTAAATTTGTATTTTCATTTCTTTACTCTGGTGTTGAACATGCAATGCTTCTAAAATTCGGCTGAAAGTGGGGAACGTAGTGTCTTAATACTAGGTTCCCTTTACCTACCCTGATGTATGCGCGATATAGCGTGAACCTGAAAACAAATCTGTTATGTACTTTTTTTATACTGTACTGTATACAGCATTCATCGGGGTAGTCAGAGGTAACCTACTTCCCCACGCACTTCCTATTGTTCTTTGTGTACTGAGTGTCGGAACTCAACTCAACTTGTAATATTAGTAACATGTAATGAAGAAATGGAAATATTAAATGATTCATTTCCCCGAAAGGGAATCGAATCCACACCGGTATTTTGTACAAATTCTACCCCACGACGGGTACGTATCTCACAGTACATTAAGTATATACGTAAACTCACATACTGTAGCAAGGTTATTAACATAATTACATAAAATCTGAATATATTAATATTTTAAATTTTTACATATTGAAAGTAACTTTCTTTTGTTCAAAAATTGAAAAAACTAGGTTATAAGTTTATCAAACTGTTTCACTGGAAGTGAAAATCAATTTTAGGTTTCAGAACTGACACGTTTTGGAACTTTTCTTTGTTTTCGCGTGTGAATGTGAAGTTCGGTTTTTGTCAGGGATTACTTTCAATTTTAAAATTTTATACTTAAAATTCCATTTTTAATTTTACATTTTATATGCAATAACATGTTTGTCTAATTATTACTGCTAGACTTTAAAATTAAATAATTGGAGAATAATATAATTAGAGAAAACAAGGAAAGGCTTAATCATTAAATCGTATTTGTAGATAATACTTTAATAAGATAATGTACTTACAAAGGATAAAGAATAAATTAAAAACCAAAGAAGTATGTTTAAATCCAGTAGCTTATCGGTTTTTTTTTGTTTTTTTTTTTGCTTCACACCATATCCTGTACATAGCAGTATATGCAGAGGGAACCTAAGAACCTAGTGCTAAGATATTCCGATTCTTGATCGTCGTTTATTTGGATTCCATTAATGGTGGAACTTAACGCCGTACTTTGCCTTTTTTATCAAACCGAGGAAAAGAAAATACTAAAATTTCATTCACCAAGTGAAAATCGAACTCAAAACCTTTGCGGTTACATGAGCACTTGTACCCCTGCGCAACAATGGCCTCAGTCCAACTCTCTGTTTTCTCGGACTGTTGTGAACAGTCTCTACTCTAATTTTATGTATATGGAAGGCAGAGGAAATCTAGTATTAGTACACGTAGTTGAGTAGCCGAACTCAAAGTCGCGTTTCTTATTATCAGAGCGATGAAATAAAAACAATCCCTTTCCCCGAATGAAATCGAATCCAAAACCCTAACAGACTTACAGGCAAACGGTATGCCGCTGCGCCAAAACAACCTCTCATAAAATTAATAATAATAATTACTTAAAATTAAATTATGATAACAAACTATAACAACATTCACTTGATGTTGAAATTCAACTATACTTCAAGACAAAACTATATAAGTCCTACAAAGTTTAACAAAATGTTTCTACAATGGTAACGGTAAAGAATACTTTTAAATAAGAGTTTCAAAGAAATATTATCCACGAACGTCGAACATACTCGTATACATATACTCTTGGATATATTATGATATGGTGAACGCTCGAGCGAGATTTGAATAAAATAGAAACTATGTTCTGTCTATTCTGTTACTTTGTTATATTGGTTGGATAGATTTTTATTTTTCAATCAAATATATGTAAAAGTTAAGCTTTTGCTTATGATAATAAAGTTATTTTTCTAATTTTTATGAAAAATTATTGAAAGCACTTTTTTTAGCCTTACGTCGTATCTCCCATGTAGCAGGTTAAGCAGAGGGAGCCTAGTGTTTAAACACTCCATTCCTCACTTTCCCCCGAGGCATGTGTGTGAAGTTATCAAATGTTGAAATATATACGATGGTAGTAGGTTTATTCCTTACTTAGCAGAAAATACAACGTGGTGTTTTGTACCCGAAACAGAGTTATATAAAAGTTTACTAACCACATACTCTAAAAATAAAAAAAACCTTCAGTATGAAATAAAATAATTATTACAATTTCCTATTAAACATATACAAATAATAGGAAAAATATTATCAGATCTTTACTTTAATAATTATTCAATAAATCGATGTTTGTCCAAACCAATTTAGTCACCTTGACTAAATAATTTGTCAAAATCAATAACTTAATTATTACTGGCTTCAAAGAAAAAGCCTCACATGAAAGGAGGTCAAGGAAAATAGTTAAAAGTTTTGATATTTGTTTGTATATTATATACAAAAGAAATCAATAATAATATATATAGAATACAACGTGTTTCAAAACATTAATAAGTTTACAAGCAAATATTTGTACAGACATTGGTATAGAAGTGTAGTTCTACGGTATTTTAATGGCAGTATAATCAATTTCAAGGTGTATCCCGCACACAACAGGGTAGGCAGAGGGAACCTAGTGTTAAGACATTCCGTTCCTCATTTTCTGCCGAATTCTGGTGGCATTGCGTGTTGAATGGTGGAACTCAACGCCACGCTATGCCTGGACACCAGAGTGAAGAAATGAAAACATACATTTAAATAAATATTTAATTTCGTCGAGTGGGGATCGAACCCATAACCAGTCGCGTTTACAGGCACAATTTGTGCCTCTGTGCCATAATTGTGCTGGTGGTATAATATTATATTTTATTTATTCTTTTCATTTTCACACTTTAGTTTTTACGGGTCAAAGTTCATCGTTTACATCCATTCTACGACTTTGGCAATTGACCCTCGATGTAAAACCTGGCACGTTAAGAAGGAATTTAAATGGGTTCTAAATTGAATTGAATAAAACTTACTAATGAGTATGTTGAAAGCTTAATAGCAGACTGAACTAATTAAGACATTCATATAATCAATACCTAATATATTATGTCGAGGCTATTATGGCGCAGTTGCACATGGGTGTGACTGTATCGCTAAAGTTGTGGGTTCAATCCCCACTCAGAGGAGGAGGCGGGGAACGGAGTGTCTTAAAACAAGGTTCCCTCTGCCCACCTTGCTATATAGGGGATAAGATAATAAATCTCATCTTCAACTATGTATGAAATAAAAATCTGTATTATATCAACTTTCATTGAAAGTACAACCTAGTAACAAACATTTTGTTATTTTTCTGCAACAAATTAAAGTAGTATAACATTTTTATTAGATCAAACTCAAATAGACAAGTAATATTGTTATGAAAAATATAAACACTTTATGATATGTAAAATAAATATTTACATCATTGTAGGTTATTGGAATTTGTTTTTAAAAAAATAAGTAGTTCTTTTAACACGCAAGTACAATACAACCTATGTACCTACTATATAATCCTTAAGATCATTTATTGGAAGAATTACTCTGGCAGTAAGATGTGGGTTCGATTCCCACTTGAGGTAATAAATAAATGAACTTTCATTTCCTCACACTGTTAAAAAGACAAAGCAGTATTCAGTTTCACCTTAATAGGGACACAAATATATTAAGATCCGTATACAATCTTCATTAATTTCAGTTCACATCACTTCTCTTCTAAATTGAATCTTCATTAATAGTAGTTCACATCACTTCTCTTCCAAATTAAACCACGGCATCATCATATATTTTAGGCACAGGAAAATATCCAATGAACTCCACCTCTACACGTTCTGTTTAGAAACGAGAGTGTTTACAATCGGCAAGTCACTATGTTTTCAATAATCACCAATTTACAGTGGTAGCCCGACGTGTTTGTGTAAATTAAATGCTGATTTTCTATTCGCGTTAATAGAACTATGCTTTGGTGCTTTTGCTGCGTATATAAGATTCTTGTTTTCTTTTTTATTATACAGAATATTCTTGTATATTGAGGCCAATCGTGGCAGTTGTGGGTTCGATCCCCACTCGAGGTGAAATGAAATGGTGGATGAAATATTTATTTAAATTTATATTTCCATTTCTTTGCTCTGATGTCGAGGTAAAGCGCAGCGTTGAGTGCTGCCACTCAACACGCAATGCCTCCAGAATTTGCCAGAAAGTGGGGAACGGAGTGGCTTAATACTAGGTTCCCTCTGCCTACCGTGCTGTGTGCGAGTGTGTAATACAAAACTCCTAGTTTTAGATTCTGCTATTCAACAGAATATAATGTCTCGAAAATTTATTGTAAAATATTGAAAACTTTTTAACATTAAGCTCCTTCTGCCAACTCTACTATATGCTTAATACAGCCGCAAATTATTTACCACATTTTTCATATTATTCATTTAATTAATTAGAAAAAAGACTTTTTCCTCACAGTTTTTTACTTATTTACTTATAGGATACATTATACTTCCGAAAGCATTAATTTTCTTCACAATATAACATGCATTTTATTCAAAGTTCAATCTCAAAAAGCTCCAGGCGGTATCTATTGTACTAATAATATAAATGAATTGAAATACTAAATAACAAAAATACAATATAAAAGTAATAATTCCAGTGATTCAAATGAAATCCCTCGATTAATAATCTCGTCGCCATCTCGTTTTTTTACTTACGCTCTTTCTCGTTCTATTAGCATATTCAATTTGAGTACTGTACTCTTAAAGTTTATTGTAATTTTATTAACAAGTATCTTTGGGAAATGTTTTTTGTAAGCCAATTTTTGGTCATCAATCGTGCTGGTGTTGGTTGAATTGTTGCTAGCTTGGTAAAAAAATGGTCAAGTGTGAGTCGGACTCGTCCACTCAGGTTTCGAACTAATTGGATGAACTAAGGATTATAGGTCAACGGGAAGAAGAATACTTTCAAACAAGAAGGAGGTTCTCAAGTAAATATTTTCCATTTGATTCGATTCCATTTCGATATCGGGTTATTCGATTCGATTTAGGTATTTTTTGTAATATGCAATCATTACAGTTATTTTTCAAATCAATAATTTGACATTTAAGACTGTTTCTGAACGAATAAATTAAATTATTCATTGACATCAAAACATTTGCTTGTCAGTCAACTCTGTTTATTAAGAGAATAATCATGTAGTTCAAGCGGGCGAAGCCGGGCGGGCCGGTAGTATAATAATAAAAAATAAAAAATTTCACACTTGCAATAGTATGTAAAACGAACTGCATAAGTTAAACTGGTCTCATTCTCTAGAGATCTAAAATATGCTAAGTAATTTTACTAGCTAAATCGCAGTAAAGATTAGTACACGAGTATATTAGCATAATTTAATTAGAAATACTAGATTAAAATATAACACAGATAGCGTTTGTAATTGAATTGTTATATCATCATAATCATCATCATGATGATGATGATGATTATGTTAAACACTATATTTACTAACCTGTTAAAATAATATCTTAAGAGTTATAAATAATTTATTATGCTTATTTAACAAAAATAATATTTTTAGTTGCGGATTCGATTTCCACTCAGTGTCGAAAAACGACGCCACTAAGTTTTCTCTATAACCCTGCAAAAAACAGAATAAGGAATACCTATAGTTAAAAAATATTTTTACTTAAAAGTTTCATTGCTTCACTTAGGATAATGATATACGTTAGGACCCTTCAAATTCGCATTATTCTAAATTGAATAATCGCCGACTTAGACGAGTTCTTTTTCTTTCAATTTTGATATAAAAATCTATCATCTTGTAATTTAAAAAATGATTGATATACAAAATCTTGGTCGCTTCGAATAAACTTCTTCTTATAATCTATATATATAAAAGGACTTGTCCTCACTGACTGAGGTAAGACGCACGCACAGCCGTAACTGCCGATGGTAGAAACGTGAAATTGGGACAGATGTTTACTTTCGTAATCTGGACATCCACTAAGAAGGGATTTTGAAAAATTTTTACCCTAAAGGGGTGAAATAGGGGTTCAAAGTTTGTATGGAAAAAAATTTAAATCGGCACCGATTTTTATAAAATTTGAAATTTAGATTTTTAAAAGTATTTAATTGAACACGTGTTTCATCGTTTTCTAGAATTCTCCCCCTAAGGGTGCAAATAAGGGGTTGAAAGTTTGTATGGGAAAATTCTTAAATCGCACCGATTTTTATAAAATTTGATATTTAGACTCTTAAAAATATTTAATTGAACATATGTTTCATGGTTTTCTAGAATTTACCCCCTAAGGGTGCAAATAAGGGGTTGAAAGTTTATATGGAAAAATCTTTAAATCGCCACCGATTTTAATAAAATTTGAAATATAGACTCTTAAAAATATTTCATTGAACACATGTTTCATGAGTTATTAGAATTCACCCTTAAATACGCAAGCGAAGCTGCGCGCGTCCGCTAGTAAAATAATAATTTTGGAGCCATCATGGCGCAGTGGCACAAACATGTAACTGTAAACGCGATGCGGCGTTGAGTTCCGCCATTCAAAACTTTAAAAGTGGATAACGGAGTGTCTTCACACTAACTTCCTCTGCCTGCTCTGTTTTACACATTTCTTTGAAGTGATAAAATTATTTTACTTAAATATGCAATGTTTTAGAAGTTTCAAATTTCACATTACATATTTATTATCTTATATCAAATATACCGTAATATATGAACTACATATTAAGTAACAGTAATTACTTAAACAAAATCTCTAGAGAAATTAACATGTAAAGAGGAACTAGCATACTTGTTGACTACTAACAGGTGTTGCTGGTGGCGTTAATAACTCGGATGGAAGTAATCCGCTCGCTACTTAGCCTTTAACGGTACTTGAGTTAATTTAAATTCTATTAAATAAAGGATATATTCGTTAGAGTTAAACTTTTGAAAGTTGAAAGGTGACACGTAGTAATAAACTATTAAACAATGTCATATATTCAAAGACGTATAGATAAGCTAAGGTATATATTTAAAGTCCGGCCATCAGGTTCGCTTCCCACCCGAGAATTGAACAATTTTTATATTCCTCGTTATAGTAATAAGACAAAGCGCAGCGTTAAGTTTCGCCATTCAACAGGTTAAATTTCCAGAATTCGGCGGCGAGGGGCGCGGACATGTCTCAATGGAAACGGAAAAGCAGTAACCTTTGCACTCGTGGCTTTTTCGACTTCATATCGGCTTGGCACTGAATCGGCGCCGTTCAAGTGCAAAGGGTACTAGGTTCCCAGGTTCCTTTTGCCTAACTTAATATGTGTGGGATATAGCATCAAGCTAAAAAACTGTATTATAATCTAGTATTGGTTTATATGCAAACTAAGTATTTGTTGAATGCTTCGCACACTCCACATTTACATAAGCCCTCGATCATGTATTTGCGTCGTTTCTTTGAATTGTCGATAATTGCGTTGTTCTTTGATATTATTATAGAATTAATATTTCTGCAAAATAATAATATATTTTTTTACTTATCTTTCTTTATATTTATACTAGCTGCTCAGCCACGTGTTGTTGCGGCTCATTGATTATAATAGATTAAATTAATTTTTTACCTTATTATACATGGTAACGTATGCATTCATTTTTTATGAAATAAACTGTAT
Organism: Heliconius numata; assembly: GCA_016802625.1. Taxonomy (NCBI): domain Eukaryota; kingdom Metazoa; phylum Arthropoda; class Insecta; order Lepidoptera; family Nymphalidae; genus Heliconius; species Heliconius numata. Next base: position 43,788 of record JAEBDU010000115.1, read on the forward strand.
GATGATATTTTTCTATGAAATACCTATAAATTACCAGGTTTTTCCTTTATGTGTATTGGAAGTTTTCTTATAGGTACGGAACCCTATAGATTTAGATTTTGCGGTGTATTTTATCTAAAAAAGCATTGAAACGCAGGAAAATTGATGCATTAATACTCATATCTTTTAGCGTTTTAACTTGCAAGCATGATTTTTTCTATGGCCCTAAGGATCGTAGACCTAAATATGTAATATTAATTACAGCTTGATATCTCCACACGATCTTGAGACAAATGGTCATGACAGACGGACAAAAAAGGGATCCTATAAGGGTTCCGTTTTTACCTTTCGAGGTACAGAACCCTAACAAGAATAAAAAACAAACTTACCTATTATGATAAATTACTAAAACTAAAAGCGTGTAACTTTATTTCATTCGAGATGTTCACTCGTCCACCAAATTGTTGTACATTTGCATTCGCTTAGCTTCGCTCGAAGGAACTTTGTAATATTATTCCAAATGACGGATATTCAGATGTCTAGACTGAATCAGAGCTATTCACTGAAGCGATATTAACTTTGTCGTTTAATGAAGTATCACATTCTGTGAATATTGATGTCTACATGTGAGGATATCAAACGATACAATCTATTATATGAATAAAAGGATATTCCTATTTCCTCTTATATATGTTTCTTTTATGGAAAAGACCTGGTGGTAAATAAACTCCGCTGCCAGAGGAACTACAGGTGCTTTGCTGGCCTTTAAGGTGGAGGTAGACGAGCTTTTTAAAGGTACATATGTCGTATTGACCTGGAAACACTGCAGGAAAGCTATTCCACAGTTGTATGGTGCTTGGGGGGAAGTTCCTACGAAACCGCACAGTAGTAGAGTGGCACGTATCCAGGTTGTAAAGATCATATGTTATCTGCCAAATTCTGAAAATGTGATGGTATCGTGTTGAGTGGTGGAACTCAACGCCGCGAGTTGCCTCGACACCAGAGTAAAGAAATGTATATTATACATAATTCTTATGAAAAAATATTTCATTTATTTAAACTCTTTTTATTGTGTACTATAAAATGAATCAGTTAAACAGAAAGGTCACACTAAGTTGTACCTAGTTTAATGAAAACGTCCAGCGATAGCGATAGTGTATTTTATGAATACCGTTTCTCGTCAACATGACACGTTCGTCAAACAAACTGGACTGGATACAGAAATATATGTTTATTACTTATTTCTATGTTCCTGGATTATTTATTATTTTTTACTCCACATAAAAAATGTAAAAATATAAAATTAAAAGGTTAGTTGATATGGGGTGGGTTTATTTTTAATAGAAGTCTCTTACAGCTAGTGGTAATGAATATAAACAATGAAAATAGCAATTATAAAAGAAACAGTAAAAAATAAAAAATGTACATACCTGTTCAAAGGTTTTTTCAATCGTCGTTCCAGCTCGCGTCTTCGCCCGCTTGATCTACACAAATATTTATTTATTAATCTGAATTACTTACGTGTTCTAATAAAATAAGATAATATCTATACTTGAAATACTAACATTTCAGCTAAGTTAGTAAAAAGTTATTTTGTAGCATTTTATCTTACAAATACTTTATATTGCCATAATTTTTTTATTTATGAACCGATTAAAATGAAACAAAAACTAAATGTTCAAGAAAATTTGGTAAATTACAACAGTGACAACTGTATTCAAATCGACAAATTCTCGATTTCTGATATTAGCGTGCACAAACACACAAACGAACAGACAAACCGATAAACAGAAAAAATAAAAAATCTATGTTTTGGGTATTTTCTATATAGAGACAGCATGATCACTGTCACAATTTTATTATATGTATGTATAGCAACATACAACCATACCAAATATGAACAAAATTAAATCACAATTTTCCCGCAAACCGCGTGTAAAATCGCTTTAATAAATAATGATATACAAACTAATATTCGGGGCACTGGCGTGATGATGCGTGGGTTTTAGTAAATTAATGATCTATTTGATGATGAGACATAATTTATCAAGCTTTGTATTCACCTCTTTGTCCTTAACTATAGTAATTACGGAGTAGTTTGAATTCACTTTGCTAGTGTACCGATGTTATCCTACTTATAATATAAACTGGAGCTCCCGTCGACGCGTATATAAGTAAATGTTGCGATTTTATTATATAAAATTTAAGGCTTATGTAATTTCATGGATCATCAGAACTGGACTATGGACGCTGCAGCTTTCTAATAAAAAAAGAATCAACACAATCGGTTCACCCAGTCAAAAGTTCTGAGGTGACAAACATAAAAATCATACAGTCGAATTGATAACCTTTACAGAAGTATGCTAAAAAGTATACATATATTAATATACTTTATACATTTTTACTTAAACTTAATTTTATATCTTTTTTTTAATTAGCATTCTGCGCTACTTCTCTATATGTATAAGCTATAACTGTGCTTTTAGACTTCTTCCATGCACAATTTTCCTTGAAATGGGGTCAAAATTTTTGTTTCACGTTCACTTTTATTTTCATAACAATAAAAATAAAATTAATCTTATTTTAGCACTGCTTTCGCAGAGATTCTATTCATGTATTTTATTCTGTTTAGAAAGAAGTTAAAAGCAGAAGGAGTAAACTAAATTTTAGATGCCACACTCGCTACTAGCTAATATGACACGTAACGGACATTTTGTTTTAAAACCTTTTAAGTCGCAAACGAATACAAATACTATTTGTAATACATTAGTTTAGTTTAGTCATAGCTGAGTGAGATTTATTATGCTTACAATTCGAAGGGTTTTATATTTGAAAAGCGTCAAAATGTATATTATATTGTTAGAAAACGGAATCGGTTAACGTATTAAAATAAACACAATAAAAATACATACCGTCTATATGTTTTTAACGTACTCGGACAGAGGTTCCACGTAATTACAATAAGTAACATGTATCACTCAATAACAACACTACACACTAGATACCTTCCAATCAGGGCTTCCGCCTACAAGCAACTGATCCCGTTTGACACAATTCCACTGCTTTTATTGTTTTTTTTTTCCTAAATCTACCTACTTTTACATGAGAACACTAACAATATTTATATTGTAAATAAGCCCACTATTTGCTTATAATAATATGCTTACTGTTGTAGTTACCTATCGCAAAAAAATATATATCTATATATATAAAATCGAAAGGTCAGTCACTCATCACGAAATCTCAGAAACTACAAGTGCTAGGAATCTGAAATTTTGCATAGGAGTTACTTATAGGACGTAGGTGCTCGCTAAGACGGGAATTTGCAATATTCGACTTCTAAGGGGTTGTTTTTGGGGTCGAAAGTTGTGAATGAAACTTCGTTACTACAAATGCTAGGAGTCTCAAATTTTGCATAGACGTCACTAGGACGTAGTCATGGAGACAGAAATTAATAATAACATAGTTCACGCGGGTGAAACCGCGAGCGGGCCACTAGTTTTATATAAAATTTACCAAAAAATTAAATAAGACGACTCACCAGAAACCAGGTAAATAACTTGTATGTTTACTAATAGAAGTACCTATACTAAAACGACAATGGCGTCTTCAAAGATAGGGGGTTAATCAAGGCTTGTTAACTTGGACCCGGCCGTTATAGATTAGGGGTCGGGACATGAACCCTTAAGAGACAAATCTCATGTCACCAACGTAACGGCTAACTGCTTTCGGCTGTAATATATCATGCTTATCGAGCTATACGCTGTTCTGTGCCTTTGCTCTCATATTATTTTCTTTTTATTTTCTACTTTCCGCCGAATTCTCGAAGCATTGAGTAGGGAAACTGGTTACTATAGCGAAAAATGAAAATATTAAATATTTCATTCCCCCGACCGCGAATCGAACTCGCAATAGTTGGGTTTACATTCACACAATTGCACTCTACCGCGATTATTTGCGGTAAATAACTACCCCTAAAATTATAATTTATACCTAAAACAATATAATATTATTTTTATGTCGCCATCTTTGTTATGTATATATATATATATGTACAACTATAACCTTAATATAAATCGAATATGACCGCGACTTACAAGTTTTTCTTATGAAACAAACTTACAACTTTCTTCGCAAAGAATTTGTAATGAAATATAATATTTAGTGAATTTCAGTCTTAGCTGAAAAGAATTTCTAATAATATTATGTTTACTTTGGAGTTTGTTCTGTAACTTTTGTGTTAAGGCATTACTAAACAGTGTCAAATTTCGATCCAACAGTCAAACAATCTGCTAAGTCTAGAACTTAGTTCGACAATACAATTTAACTTCGTAAGCAGCCACTGATTTGTGAGATCATAATTTACTTAGATATTCAAACTGTTACCACTTAGAATTATATGTTTTTTTTATTTAAACGAAAAAATACAGACAGCTTCCACCGATATTATAAAGGCCGTCGTGACGCAGTGGGTTGTGGGTTCGATCCCCAGTCGAGGAGATGAAATATTTATTTAAAATTAATAATTCCATTTCTTCGCTCTGGTGTTGAGGTAAAGCACGGCGTTGACTTCTGCCACTTAAACGCAATGCCTCCAGAAATCGACAGAAAGTGGGGAACGGAGTGTTAACATTAGGTTCCCTCTGCCTACCCTGTTGTGTGCGGGATACAGCGTGAACTGATTCACTTAAATAAGTACTGGTGAAAATTGAGCATTAAAGGAATCATCAAAAATAAAATAATTGTATGAGCTCTATGATTTAATTACAAAAATATATCTATAGTATTTTTTCGTGTAGGCAATCTTCAAGTTTCGGGTGGGATACATTTAGTGATTCTTTGGTGTTAATGTTCGAAAGCTGTCTCTTATAGTCGTGACTGAAACAAATAAAAGCATGTGTTTTATTAAAAAATATTTCAATTACATTTATTTTAAGTAGGTTAATGAAATGGAACCTCATCTCACTTCCAAAAATATTTAATTTATTACCCTACTCAAGGAAATAAAATATTCAATACGCAATGCCTACAAAATTCAGCGAAATATAAATACCAACGGAGTGTCTTAACCGTAGGTTCCCTCTGCCTACCCTACTATATACTCGCCTACCCTACAGCGTGAAATTTAAAAAAAAACTCAAAATATTAGTAAAGTATAGACTCGACTAATATATCTTTTAATGATATCCCACCCCCTTAAAATTTAATATAGATTAAGATAAAAATAAAGGATTCAATCTAAATAAAACTCTACCTCATCTCCTCTATGTATAGCAAGGACCATGTCATAATCGTTAGCGCCGACATTAATACTGGCACGGCCATCAGAGCCGACTGTTATAGTTTTTCCTGTACACTCGTTGTTCCTCTTTTCACCGGATATGACGTCACAGTATCTACCGGCTGGCAGGCAGGTCTGAAAGTATGTGTAATTAATATTGTTAGTGGTGGGTTCGACTATAGTGCAATGGTTTTGAGTACAAACCCCATTAGAGGGAATGAATTATTATTTATGAATATTTTCATTTCTTCGCTCTGGTACCATGGCTAAAGTACGGCGTACGGCGAGTTCCGCCACTCAACAACGTAATGTTTCAAAAATTCGGCGGAATGTGTGGAATAGAGTGTCTTAACACTAGGTTCCCTCTGACTGCTATATGCGGGATACAGCGTGAAGTTTAAAAAATGGAACGAAATTACTACAATTATTAATATAGTGCTTTTTTTGTCTATATACCTACTAAACGGTCCAGATTAAGTACGTATATAATATCTGAGGTTTAATAAAATTTTTACTCTTCGTTAAATTTGTTTTTAAAAGCTTTTATTTAACTTGCAATGTATGTATGTGGGTTCGGGTGAAATCTTAGAGCTCAATTTTGAAGTAGATATCGTCAACCGATTAAGCTGAAATTTTGTATACAAGTTTACTTTGGATGACAATGCACGATAAAATATGTGACGTCATTCGAAATCTAATATGGCGGACCGTGCAAGATGGCAGAATAGTTATTTTTAATGTACTTCTACAATATGGGTATCAAATGAAAGGGCTCGTTGAGAGCAACTCGAAAAATAATGTGATGTCATTCTAAATCCCATAAGGAGGAAATCGAAGATAGCCGAGTATCTATTTGGTCTACTTCTACAATATAGATATTAAATGCAATGGGTCGTTGACCGTAATTCTAAAAATAATGTGACGTTATACTAAATCCAATATGGCGGAACATCTAAGATGGCGGAATAGTTATTATTTATGCACTTCTGCAATATGGGTATCAAATGAAAGATATTGCCGAGAACAATTAGAAAAATAATGTGACATCACTTGAAATCCAATAGAATCGACACGATTCACGTTTTTTGTGCTTTCATATAATGAAAGGTATGTTCGTACGATTGAGCTGAAATTTTGTATACACGTTTAGTTTGGATGACAATGCATGATAAGGTTTGTGACTTCATTCTAAATACAATATGGCGGACCATCCAGGATGGCGGAATAGTTATATTTCATGAACTTCTATAATATGGGTATCAAATGAAAGGGCTTCTTAAGAGCAACTTGAAAAATGATGTGACGTCATTCTAAATCTAATAAGGCGGACCATCCAAGATGGCGGAATAGTTATATTTAATGCACTTCTATAATATGGGTATCAAATGAAAGGGCTTCTTGAGAGCAACTTGAAAAATGATGTGACGTCATTCTAAATCTAATAAGGCGGACCATCCAAGATGGCGGATTAGTTATACTTAATGCACTTCTATAATATGGGTATCAAATGAAAGGGTTTGTTGAGAGTAACTTGGGAAATAATGTGACGTCATTCTAAATTCAATATGGGGGACCATCCAAGATGAATGAATAGTTATTATTTTTGCAATTCTGCAATATGGATATCAAATGAAAGGGCTCATTGAGAGCAACTCGAAAAATAATCTAACGTCATTTTAAATTCAATATGGCGGACCATCCAAGATAGCCGAATAGTTAATTTTAGTCTACTTCTACAATATGGATATCTATTGAAAGGGCTCGTTGAGAGTAACTCGAAAAATGTAACGTTTTTCTAAATCCAATATGGCGGAACATCTAAGATGGCGGAATAGTTATTATTTATGCACATCTGAAATACGAGTATCAAATGAAAGGGCTTGCCGAGAATAATTAGAAAAATAATATGACATCTAGTGTGAGAAACCTTCTTCCTCCTGGCATTAATCCCGGCTATTGCCAGGGTCTGCCTTCCTACTCAACCTACTTCACTTTGCGCGGTCTTTTGCGTCCTCCGTGGTTAGACCATTGGCTCTCATATCCGGCATCACGACATCCAACCAGCGCTTCCTTGGGTGTCCAGGAGGTCTCACTCCAGGAACTGATATAGCATGGCACTTGCATCCGACATAGTTCTTAGACCAGCGCGTAACGTGGCCAAACCATCTCAGGCGGCGCTCTTGGAGCTTATCCGCTACGTCACGGACCCCAAGACTACCTCGAACGAATGTGTTGCGTATGCGGTTAGACCGCGTTACGCCGCACATCCACCTCAGCATCTTCATTTCCGTGACGTGAAGCTCCTGAGTGTGCTGAGATAGTGCTGGCCAACATTCGCTGCCGTATAAAAGAACCGGTCGTATGATGCTCTTGTATATCAGTCCCTTGAGCTTGGCGGTTTTCTTCAGTCGCAGACCACACCAGTGACCTCCCGCTATTTGGCCCAGGCAGCACTTATCCGGCCATGGACATCGTAATCGATGCCAGACTCGTGCATAACGGATCCAAGGTACCTGAACTTTTCTGACTTAACGACTGGCTCAGGACCTATATGGATCGTGCTCGAGTCCGGGCTCCCGCAGGCCATGTACTCGGTCTTCGACACATTTAGTTTAAGACCGCCGTTCTCAAGCGTACCCTTCCAGAGGTTCACTTTACGTTCCAGCGTCAGTCGGTTCTCGTCAATGAGTGCTATGTCGTCGGCATACATCATCAGCCATGGAGGCTGCACTACATTGAATAAGAACGGACTAAGAGTCGAGCCCTGGTGAATCCCCACTGTAATCGGGAAGGGTCTAGTGTCGCCAACAGCATTCCTAACCATAGAAGCGGAATCATGGTACATGTCTCTAGTGTGAGAAACCTAGCCAGTGGTAACTAAAAAGTAAAAAATAAATTATAAGCAAAAAATCATTTTTAGAAAAAGCTTTTATTTAAATGCCCTAAAAAGGAGAAAATAAAATTTGTCTTTTAAATTTTAACTATCAACTCATAACCTCATTGTACACAATTTATATGATCATAAAAGCTTGTCGCGCGATTTACTTGTGTAACTAAACTAGTGCTAATTTAATTATGTAAAATCTGCCAAGTTTCAATTTTTAAAGTTTGAATTTAATTAACGCGACAAGCTTTTATGATCATATAAATTGTGTACAATGAGGTTATGAGTTGATAGTTAAAATTTAAAAGACAAATTTTATTTTCTCCTTTTTAGGGCATTTAAATAAAAGCTTTTTCTAAAAATGATTTTTTGCTTATAATTTATTTCATTTCAAATGATTACTTATAAAACTCATAAGTTTTAGTAACTTTATGAATTTACTCCGACAAGCAACTTATATTAAACAATATAAGATTCTTGTTTATAATATAAAATTAAGTTAAATGCACTTCCTAGCGTTTAATTTTCATATAACTCCATATTCTTGGGAATTGCTCGAAGAAATCCCCTGAAGTTATAAGACAACGATGTGGGTATTTTAGTATTTTATGCAACTATTTTAATATGAATATAATTTGATAATTTTTAAATACTATATAAAACCGTCGTAGAGCATTTATCGTCGTATATGAATTGTTTTCATTTCCTCGCTCTATTAACAAGACAAAGGGCAGCGTTCAGTTCCGCAACACAACACTTAATAAGTCTCGAAAAATGGGCGACGCGTAAGGAAAGTAATTCATAAACAAAACGAAATTAAGCTTATTTACCTGCAAATTCTGGTTCAAATCCCAATTATCATTGTTAAAAGCAACAAAACCTTGGCCGCCACGACAGAAGGCAATCTGGCTACTACCATTATCCCACCAGTCGTTGATGCTGGTGGTACCAGCGACATTGCGGAAAGCTACCATCGAGTAGATCTGTCGCCACCTGTGTTCACATATCCAGCCGTTTCCACAAGTATTATCCTGCGAAGTAAAATTATATTTTAGCTTATTTTAATGATATATTTAAATGATTTGTAGACGGAAAACGTGGCGAATTCGATTCCCATTCGAGGAAATCATATTTTAAAAAAAAAATTGCCTCACGCAGTATCCCGCACACAGTAGGGTAGGCATTTCTTCAGATGAGGATCCACTCTGTGCCCTGCGCCACGACTGGCCTCAATTAATTCAATAAATTTATTTTTTTCACACTGGTAACGAAGCAAAGTGCTGCGTTGATGTTGTTTTCTGCCACTTAACACGCAAAGTCTTCACAATTCGTCGAAAAATGGGGAACGGAAATGTCTTAATGGGAACGGAGTGTCTTAACACTAGTTTACCTCAAAATACCTATAAAATCCCGAATTAATGCTTTTTTATATAATAAATTAAGATAATATTTATAATTACGCAATGTACTAAATGCGTACTACACTACGATGTAAATTTTAAACTCTTGACTTCTTCCACTTACTGTTAGATTAATGTGTTTTTGTATTTACAATCATTTATTTTAACCTAAATGTGCTGTCTTGAACACTCACTCCTACATAATTGTTTCATTTTCACTAAATAGATTGAGAAAATTACGAAATGCGCTATAAATTTAGTTTTAAATTATTATTTTTTTGGATTTCCTTACACAGGGATCATACAATCGTCAGTGACCTTACTTCGTTCAGAACCTTATGCAATTTCTCGAATTGTTCTAATTTAAATCAAATATTTCAAAATATTATGTCATTGACATTAGTTTTTGAACGTAGTGTCTTACTAAATATAAATACATAAACCAATAGGTATAACATCTTAATAAATATCTATATGGGGCCATCCTGGCGCAGTAGCAGAGCGTTTGACTGTAAACGCGACGGTTGAGGGTTCTATTCCCACTTAGGGGTATGAATTAAGTATTTTAATTTCATCGCTCTGGTAACAAGAAAAAGTGTAGCGTTGAGTACTGCTACTCTACCTGCAATGTCTCGAAAATTGGACAGAAAGTGGGTAACGGAGTGTCTTAATATTAAGTTCTCTTTTTCTACCCTAAAAATATATATATGACACATATTTTTATATACTTACAGAGTTAATAGAAGGAGAAATAATATTCCCACTGCTATCCATAGGAGGTCCAGCTTCACTATCATGGAAGTCGAAGCTGCTCATCAACTGAGGTACACCATACGGATGAGCCAACATGAACGCGATAGCTCCTTTGTACTGCTTAGAGCGTTTGTACGTCAATACGTTACCACCAGCACCGTGGCCTCGTTGGTTGTCGTGGTTGTCGATGAAGGTTAAAGCATCGACTGATGCTAGAAGACCCCATTGTGCACCCCAGTTTACTAGCCATCTGTAGTTAAGGGAAAAATATTATTATTTCCTATTCATTCTAGCACCAAGGCAAAATCCCGGCGTTGAGTTCCGCTACTTAACACGCAATGCCTCAAAAATTCGGCGGAAAGTGGAGAATGGAGTATCTTGCACCCTCTGATGAGGATACAACATAAAGGTGATTTTTAGAATGTCTTTATGAAATAAGGATAATACGCTACATACGACTAGGTCAGTAGGTACTCTTTCACCAAAGTTATTGAAATGTAATATAGTAAGCTATTATTATTAAAGCGGATCTAATTTAAGTCGATATTTATATGTTCAATGACTTTAATTAATTTTGTAGAATAATATTTGTAGAAAACTATTATATTTCTTCGAAGTCTATGAACGTTTTATACTTGAAAGGATTTATTCATTATGTTTCCGAGTATTCTTATGAACGGTGCTATTGTAGAAACTGCCTTCTGCATAATACCTTAATTGGAATTATCTATCTTAAAAGAAGTTTCTGAAGAATTATCTGTCTTAAAAGTCAATAATGCTTAAAGCATTACTAGTAAGTAGTAATAGTTGTCTTAATGAAAATGTTTTTTTTTTTTTTAATTTAGCTATTAACTTAGGCTTCAAACAAAAAACCCCATTTCATTTTTAGTTGTACATGGAACTTTTCTTATTTAAATTTCATTTTCTCTTTCTGATGACGAGGCAAACGCGGCGTTAAGAACCGCTACTCAATACGCCTCCAGAATTCGTCTGAATATAGGGAACGGATTGTCTTTACACTAAGTTCCCTTTGCCCACTGAGTGCGGGATTCAGCGTAAAGCTAATTTTTATAAAATATATAGCTTGAAAGAAAAATTTTACCTAAGTTGATTCTGTCCAGAAAAGGCACGACTCAATTCCAAGCCAAATCTGAATTCGGTGACAGCAGCTAGAGGTGTATATTCGTCCCTGCTGACAGCTTCGCCACCCAAGTCGATGACTTCCTGGTAAACGTAGGGGCGAGCGTTAGATGGGAAACCGTGATCGGTGTTCAGGTTCCTTAATCTGTTGTAGATAACGCCGAGGTCGCCTGGCCACATGTGTTTTGCAGCGTCGATTCTGTAAATAGTGTTTCGTTTTAGTTAAAGAGTCTAAAATTTGTGGAAAATGGAGAAATAGTGTTTTAACACCGGATTATTTCTGCCTATCCTCTTTGTCCCTATGAGAAGAATAGGTATGTATGTATTTGGCAAATAATGAAGTTCTCATTTAATAATATTTTTTTTAAATTTACGTTTTTATGAAAATAAATAAGTTGCATAATAATTTGAGAAACTGTTTACTCTATCTCAATGTCTCGGAAAATGGAAAATGGAGAACGAAGTGTCTTAATGTTAGATCTGCCAACCCTGCTATACGAGAAAAGCGTGAAGCTGCCTATGTACTTGTCTTAACATTTGCACACATATATATACACACTGGTACCTATTTTAATATTTTCATAATAAAATATTGAAACGATTTTCCTGAAATTTTATAAACGCTGTTTTATTACGGCTGTTTTAGAAATAAAATGTAATGCTTTAGACCATTCTCTATAATATATTTTGTTAAAAGACACATTGAATCCTTACAATCTGTATAAATCCGGTCACGACCCTAAAAATGTCAGTTATCCTACTCCATAAACCCACACATCACTTCACACCCATATCTAACATTCTTACAATACATGTTTGTTCAAAATTCCTCTAAATATATAGAAAAAATATATTTTTCATGTTTCTTATATATCTTTAGAAGATATAGGCGTAGTGGCACAGCGCAAGTGTAACGGTGTTTGTTTTTCACTATAATGGAATTATAAAACATTTTTTTTTTCGGGTAGACAGAGAGAACCTAGAATTAAGACAATCTGTTCCCTACTTCCCGTCTAATTTTCGAGACATTGTATGTTGAGGCAAAAATCAACGCCGCCCTTTGTCTTGTTTAATTTCGTGGCAACCGAAAACGCAACCGTCGCGCCAAACCCAACCATTATAACCCAATTTCTTTGAATATAACCCAATAACCCATTATAACCCAATTTCTTTGAATTCCTATCTGACCTTCTTTTATCTTAATATTTTAGTAAGAACTGCAGTTCTTACCTGAATCCAGCTACACCCAGCTCGATGAGATGATTCATATAGTTTACAATCTGTTGACGTACGTATTCTGTCCCTTGGTTCAAGTCCTTGAGGCCTGATAATTCGCAGTTACGCACCTAAATAACAAGTTAAATATTTATTTATTACTATATACACACATACACACAGTTATGGAATCATATACACAAAAAGACATGTTGAACCTAACTTATATATTTATGTACAAAGCAAATCATTTATTTTATTTGTGAAATGTTTCTTTTTCTTTTTTTTTTTAGTTTAATGTTAAAGGAGATATTAATAGCAGATATTTTAGATATTATATTGGAAGACCGGGGTCTTCTAATACATACAGGCATTATTTGCTTAAAAGGAGATCTCTGTAACAATTATTTTTGTGTAAAATCTGTTGAACAAATAAAGTATTTTTACTTTTTTTTATTTTTTATATAAAAATGAAAGAATATTAAAAACAGCAAAATATTAATGTGCGTGTACAACGCATATCTTCGAAACTACTGGATAGGTTTAAAAAAATATATATTAGGATTAGAATATAACTGATTTCAAAGACTGGAATACCTAAGGGAGCACCATAAAAGACTAGCTAGCTAAACTATTAAAATATGGAAGTGCCACCGTAGCAAAAGTTGCTCGGCATGATGAGCATCCTATATCTTATAAAACAAAGTCGCTTTTCGTGTCTGTCTGAACTTTCTAACTCTTCTTCTTCTAAACCACCCAACGGATTTTTATTCGGTTTTTACCATTAGGTCGAGTACTTCTCAGGGAAGGTTTATATATAGTTTATTATTTGTACATTCTTATGTAAATTAACATAAATACGATAAATGCGTCTAAAGTCCTACCCGTTGAGACACTTTCGCGCATGCGCTGCATTAGTGGTAAGTACTACATGAAAATAATGTACTGGAGTATTGTTCCTCTTAATAAGATCTACAAAAAAGTCCGCGACAGCATATTTTTATCTTTTAAGGATAACGTGTAGTGATCATATTTCTGTCTAAAAATAGTAATTTCAATATATTTTTTTTTGTGAGGGATATTTTTTCATAATGGTATTTATCCTTATCCTTTAAAATACTTTATTAATTTTCTACGTTAAACGAAGATAAAATTTGTTTTTACACTATTTTGAAATTGCGAATAGTTTTAGAGAAAAACGCATTTAATTGTTGACACATCACGCCGTTGACTCATCAGCTGTGCCGACTCAAGTTTTACTTATCCCTTACTCTCAGCATATAAATAAGTATATTAGTTACGTTGGCCATTTAATGTAGATCAAAACTGTCTTTTACTGTTTTTTCATTTTAATAAGTACTTTAGAAGTTGTTACAATATCAAAACATCCTTGCTGCGAAACGCGCCCCGCGACGTTTTGCTTATACAAGCGCGTTAAGAGCAGTCATCGGTGGTTCAGTGGTAGAATGCTCGCCTGCCACGCGGGCGGCCCGGGTTCGATTCCCGGCCAATGCATTCTATTTAATTCCTCACAGGCAGCCACGTAGTGCTTGCTTTTCAACAGGGACAGAATACCCTCTTCAGCATTAACCACAAGCTCGAAAAAAAACCCGCCCGCTATAGAGGCATAGCAACGAAGATTTAGATGCGTTTGCATGTATTGGATAATTGGAATTCAATGTATTATTTCAGCGCGATATATTTGGTTTCATATTTTTTGTAGTAGTTATTAGTAGGTAGGCTTTTGTTTATAATTTCTTCCGTTTAAAAATAGTCATTTAACTATCTAAAAATAGTCATTTAAATATATTTTAATAAGTACTTGAAAAGATTAGTAGCACAAATTTAAAATTACGGTACCTACTAAAAAATCCTTGCCGAGTAAAACAATTGGAAAATCCTTATTGAAACTACGAAAATGCGGGTTGCATTAGAGTGCAATTAATTTTCACATTATCTTAAGTGCTTTGCAAACATACATTATATGAATAATCCAGTAGTAAAAGCGGGCGAAGCCGCAAGGGGGTCGCTAGTTCTTCAATATGATATAAAAATCGCAGAGCTGAAACTCAACACTTGACACTCCAGTGGAATTATGAGAGATTAGAGGCCACTCGTAAAAGTAAAAAATCTACAGAAATGAAGTTGGGGGCACTAATTACTGTATAATAATTATATTGAAATTATTTATTTTTTTAATTCGTTAGTTAAAGTTCGCACATAAAGTTTCTGTTATTGAGTTTGATATAAATAATATTTTACATTAAAAAAAAAGAAACTGATTTCTAAGAAATTTACGCCTTTCAAATCTTCAATCGTATTGAAATGTTAAGTGTAATAAACTCAAAACACTTTTCATTTATTACTAAATCGTTTTTCTTATAAAATTGAATCAGAATCCTTTAATGTCTGTGCGAAAAAATATTTCTTAGAAAAAAGAAAATTTAATAACATTTCAATTTTCAAAGTTAATACTTCCAATTTGGTTCAAATCTATAGGCTTGTATGAAATGTGACATTCATAATAGATATAAGCATACGTGCCTTCATTTCAAATATATTTGTAAACGGTATTTAGATTTATCACGGCGATTATAATTTAAGCCGACGATTTATCTTTGTGACAAACATGAAAATCGGTTATTGGTGTTATTTATGTATTAGTGACAAATTAAATGGTACATTTTACATGAATATATAACAAAAATCTATTTTTAAATGGAATTGGATTATATTAAAATTAGGTGGAAATTGGAGAATGACATGTCTTAACACTACATTCGCCGAAGAAGTTTCTAAATTTTTATGCTTGTTATAATTTTTACCAGTAATATAAATTAAGCATGTTTTTTTCTGTGTTGCAAGGGACCGTAGATTTGATTATTTGATTTTAATTTCAGCGTGCCATGGTATAAATAGGACAGATTTTAAGTTTTTAGTAATAGTAATTTTTACCACTAGTCATTTTTACTACAGTATAAAAAAACGAGATCATAATCTGAAAAATAATAATCTCTAATTTTTCCGCTCTCTTTGCTATTTAATTTAATAAAAAATATTGTACATTTCTGACAGTAAGTGGCAGTCGTGAGTACAAATCCCATTCGATAGTATATCTATTACTTCATATGATTAATATACTATCAAAATCGAATTATTGCTAACATATTTCTAATATTAACATGCGTGATAATACTAATTCCATAATAAATTAAATATTCTCAAACTTACTCTATCTGCGCAGCATCCATAATCGTTGGCAGATATAACACAATTTGGCCAGTTAAAATCATTTCTACCGTATGGCACACCAGGGTAGTGCCAGTTGCCGAAGTCAGCGGTACTGCCACCAGTACCAACATTCTCGTTCCACGTACCAGTCATATGGTTGATGATTGCGTCTACGTAGATCCTAAGAATTTAAGAGGACGTATAAGAAATAGAAAATAGTGTAATTCAGATTTTTGATAAAAAATAAGTTATGCAAATATTAATTATTATTTTTTTACTTTTAAACATCTTCAATAATTTTTGGGGTAGAAAAAAGAATATAGTGATATAACATTTTGATTAACACCATTCAGTATTGAAATAAAAATCATATAGGTATATGAAAATATAATGAGGCTGGCATTTCCTCGTTCTAGTAAGAAGATAAAACGCGACATTGAGTATCCTCCTCCCTTTGCAATGCCTCGAAAATTAAGCGAAAAGTGAGAGCGGAGTGTCTTAACACTAGACACTAGCAACAACATAGACAAAAACATAATTAACTATTCCCTTTACCTTACTCCAGCGTTGTTACAACGTCGCACCATATCAGCGAACTGTTGTTCATTGCCAGACCGTGTGACCAGTCTGTAAGAGATTGGCTGGTAGCGTTCCCACCATGGACGGTTGTGAGACCAGATCGCCAAGTTCTCGTTTGGTGGTGAAATCTACAAAAAAATAGATATTATATATTATGACCTATTTATTTTATTGGTATGTAAGTTTACTTATGGAATGGCGTTCACCACTTTCCGCCTGTAACCAACACGATTTGTCTTGTTGTTATTTTTTACAATAAAATTAAAAGAAATTATATCCCCAAGTGGGGATCGAAATCACAACCGTCACAATTAAAGTCACACGTTTCACTACTGCGCTACGAGGGTGTCAAAATTTTTTATAAAAAACCTACTAGACCAAATTCCGCATCCAGAATAAAAAAAACATTGTACACATTCCCTATAAGAACGTCGAATCGTTAACCAAAGAGCAGACTTAATACAGCTATATATTTTCCACGAGTAACTTAATCATGGGCTGTCTTATTTTTTCCTGAGGAGCGCAGTCCTTTTTCTGCAAATTAAATTTCCGACCATTTATTTAGTAAATTGATTCTTGTCTCCTAGAACCCCTATTTCACCTTAGGTTTAATCAACTAACGGATTGCTTCTAAACTGTCTTTAACGGTAATTGAAATAGTTTGAGTTTATTTAAAAGCTTAAGCTTAATAAAAAAAATATTTTTTTTAGCTTCACGCTGTATCCCGCACATAGCACAATTTATCGGTCTGGTAATAAGGCAAAGCGCGGCGTTGAGTTTCGCCACTATTGAGTGGAAGTGTCGAAGTGTGTTAATGGGGAATGGAGTGTCTGAACACTAGGTTTATCTACCTATCTTGATATTTTATACCTAGATACTATAAAGCGATTAATCAAATTAAAAAAAAACAATAATATTATTTAACAAATAAGATGTTTATCTTTTATGATTATTATGTTTTGATTATAAATATAATAATTTAATAATGTTTTTAAGTAATTCTAATAACGGCATCTAAGAGGTTTAAGGTAGAGTTGTCGTCATAAACAATTCAGGTTTATGCGAAGAGCTCGTTCTCGTAAACATCACATACCCTTGATTGCTTTCCGTATCTCCACTATATCCTCAGTTAAATGAAATGATTATACATTTACTTTCACCTCTCGTTGTAAGTACACTGTCATCAAGCTGTGGACATGACAAATTACTTCTAATAATCATTTTAATTTATCGAAGCTCAGAATATGGGCAGTACAATGTAAGAGATACGGTGTTTTTAGCTTTTTGCTATAGTTACAAATGTATAGGACCTGCGTACCAAAACGTGCTCCCAAGCATAGCAGGGTAGGCAGAGGGAACATGTGAACCGAATAGTGTTAAGACATTCTGTTTCCATTAATGCACTTCAGTTCCCCACTTCTTTTTCTCGAGTTAGAATCGTACCCACAACCTGTCATGTATATAGTCACACGTTTGTGCCCCTGTGCCAGGACAAACCCCAACTTAGATACGTGAAGCTACAAATAATTGCATTAACATATTATTTACCTGAATACCACCAAATCCTCGTGGCCCAAGGAATCTCTCACATTCAGCTGCTATGTCATCCCATTTCCATTCGAAGAGATGGACCATAGTGGTCCGCCCGGACGCATAATGTGGATTTTTGAATGCCACCGCCAAAGTTACGGCTGCCAATAGTAGGATGAGACGTATCATCCTGGATGCTGGAAGTTTATTGTTTTTAGTAGTTTAATATTAAAATTTAATAGATTTATACATAATGGAGGTAAGAAGAAGGAGTAGAAGAAGAAGTATTTACTCTGCTTATTAGTAACTAACTTTGGCTTTGTGGTCAAAAATGTCCAATCAGTCCATCTCCATTAAGTGCAATTCTTTTTTTAATACTGTGAGCAATATTGAATTCTGAATAAAAATGATTGTAGTTTAATAATAAATCGCGAAACCAAAGAAATTACTAGCTAATACTTTACTCTACACTTACAATCGCATTAGATAATGTTATCAGTAACCCAAGTCCGAACTGCACATCGTTTGGATTGCAACAAATAGGCTTATCTAAGCATACTTACTCGTACATACATTTATATCGAAATAAACGATCGAGTTTACAGGGAATGATAGAATACTGGATAGTTTGTTTCAAAAGAATCATTTTTTTAAAAGAAACGTCTTTTATCGTCACCTATCTGGTATGTTAAGCTTGTGGTTTGAGATTTAAGAATCCTACTTTTGGGTGGTTTTATATTATAGGCAAGCGGTATTAGTGTTCGAATCCATGATATCTTGAAAATTAATACAGTTTGGGAAAACAATTAAAATACTTATATACGAGTAGAATAAGAAAATAACAATATTATGTTTCCTATAATTATCATCATTTAAATAGATTAAGCATTTGTTACTTATATTTCCATACAATTTTTTTTAATTCCAATTATAATACAATACTATTATAGACAAAGAAACAGACATTCGATGTAAATTAGAAACATTTCGTTCATTATTCTTACAAACGTTTTTCTACCAATACTTCCATATATTTTTGTGAATAAATTGAAAGTAACAGAACACGACTAAGGTAAAATCTGTTACTAAATATATCTTTTGTGTTCTCCCGTTTACACTTCTGATCTACAGCGTCTTTCCATTAAAAATTGAAAGCATTTGGAAGATTACGTCGAATTTATGCGAACTGAATATTAACATAATTTACGTAACAGTACAAAAATCCTTTTTTTTTAAGTTAAAGGTAAATCTCGTATATAGGAGAGTAACTAGAGAACCTAGTGATTTAACACTACGTTCTCCGCTTTCTGCGTGTATTGGAAATATTGTGTGTTGAATTGCAAAACTCAATGCTGCATTTAGTTGATCAGAGCAGGACAATAAAGATAATTTATTCCCCCGAGTATTTGAATTCCCCCGGAATTGAATCCACAACTGCCACGTTTACAACCCCACTACGCCACCATTTTTTTAATATGTAAGTGGAATTATTAATTTTCCGCTTGTTTAAAAGATCGTTGTCGATTATAACTAGCTGGAATATTATAAACAATGTTTCGAATGCCATTTCAATTCACGGCTATCATGTATCTATAGAAAGGAAGAAAGATATCACAACAGCATTATTGATTTTATAGAATAAATTATTATTTTGTGTAAGTCATATGATTAACAGATTAATGTGATAGTAATATATAGTAATTTTATTGATATGCAAATATCCGGATTACAATAATTGATAATACGCATCGTTGCTAAGACGCTATTACCAATATCTTATCTTATACAGGGTGGAATTGTTAGCACCACTTTAAATGAAACCACAGTTTTAACTACTCTATAAAAGCCTAATATAATTCGGAAAAAAAATAATTCCCAAAAATGAAAAAGTTATTTTTTCAAACAAAATAAATAATAAAATTATCGTTTTATAAATTAATTTTTAACAAAAAGAAAACCGACTTCTAACAACGAACTAAAAAGTGAAAAATAATTATACAAAGATTTTATAATTTAGAAGTCGGTGCCAAGTAAAACAAACAGGCTTAGTTATTAGATATTGTAGTAAGGGTGTTGTAGCATTAGCTTGACACCGACTTCAAAATTATAAAATCTTTGTATAATTATTTTTCACTTTTTAGTTCGTTG